>CM036241.1:3687415-4034915 GCA_020698575.1 Bostrychus sinensis | reverse complement strand
CACGCTAACAACACACTAACAACACGCTAACAACATGCTATCAACACGCTAAGAACACACTAACAACAGGCTAGCAACACACTAACAACACACTAACAACAGGCTAACAACACACTAACAACACGCTAACAACACACTAACAACACGCTAACAACACACTAACAACACACTAACAACACACTAACAACAGGCTAACAACACACTAACAACACAATAACACACTAAGAACACGCTAACAACACACTAACAACAGGCTAACAACACACTAACAACACCCTAACAACACACTAACAACACACTAACAACAGGCTAGCAACACACTAAGAACACAATAACACACTAAGAACACGCTAACAACACACTAACAACAGGCTAACAACACACTAACAACACACTAACAACAGGTTAACAACACACTAACAACACGCTAACAACACAGCTAACAACACACTAACAACACAATAACAACACACTAAGCACATATGTATGTATGTGAGTGTGTATGTGAGTGTGTATGTGAGTGTGTATGTGTAGTGTGAGTGTGTATGTGAGTGTGAGTGCGTATGTGAGTGTGTATGTGAGTGTGTATGTGTATGTGAGTGTGTGTATGTGTGTGTATGAATGTGTGTATGTGAGTGTGTATGTGAGTGTGTATGTGAGTGTGTATGTGTATGTGAGTGTGTATGTGAGTGTGTATGTGAGTGTGTATGTTAATGTGAGTGTGTATGTGAGTGTGTATGTGTATGTGAGTGTGTATGTGAGTGTGTATGTGAGTGTGTATGTGTATGTGAGTGTGTATGAGAGTGTGTATGTGAGTGTGTATGTGTATGTGAGTGTGTATGTGTATGTGAGTGTGTATGTGAGTGTGTATGTGAATGTGTATGTGAATGTGTATGTGTATGTGAGTGTGTATGTGTATGTGAGTGTGTATGTGTATGTGAGTGTGTATGTGAGTGTGTATGTGAATGTGTATGTGAGTGTGTATGTGAGTGTGTATGTGTATGTGAGTGTGTATGTGTATGTGAGTGTGTATGTGTATGTGAGTGTGTATGTGAGTGTGTATGTGTATGTGAGTGTGTGTGTATGTGAGTGTGTATGTGAGTGTGTATGTGAGTGTGTATGTGAGTGTGTATGTTAGTGTGTGTGTATGTGTATGTGAGTGTGTATGTGAGTGTGTGTGTGTGTGTGTGTATGTGAGTGTGTATGTGAGTGTGTATGTGTATGTGAGTGTGTATGTGAGTGTGTATGTGTATGTGAGTGTGTATGTGAGTGTGTATGTGTATGTGAGTGTGTATGTGAGTGTGTATGTGTATGTGAGTGTGTATGTTAGTGTGTGTGTGTATGTGTGTGTGAGTGTGTATGTGAGTGTGTATGTGTATGTGAGTGTGTATGTGTATGTGAGTGTGTATGTGAGTGTGTATGTGTATGTGAGTGTGTATGTTAGTGTGTGTGTGTATGTGTGTGTGAGTGTGTATGTGTATGTGAGTGTGTATGTGAGTGTGTATGTGAGTGTGTATGTGTATGTGAGTGTGTATGTTAGTGTGTGTGTGTATGTTAGTGTGTATGTTAGTGTGTATGTGTATGTGAGTGTGTATGTGAGTGTGTATGTGTATGTGAGTGTGTATGTGTATGTGAGTGTGTATGTGTATGTGAGTGTGTATGTGAGTGTGTATGTGTATGTGAGTGTGTATGTTAGTGTGTGTGTGTATGTGAGTGTGTATGTGAGTGTGTATGTTAGTGTGTGTGTGTATGTGAGTGTGTATGTTAGTGTGTATGTTAGTGTGTATGTGTATGTGAGTGTGTATGTTAGTGTGTATGTGAGTGTGTATGTTAGTGTGTGTGTGTATGTGAGTGTGTATGTTAGTGTGTGTGTATGTGTATGTGAGTGTGTATGTGAGTGTGTATGTGTGTGTATGTTAGTGTGTATGTTAGTGTGTATGTGTATGTGAGTGTGTATGTTAGTGTGTATGTGAGTGTGTATGTTAGTGTGTGTGTGTATGTGTATGTGAGTGTGTATGTGGGCTGCTGTTCAGTCACAGTGAGGCCTGCTCTGTCTCTGGGCCTAACAGTGGATTGGATTTATTTTGTGCGTCTCGTGTAAACTGAGTCCATCCTTCTCTCCTCAGTCGCTCTCTGTGGTGGGGAGAGACTTCTGTAGCCACAGCTGCCCTGGGGCAGACTGACAGAAGTGTGGTCACCAGTCTGCGCCCGCAGCCCCTCTGACCACCACCAAACACAGTCACAGTGACACAGTCATACAGGCGAGGTGTCAGGTTACATAAACAAGTATCACAGCAGTACTGTTAGCTTCAGATGAACTGTCTCATGGCTTTCACACACTTTTTCTCAGAACTAGTATTTGCAAATCAGTCACAGAGCAACACAAAATACTTTGGTTACACTTTAGTTTAGGGTCCACTTATTAACCATTAATGTAAGTACTCATTAGCATGCTAGTTTGTAGTTAATTAGCTCTTAATTGCTAATTATAAAGCAGTAATTATGAGTTTATTAAGGGGAATATGTTAGTTAGTTGCTAATTAGTTGTAGAATATGTTCACACAGAATAAGGATTAATAGGTGCTTTATAATCACCAATTAAGAGCTACGTAACCACCAACTAGCATAATTAGCACTTAGTTAATGCTTAATAAGTGGACCTTAAACTAAAGTGTTAATACTTTTTCACAGGGAAGACAATGATTTCATCTGCACAGTTAGTTTTTATAACCGCACTTCACTGTGAGCTCATACTTTACACTGAACTGGCACAGGCACATTTCCATTAAGACTGACAGGGTTTGAAATATTGGAATAAAAAGAAGAATTTTCTGTAGATCAGTCTCAACTCATGCTGCAGCTCAAGGACTCCATCTAGCGTTGGATTACAGAACAAAAAATTACCTCCACAGCCGTTCAATACAGATCCAATATAAATATTACTGCTACTCTTAATAAACCTGCACTGACTTACATCTGACAGGAAGTACCACGAGCCACGCGGACACAAAACAAATCTATCAATAAAATATGAAGCGTCCCGTCTGAGTTACTGCTGTGGTGAAGAATCTGAGAGCAATTTCTTTATCGTGAATAAAAGACAATAAAAGTCCATTAGACCACAGGAGAAAGTGGTCCTGAGCGTGAAAGGGCCCGTGCCATCTGTCACTCTGCTCTGAGGATCTACTGAGGATCTGGTGACCATGAATCATTCATGATCTGACCACAGCGCCCCCCGCAGAGGAGAGAGCGCAGCGGATACAGAGGAACAATCTCATCTCCTGAACGCACGGACCACAGGCTGCAGGTCTGGGGTTCATTAAGTTGATCTGAAGTCTGCCTGTACTCTGGATGGATGATTTTCATGGATCATCACATTTTAATCCAAAGGAACTCTCCGTGGTTTTGAAGTGAGACTGGGATCACTGAGATCTGAGGAACTTCTGGAGGAACCTGCCTAAAGAGACTGAAGTGGGACATCATCATTAAAACTCCCGTCTGAGCTTCCAGAGGTGAACTTTAAAACACTTCTCATAGAAACAGAAGAAAAGTTCCTGCGCCATGCTCCCGGCTCAGGAGGCGGCCAAGATCTACCACACCAACTACGTGCGTAACGCGCGCGCCATGGGCGTGCTGTGGACCGTGTTCACCATCACCTTCGCGGTGATAACGGTGGTGGTCTTCATCCAGCCGTACTGGATCGGGGACAGCGTGAACACGCCGCAGGCCGGGTACTTCGGCCTCTTCCACTACTGCATCGGGAACGCGCTCACCTCGGAGCTCACGTGCAAAGGGAGCGCGCTGGACTTCGGCTCCATCCCGTCCGGAGCCTTCAAGACCGCCATGTTCTTCGTGGGCATCTCCATGCTGCTGGTGGTGGGCAGCATCGTCTGCTTCAGCCTCTTCTTCTTCTGCAACGCGGGCAGCGTCTACAAAATCTGCGCCTGGATGCAGCTCGCGTCCAGTGAGACACAGCACACACTGTTTGTTTGTCTGTTTGTTTGTTTTTGTCTGTCTGTCTGTTTGTTTGTTTGTTTGTCTGTCTGTTTGTTTGTCTGTTTGTCTGTCTGTCTGTCTGTTTGTTTGTCTGTCTGTCTGTTTGTTTGTTTGTCTGTTTGTTTGTCTGTTTGTCTGTCTGTCTGTCTGTCTGTCTGTCTGTTTGTTTGTCTGTCTGTTTGTTTGTTTGTTTGTTTGTCTGTTTGTTTGTTTGTTTGTCTGTCTGTCTCTGCGTAAAGCTCAAGTCAGAGCGCTCATCCAATAATAATAATTATATATCATTTATTGTTAAGACATTCGATGGAAACCTGATGTGAACGAGCGGCCTCTGAAACGTGGAGGTGATGAGGACGGGTATCAGGAGGAAGCTGAGTTGTTGAGTTTTACAAAGTGATGTTTTCTTATTTGGGCGTGGTTTTGTAAAGAACTCCGTTATTTGTACTTTCCCTCTGAAAGTGAGTTTGTTGGTTCTACAGTTTCAGTGTCACCTGAGTCTGGGACATGAGTCTGACCTCAATAATACATGACCAGGTTAATGTTGCTGATGCTCTGCGGTCATCTGGGAACTCAGTCCAACTGGATTTTGGCTGAAAATAACGATATATCTCTCCTTTCTTGGTGTTTTTGCAGATGACTTCAGACAACTTTATTAATCCCACCTCTGCAGCTTAGGACAACAAACAGACCAACAAAGCAACATTAAAAACAGACAATGGAGAAAATCCTGAATAACAACAAGAGGAGCTCGGTGATCAATAAATGAATAAATAGAGAAATTTTAAAGATAGATAAAAAAGCAGCAATGTAAAAGACAAAAATAGTATGGAGAATTTAAAAGGCAAATGGCTGTAGGAATAAAATATTTTGTGTTTTACAATTAGGTACAACATAGCGATGCAAAGAAAACTCACTTTTTTAAAATATGACTGGATGAACCAAGTATTACAATGGCTTTTTTGGTGGACCACCTTAAAACAACAATATATTTCTCTTCTTAATATGCAACCTAAATCAAGTGTCATTTGTTCAATTATCCTTAAAAATATATCTTAAAGTAGCTTAGGACGAGAAGCTGGTCACCTTCCTCGTGCCAAAAAAAAAAAAAACTGTTTAATGGTAACCCACGGTAACACAGTCCTCGCCCTCCTCAGGTACGTGCATGGTGATCGGCTGCATGATCTACCCGGACGGCTGGGATTCGGACGAGGTGAAGCGGATGTGCGGTCAGAGGACGGATAAGTACACCCTGGGGAACTGCACCGTGCGCTGGGCCTACATCCTGGCCATCATCTCCATCATGGACTCCCTCATCCTGTCCTTCCTCGCCTTCAGCCTGGGCAGCAGGCAGGACAAGCTGCTGCCCGAGGACTTCCAGGTCGAGGGGAAAGGTAGGAGGAAAACATGGGTTTAGTTAGGACACAACTGGCTCAAGGTTGGTTCTCAGCTGGTGGGTCAGGACACAAAAATGGGTTGTGGGGCAGTAATATGCTTCCAATATTCAGATTACTTGAATATTAATTACAATTTTAATAAAAGGAAATGAATACATGCATATGTGAGGTGAAGTGGTGATGCTAAACTGCCCCTAGTGAATGAAAGTGAGAGTGAATGGTTGAGTGTACGCCGCCTAAAGCCCAAAGTTATTGGGATAAGCCCAAGTCACCCATGGCCCCTGACGAGAATAAACAGAAGAAGATGGAGGTCGCCGGGGCAGCAGTATAAGCAGAGATGCCCAGACTTCCCTCTCCACAGACACTTCCTCCAGCTCTACCAGGGGGGATCCCAAGGCGTTCCCAGGCCAGAGAGATAGTCCCTCCAATGTGTCCCAGGTCTTCCCCGGGGCCTCCTCCTGGCAGGAACCCATCCCCAGGGAAGCGTCCGAAACAGACGCCCGAGCCTCCTCCGCTGGTTCCTTTCAATGTGGAGGAGCAGCGGCTCTACTCCAAGCTCCTCACCCAATCTCTAAGGGAGCGCCCAGCCACCCTGCGGAGTAAACTCACCTCAGACGTTTGTATCCGGGATCTTGTCCTTTCGGTCATGACCCAAAGCTCAGAGGCGAGAGTAGGAACGTAGATGGACTGGAAAATCTTTCAGAAGACGAATGAAATTGTCAAACAGATTTAGAAAAATAAATAAATACAATTGTGAAACAGTTTTTAGAATACATGTGCCATAAAGTTATCATAAAAAAAGCGTCCCAAAATCAGTCCAGTTGGAACCACTGCATAAAAACCAACTAATTATTCATTTAAATGTTCTTTTCCTTTATTGCAGATGATGCATAGAACTCCTGTGAACACCTACGAGAAGATGAAGAAATACAAAAAATCACTTCAAATGAACTCTCCCATCTCATTTCCTAACAGAACATCCAGCTTTAATCTGTTGCCTGTACTACAGCAGTCGAACCTACCACAGATACGTCTCTTCTACCTAGTTACACAACAGCTAAGAGCTTGTTTCTCACTTCTGATTGGTCAAAAGGCCAAGGGTGAACCTCTATCTGCACACGCCCAATTCCCATATTACCACTATAGAAATTAATCCAGTTTCATGATACTGAAACCCAGGGCTAACTCTAAAGTTACTCCTGATCCTGATGGTTTATAGGACAGGGTTTAGGTTACATTTAAAGTGAGCTACAGGGGCAATAAATTTGGATTAATGCTGCATTCATGTGGTCATCGGACAACACTTTCACAAGCTGAAAAATGCACACAAATTGAAAAAAAGAGAATTTGTTGCTGAACATTCCTGGGTTTGGTCCCAAGCCTGCGGAGAAAACTGATTTTGGCCGCTTGCGCCTAAACTTGCTTCCTGAAACAGATAAATAATAAATTGATTAACTTTAGTGACAACTATTATGTTTTGAAAAATGTTTATTATTGCCTACAGAAAAGTTCAATGAAAAGAGACACATGAACAGAAATGGAATTACTTAAGAAAAACATGAAGCGTCATTACAGCGTCTTTTGTACAATCTGTTTTTATCCACTGCCTCCAAAACTATTAAAAATACTGAAATTAAATTGTTAGTTTGTCCTCTTTACACTGTAACATAAACCTGTGTTATCTGCAGAAAAAAGTCATCGCCCAACTCTTTGGTTTGAAAAATGTGTTAAGTTAAAACCACTAAATAATAATTATGATTTTGTGCCAAGAGTTTTGAAAAATTAAAATGAAAAGGCGATTAAATTCCTGTAGCAAGAAATACTGGGATCACAGCTTGGGTTTTCTAGACAAAAACATCCACTTGACATTTCTTTTTAGGTCCACCTGTTCTTCCCTACCACCATTTAGAAGCATTAGAACAGCTGTACCTAATAATGTGGCAAGTACATTGAAAATAAACCTTTTTTTAAAGACCTGGCTCAAGATGCAGCTTCTGTATGAAACATATGGCACCTTATTCCACTGTATACAAATTTACAAAGTCTTCTTAAGAACAATGGTGATTTTGCGTACATGCCTCTTATTGTAGACTCGTAGCACCTTGCAGTCCGAAGCAAAAAGCTGGTAAGATGAGATGTATTCTTCACAGTAGCCTATGTTTTTTTCTCCCCCATGAAGTTAACAGTAAGTGCAACATTCTTTGAGTTTTCTCTATGGCTCAGAGTTCGATGTAACCAGAAAATCCAATATGTGGTGTAAAGCTGGAAAAGGCAGGAGTGAGTGTTTAAATGCACTTTAGTTTCCAGTAATGACAGTATTTGGATTTTTAAATGCATCAGAAAAACATGGTTACACATATCCTTGTTACATGACACACTGTACAGAAACCAAGGTACAAGAAATATCCAAACAAGCGATAATAATTCATCGGTCTTATGTAGCGCTTCTTTGTAGTCGCTTTACAATCAGGTGCATTATTCCTTCACTTCTCAGTCACACTCGGTGATGGGGAGCAGCTTCTGTAGTCACAGCGGGGCAGACTGTGCACGTCTACGGAGTGTCTTGCCCAAGGACACATGGGGTGCAACACTGCCTGCCCCCCTCTGGTGCCAGAAGTAAATTTCCCATTCATATTTCCCATAGACTTTTTGAAAAATGCGTATATTAAGAGTTTAAAACCTCGACGGAGGCTAATCAGCTCTGTGCTAACTCATAAGCAAACTTCTTAAAAGGCCAAGCTACAAATCCATTTCGCTGATTATTCAAGTTTATTATTTTTTTGATTAAAATTAATTGCGCTATGTCATGAGTTAGCACAGAGTTGACTTTACTTCCGAAACCAGAAGGGGGCAGGCACTGTTGCGCTCCACTGACACTTGAACTGGGGAGAGCAGGATATGACTCGCTAACCTTCTAGTTATAGGACGACCGCTCTACCTCCTGAAAAACAATAGTGGGGAAAAAAAATACTAGGGAATAATGTAGCATCCTGAACTTTATGGGTCGTACAGAGCTGTAGTGTATAAATAGTTAAAGCCTGAGACCGGTGGAGACTCAGACAAACAGAAGATCTCTGTCGTATTGGACAAGCTGCATTATATTGTTGGATTTTCAATTAAACTTTATTGAATCACGGAGGTATAGTACTATAATATAATAAGTACTATAATATTATAATATTGCTTGCCCGTGAGCTTTGAAAACACACTCACCGTGTTTGTAGAACTCGTCTAAGTTTGCAGTTCATCAATAGCTGTCAAAACCAAAATACAGTAATATCCCAGTTTCTTTTCTTTTTCCAGGGATGTAATCGGCTTTCTCAAAACCAGAAAGCGAGCTCATCTCAATTTCAGAAATAAAGATGTAATGTCAAGAACGTTCCCAATCAAAACTGGAAAACTCAAGTGCACCCACAATGAACCCACACTGAATAATTAGAGCTGATAAGACTCGACAATGTGCATTTGGAGATCGGTGTCCATATTTTCGGACCATGACTGAGGATTTGCAGGCATGAGGCGGGCAGCTCTGGGCTCAAGCAGATATGGATACTTTTATTGTCTTTAAACCTAACTCTTCTTGGAAAAAAGCGTGGTTGGCCTCTAAGACGTGAGCCAGGGGTGTGAGAGGCACTGAGCAGCTGTGGCTCGTCTCTCCGGGACTAGGTCCAGCATTGGTGTGAGGAAACTGCTGAAGGACTGGGCCTCCTCCTTGGACCACTCGTACTTCTCCACCAGGACCTCAGTCAGACCCCACGGCTTCAGCTTCGTGATGTGTCGGAGGTCGCCTGGACATGGATGGAACATTTTCAATTATAATGAGCAAAACTGATGTGTCATCTAGGCTTTTTTAATTAGTCCATCAAAACAGAGTTTCTCAAACTGTGGTTCAGGTACCACTGGTGGTACGCAGGTCTCTTCTAGCAGTCCTCAGGAGTCTTGTGCAGTTCAAGTCCTGATTGATCCAATAATTAATTGTAGACCTGCTTTTGTTCTGGGTTAGACATGGTTTAGACCTGGTTTAGACCTGGTTTAGACCTGGTTTAGACCTGGTTTAGACCTGGTTTAGACCTGGTTTAGACCTGGTTTAGACCTGGTTTAGACCTGGTTTAGTGCTGCTTTTGTCCTGCTTTAGTCCTGCTTTAGACCTGCTTTAGACCTGCTTTAGACCTGCTTTAGACCTGCTTTAGTCCTGCTTTAGTCCTGCTTTAGTCCTGCTTTAGTCCTGCTTTAGACCTGCTTTAGACCTGCTTTAGACCTGCTTTAGACCTGCTTTAGACCTGCTTTAGTCCTGCTTTAGTCCTGCTTCAGACCTGCTTCAGACCTGCTTCAGACCTGCTTTAGACCTGCTTTAGACCTGCTTTAGACCTGCTTTAGACCTGCTTTAGACCTGCTTTAGTCCTGCTTTAGTCCTGCTTTAGTCCTGCTTTAGTCCTGCTTTAGTCCTGCTTTAGTCCTGCTTTAGACCTGCTTTAGACCTGCTTTAGACCTGCTTTAGACCTGCTTTAGTCCTGCTTTAGTCCTGCTTTAGTCCTGCTTCAGACCTGCTTCAGACCTGCTTTAGACCTGCTTTAGTTCTGGTTTAGTTCTGGTTTAGTTCTGGTTTACATTTTTCTGAGCTAATCCCTATATTGTTTGGGTTAGACCTGGGTTAGTCCTGATTAAGATTTATTGAAGTCCATGAAAGATGGTACTTTGAGAGCCATATTTTCTGAGGTGGTACTCAGTATAAAACATAAAGAACCACTGCTCTACATCACTTGTTAACATTGAATTAATGGCTTTGCCAACAGAGAAATTTGTTAATTCAGCTCTAGTCTAATTACAGAGAAACAGCACATAGTGAAAGATGCTCAGACTTTTGTTATGCTTACTTAGCGAGGTAGAGATAGAGATCATTGTGTTCAGCTATAAACTTAAATGTCATGTATTATTTAGTATGTTATGATGGCACACAACTTTTCAAATACAATAATAGTAAACGTAGCTATACTGTTAGGCGGAGCTCAGTAACACTGCTTGATTCTTCGCTGTTTTGGTCTGATTTTCCTCTACGAAGCTCCCCCTACAATACCGAGTAAAGTACTGTTGTAAAAACTTAAGCCCAGTTGACTCCTGTGTGATCCCTCGTTTGGCTTTACTTTTGTTTTCCCCTCCGTGTAACTCTACAAAAATGGTTTCTTCCATTTGGCTGCTCTGCCGTGACAAAAATCGAGAAATAAAGCGCTCTCTTGCTTGCTGTCTGGCTCTAACTGCGATGTTCCGCTTTCTCACAAAACTCAAGACTTTAGGGACACCGGGTTGGCGACAATGAGACTTGAAAGTGTCAGACAGCAGAGGGAGATGCCGGACAATTCATTCATCCCACAATAACTCATTCAACCATCACACACACTCCCAAAATGTGGGACTATAAGTCGCACTTTTTCCATCGTCTGGCTAGGGGTGTGACGTATACTCAGGTGTGACTTATATATTAAAATATTTCAGGTGTTGGTTAGAGGGCGCTCTAGGCTTGTGTACCAGCATCTGCTGCACCTGTACCACTGACAATTTAAAATGTAAACATTACCACTAACAACTTAGGCTATAAAGACAACTGAGAAAGAGCGGAATAATGTGAAATGGAACTGATGCTGAGTCTGACGACAGCCACGCAGAGGAGGAAGCGGCGCTTCGTCTACCTCCGGAGTTGGCGGAGTTGTTCAGAAGCAACACCGAGGATGAAGAATTTAAAGGATTTAGTGATTAGGAGTGAGATGGTGAGTTTGGTGAACTTGTTATATTATGTTCTTTATGCTATAGTTATGTGAATAACTGTTAATATATTACGTTAACATACGAGACACCTATTCAGTTCGTTGTTTATGCTTCATGTAGCTGAATAACCATCAATGTGTTACGTTAGCAAACCGCACACCTATTCAGCTGTTGTTCTCTATTCTATTATTACTATAACTTGCCTTTCAACATGAAATGTCTGTTCTTGGTGTTGGATTTTGTAAAATAAATTTCCCCAAAAAATGCGACTTGTATACGTTTTTTTCTTCTTCATTATGCATTTTTTGGCTAGTGTGACTTATACTCCGGAGCGACTTATAGTCCGGAAAATACGGTATATTAAAATTCTAGCATTACCGGATTTCAAGTAAACTCGTGCTGTTCCTGACCTAATGCAGTAAAATCTCCTACAACTGCCTCCATCTCTGACTTATAAATAGCTGGCGCCTCCTGGTTTGTAGGTTGTGTCCTCGCGCTGAGCAGATGGCAGCCCCCCGGTGCATTCAGGTGTCGGGTCTAAAATAGGAACTTTTTGCACCAGATACCTGCCCCACAGTTGGAGGCTGAGCTGATAATGAGACGCGCACAGCTGGTTAGACTCATGTTTACCTTTCTTAGTGAAGAACTCCTTGGAGTATTTTCCCGCCAGGATGAGCTTCCGAGGAACTTTCCCCAACAGTTCGATGATGAGAGCTATGTGGTCTACAAAACAGACAAAAAGGAAATGAGAAAAAAATGTTGTCTATTGCAGCAATTGCCAACTAAAGTGCTAACGTGGATCACACAGAGACTGAATACTGTTTTAATGCCTAAATATAGTTTTAATGACGTGAAATGGTGAAACAGCCACTAACCTTCGTCTCTGGAGTAGTCTTCACCAGAGTGGGGCTCAAACAGGTAATCTCCAGTCGCCAGTTCAAAGGCCTGAAGAAAAATATGTACAATAATTAACAAAGCTGAAAGATTAAGGTTTGATAGTCATTTGACCAATCAGAAACCTGAATGCAGAAACAAAATATGCACTGACACAGAGAAAAAAGAATCAACCAATCCAAGAAACTAAACCTAAAGCCCACCCAATTTGGGAGTTGAGCTGTTCAATGTTAAAGCAACTGTCATTAAAGGAGATATATTCAGCAAAATTGACTTTTCTGAGCTCTACCATATTATAATAATGATATAATGCTGTTCCCTCATCAAAAACATAACCGAGTTGTGTTTAGCTTCATTTACACCTGTTTGAGTAATCCTGTATTCTCAGGCCCAGAAGTTCTGAGCCCTCAAAACGCTCGGTTCCACGAACTTCCACCTCTCCCACAAACCCCCCGCCCACTCCAGGAAGCACTGACCAATCAACAAAACCCTCTACATCCAGTCTGCTCTCATTCATTTATCCAAAGTAAAACAGCATCATACAAAAAGTTTATGAAGGTGAAATTCTTTCTTCTTTAATTAAGTAGAGTACTTATTAAAACCAGAGCCAGATAATGTTTTTAAAGGTTGTAAAACTTGAAATGCTGTCCTACAGGTGATCAAGATTGGTTTAAAAATATGAATTAAAGCATAATATATCCCCTTTAACAACAGGCCATGAACAAATATAATTTAGGGCACAACCCTGTACATATTATGCGAGGAAAATAAAATACCTACACGATTTAATAGTGCGTTGATCCACTATAAGCAACATAATTTAAAACACTGTTAACCTTTGCACAAATGTGTACATATAGAGTGTTTACCATGCAGGCTGTGCTCCAGATGTCTGCTGGTGTGCTGTATCCCGCTCCTATTAACACCTCCAGGGATCGATACTGCCTCGTCTGGATGTCTTCTGTGAAATGCTTATGCTACAAAACAAGAGCGAGGTCATGCATACTGGGAAATAAATCAATGTTTTAATCAAGGAGCCTTTTAAATCCAACAGTCCCTGAACAAAAGTGTGTTTTATTGTACGTACCACCCAGCAGGCATTGCCGAGGTCAGCGATCTTCACTTGCAGCTTGTCAGCGTTTACTGGCTCCAAGGGGTTCACTAATAAACTGCTGGCTGCTTCTGAAAACCAGAAGGAATGTGTGGTTAAAGAAATGAAGTATAAGTATTTCCATTGGTCCATTCTCCCTAAGAAGTGTCCACAGTGAATCCTCTGCACCCTCCACCAACCAATCTCATGTCTTCTTTCACCACATCCATAAATGGTCTTCCTCTAGGCCTCAAGCTCTAACCTCAGCATCCTTCTTCCCGTATATTCACTGTCCCTCCTCTGTACTTGTCCAAAAACCATCTAAATCTGGAAAATGTATCTCCTGATCCTGCTCCTATCCATCCTCGTCATGAACAAAGAGAACAGAAACATCTTCAGCTCTGCTACCTCCAGCTCTGTCTCAGTCTTTAACGTCTAAATCATACAACTTTGCTGCCCTTACGATCATCTTAGACACATTTCTTTACACATTATTTTCGCTGGAAATCCCAAGGGACTCAATGGTTTAGGTTTAATTTTCTCCAGTTCATTTAAGCATGCAGTAGTCCAATTAGATGGCTTAGATCAGATATTTCAACCAAACTGTCAATATAATGCTGAAATGAAACTATTCAAATCTAACTGGCCATTGTCCAGGGTGCACTCTGCCTCAGCAAACGTTTCACACCAAGTACCACCTCAGAAAATATTTGGTTTTCAAAATACCATCATCTAAATAAGGACAAAACGTGGACTAAACCTGGACTAAACCAAGAGTAAACCAGGACCAAAGCAGGACTAAACCAGCACATAACCAGGACTAATCTAGGTCAACCCAGGTCTAAACAAGGACTACACCAGCACACAATCACGGCTAAACCAGGCCTAATCTAGGACTAAACCTGGTATAAACTAGAACTAAACCAGATATAAAACAGGTCTAAACTGTCCCTAAACCAAGATTAAGTTGTCTAAACGTCAAGTTTTTTTCCCCACAAGCTGTGATGACTTTGATCTTTTTATTGCTGTATTTATTCATACCTTACGTCTTATGTTTTTTAGTATTTGCTTGTTTTATGTGTCTATGTTTTAACCCTGTTTTTTTGTTTGGTCTGCTTACTTTGACAGCGCACAACTGTTTTCCAATGTGGTTTGTTTTTACTGCAAATGGCAATTAAACTGAACTTTAATCCCCAACCAGAGCAGAACTAAAACAGGAATCAAACTGTGTCTAAACTCATTCAGAAATGCAAAAGACTCCTGAGTACTACCAGAAGAAGCCCACGTTCCAAAACTAGGTACACACACCACAGTTTCAGAACCATAGAGAACACAGTAACTGTAAACAAACCATTGTCTCCGTCTTGCTCCTCCTCCTTGATTTTGCCCTCTCCTTGCGTCTCCATCTCCTCCTCTTTCTTCCGCTCCGTCGTTTCCTCGCTGCCCGCCTCAGTCCCAAAGGAGGCCGAGGTCTGCTGCTCCTGAGCCTCCTCTAAAACGTCAGTCCCGTTACAGAGCTGGGAGTTATCATTAGCTAACGTGTTGTTGTTGTTGTTTTCCGAGCTGGCGTCCGTCTGGTTGGCGTTCTGCTGGTCCTCTGCTTTCTCCTGGGTGCTCTCGGGGCCGATCTCGGGGCCGATCTCGGGGCTGACCTCGCTGTCTGGTGTGGTGGATATGTGGCCGTTACAGTTCACCTCCATCGTGTTTTCCTCTTGAGTTACTTCTTCTACAGGTTCTGGTGGTTTAGGTGTGTGTGGGGGCTGCTCCTCTGGGCTGGCATCTGAAAAAACGTAAGGGAATTATTTACAAAATGTACATTAACACAGGGTTTATACACTTATTTACCAAGAATTTTCCATGGCTTTTCCAAAACTTTGTACTAAATTTCCAAGACATGAAAAAGTACTTACACGTGTTTAAATAGTATTCAAAATGCCCAACGTGGTACATTAGAAACATAATTCTGCTGAAATATAATGTTAAATTTGGAAATTAATCAGTTGGGGAAAAAAAAAATAAAATTGTTGAGACTTCTTCCCCCAGAATTATATTATTCAACTAATTTTACTGACTTAAAGCCTAAACACTGGTGATTAAAAGATAATTATGCCTTATTAGATATAAACTAATAATCTCTGCAGTTTTAAAGCATTACCAAAACCAAAAAAAGCGAAAGACCTGCAAAAAAGTTCAAATACTCTGACAAAAATAGACATTGGTAACTTTTTCCTGCAGAGAGAATATTTACTGTATTCTAGCTGGCACAGTTTTAATTAGGACTGGCTCAATGTTACTTAGACTGTTTACATTTACAAAACTTTTCAAAAACTTTACACCAAAATATAAAATTCCAAAACCTTTCCTTGGCCTGAAAATTGTATTTTAAAATTCCGTGATTTTCCATGACTGTACGAACCCTGTTAACATTATTGGGGAAAATGTTGGTTATAATTCCATAAATGTCAAAAATGTCCCATGTATTTGACAGAAAACAGCAAAAAAGGCAATCAAAAGTCATGCTCACATTACATAAACCTCCACCAAGGCATTGTCCTGGTGTCAAATAGTAAAGCTATATTAGGGCTATGTCTGACCCCATCGCTTTGCAATAAAAACAAAGCGGACTGCACATTATGCTGAGCTTCGCAACCCGACGTCCTAAATCATAAAAGACCGTTATGAAATTCAAGCAGTTGTCGTTATGTTGTCCTAATTGTCCCAAAAATAATGCCAGCGGGGAGTGTGAAGCAAGAGAGGTCTGATAAAAAAATTAGGAGAACTGTTGCCAATTGTTCTTTTCATTCACTTTACTGTCCCGTGTTGCAGCAGCCCATGGACCTCACTGCCCCACCTGTGATGATGTTGTTGCTGATGTCCTGAAGTGTGGAGGACGAGGCGAGAGTGAGTGAAGACGTCGTATCTTCAGTCGTCTCTGTGGTCTCCTCCTCTTCCTCCTCCGCTGCCTCTCCCCCCTCTGCTGCTGCGGCGGCTGCTGTTCCCACATCCGCCTCTCCTCCCTCCGCTGTAGCTCCTCCCTCCACCTCCTGCTGTCTCTGCTGCTCCGCCTGCTTCTTCTGCTTCTTCTTCATCTTCTTTTTCTTGTTCTTGGACATTTTGGCTACCTGTTGCTAAAATAAAATAAAAAAATCGACTTTAGACATAACAAAACTATACTATATACGGTATATTAAAAAAATATTCAGTGATTTTAAAATGAACTCACTGGTTTGGGAGCTGGGGCTGTGCTCACTGCAGAGAAAACAAAAATACAGAATTCAGTCAGTGTGTAAAATATTAGAACCCCACAGTAGGATCCTTTTCCAGTTCCTATAATCTTTCTAGGAACTACCTTGTTTTGTCACACATGATCAGAACTGGGTACTGTAACCTTTTTAGCTCCTACTTTGGACTTTTCGGTCAGCCTAGGAACCTTTCGGTGACTTAGTTAGAGATGTAGGTAATGTATGTAGATGTACTAGAGCTGACAGCCTCTGGTCAGTGAGGTCTTGGTTGCATTAACTCTTTACATCAACAAAGCTGGTCTAATTTTTTCTTACTTGCTAACTTTTATTTTTAAGATAGCATAGATAATTTTTTAGATAGATAAATGTTTTATCACGTAACTAATGTGAAGTCACTTCTTAGTGTGAGACTCTGGTTAAGTCCCTCCACATATCCTTCTTTGGTCGACTACAGCCCAAAGATGTACACCATTGTCTTTTGCAATTTGTTTTAATATTTGCTCATAAACCACAAACAAGCCACAAATTTTAAAGCCAATTAGATTCAGCCCCGGTATGTTTTGTCCTTGTATTTTGTCGCTGGATCTTTTGTCTCCTCACTCCCTCTGTAAACTCCCAAAGCCTGGACATTATACGTCATGTTTCCCACTACGTTATGATTATTCCTACAGTAAAAAGTCTGATGTGTCTGTCTTTGTGCTCCATGCTAGCGGTTTGTTTTGTTTTGCCGTCGCTGCTTATAGTCTCACAGAGTTCCTATCCTGTCACTATCGGCAGGGCGAAAGCAAGACGACACAAGGGTCCTGGAGTTGGGGGCTTCCAATAACTAGGTTCCTATAACGGTTGTGTGCAAAAGTGCTTAATTTCAAAATTCCATAAAACAATTGACAATAAACAACTAATGATCATGGTCAGATGTAGGGCTGCACGATGGAGAAAACATGGGATAGTCGATAACTATGTTGACAATTGTGACAATATTATTGCGATATTTGAAAATAAAGCCTACTTTTCGTACATAGTAAGTTAAATTCACTACATTTCACAAAAATGTAAGTTCCTGTATTTACAAGTCAAAACAGCGACAAAATCCAAACTTAACACAGACTAAACCAGGAATAAAACAAGGCTAAGCTGTGACTAAATTAATTAAATTACCACTAAAACTGGACTTTTTAAACATTTTTATTTAGTCACAACACATGTTCTTTTAAGGCTCTGGTGGAAAATGATTCTTCAGTGTAAATCTCTGTCAGATGGAAGACCACAGCGTTATTGTGATATATTTAGATTCTTGCGATACGGATATTGCGATAACGATAATTTTGCGATATATTGTGCAGCTCTAGTCAGATGCCCTTCCTGACGTAACCTTCTCCATTTATCCAGGCTTGGGACTGACACAAAGAGTACACTGCCTGGCTTGTGACCCCTTGTAGCCAACATATCAGTCTGTCTGAGTTGAGAGAGGCAGTGACTGAGGCTGGTTACGTGCTACAAGCTCAAAATGTAGAGCAATAATGACGTGCAGTGCAGCAACAAAGCCCCAAGCTCCTCAGTGAAAGACGGAGAGGTTTGCTGTGCGCCCCGCTGCTTCAGGAAACAAAGAGCGAAGGAAGTGACGGGAGTTAACCTCAGAGGACGCCTTTGGTCCTGGAGAAAACTACGGATCTCCCCTGTGTCCACCCACGGTTAAGAGACTAAAGCAAGGAAGGTTAACACACCAATGAAAAAAAAAAAGAAAAAATAATCCTCAAAGTAAAATTGCAAAGGCTTTGAATCTTTCAATGATATTTTATGAATTGTAGGTATATTCAGAGAGAATTCATGTGGAGACATCTTTGGTCAGCCCTGGATGCTTGTGTTCTTCTGCCTCTCAGAGCTCTCAATTTCAGAACCTGATATGTTGTTTATGTTCTGTTGTGAATTAAATATATTTCTATGGGATTCATAAATAATTGCATTCTGCTGTTACATTTTATACAGTGTCACAAAATTGGATTTGTACAAGCAGCATATCAATTCCCTGTCTATTATTAGTATTCAGTTAGTGATTCACACAGAGCTGCACTAAAATAACAGCTTTCTACGGAGACTCCAGACACAGTCACCCTCTTCAAGGCAAACTCATAATTTCCAAAACCAATCCAGTGGTGACTCATACGACATGCTACTTCGAGCTTCTTGTATTAGAAGTGGTTGCATGCTTTCAAGACAAATCCTCATATTATTATACAGGGAACTCACATTTTCCTGCTACATTTCTTATAAAAATAATCCATGAAATAAATGTATGTTGGATAATTTCCTCAGTTCTTTGCATAAGATTAAAGTTCATTCATTGTGTAACCTGAGTACTGTATGTTGCATGTCAGTCAAACCTGAAAAGCCATGGAAACCTGCTGATAAATAAAAACAAAAAATATCCAGTTTTGTCAGCAGCTTGCCAGTCAAACGTATCTAAACCTGCTTTTATGCAAACTCATAAAAAAGGGTTTTGACCTGCAGAGCCCGAGGGAGGAGCGCTGCCCGCCTTCTGCCACTGCGTAGCCTCAGCCGCCATCTTTCTTATGTACGCCTCGTTCACCGTCAGCAAAATGTTCTCGGGCTTGATGTCCGTGTGGATGATTTTACATTTGGTGTGGAGGTAGTCTAAGCCCTGCAGGACCTGGCGGAGAAGAAGAAAGAATTTTAAGACCATTTTGATGCCACTAAAGATAACATTTAATACAATATGCAATCCACAAAAAGACAGGAGCAGAGCTGAAGATGTTAAGGTTTTCTTGGATAGAATTAGGAATGAGTACAACAGGGACAGCTCCAGAGACCAGAGAGGAGATTTATGGATGTAGTGAGGACATGAAGTTAGTTGGTGTGAGAGATGCAGAGGAGAGGGACACCTCTGAAGGGAACAGAAAACAATGGAGAAGAACAGTAAAGAGTTATACCTTACCTGTTTTATGATGCTTTTGACACAGGGTGGAGGCAGCCCCTGATAGTTGGATTTGATGATCCATTTGAGTAAGTGATAACCCAGCACCTCGAACACCATGCACACATCTGAAGGGTTTTAGGTCAAGGGCGACTAAGACATTGACAAAGTAAAATATGTGCCATGTCCTCCTGTGTTACTGTAAAAAAGTCAAAACTACTGTCAAAAGTAGGAAAGTCTGGTTCCTCACTCGCAGCAAACTATTTCTCTCTGGTTGATTTGGAACTGGCCTATCACAGCCGATTATCTGCAGCGGGTCTTACAAATACGGAAGCAGAGTTAATTTAATAACTTAACAGCATTTAATGCTTTCCTTCGTCACCTGTTGGTTCTGCCAGAGTCCTTGTTGTTGTTCAGTCCTCTGTGGGATTTTTTCTTCCTCTTGTTTCCATTTTAACAACAGTAAAGTCCCGCTGATGTCCCACATAACCACATTTAAACAAATCTACTTTCTTGTCTTTGTACAGCTGGCTTCTGGAAAAAAGAGCTGCTCATTATGCGGCATAATCTGGTGTTTTATGGCAAAACCACGCAAGAATCTGCCATGTTTGTTTTGGTTATGTGTCAGCAGTGCACTGCTTATGTCCCGTCCTTTGTTTCTCTGGTTACTTTGCCTGTGATTGTTCCACCCATAGAAACGTACACAAAGGGATACCAGACTAACTTCTTCGTACAGAATAGGAAAAGGGTTTGTCTGGCCCAACGTTCATGAGACCAACAGGCAAGTGTCCAGGGTGTACCATTACATGTACATTAAACCAAAAACTGTGCCTGTCTGACAAGAAAACAATATGTAACTTGACAACTAAATAAGAAGCAGAGCAGTTCCATCTGAACGTGCAGCAATGTGACAATAAAACGTTTATTCTTGGCCATGAAATCTACACCCACTGCTGAACAGAAAGAACAACAATCAAAGGATGTGACAGTGCATCAAGACTGACAACAGACAAACCAGAAGCAAAAATCTGTGAACCATAAACAGTTAACCGGAGTGGTGTTGTCCAACTGCACAAAATCACAACACACCAGACGCTAAAATTAAATATTCTGTCCCTTAGCTTTTCTAGACAATTAGAGCTGTGACTAAGCTTCTTTCTGTGAAGTTACAAGACAAGAGTCAATTTCAACAACAATGATAAAGCTGTGTTAAAATGATGTTTAGCCGAATCACACACCGTCTCAGGTGTTAAAAGCAGCCGTGAATGAGTGTCATCACTGGTGTGCTGTCAAAATGACTCAGCAATCTAGCACCATTAGGATTCAATGTTCTTTCAAGAGCAAAAGATGGTGTAGCTAAGATAGATGTATGTTGAAGCTTAGGGATGTAACGATGCACTGAAGTCACGATTTGATTCACGATTTTATCGCAACAAAAGTTAAAAAAAGCAGTCATCTGGATTGGATTTTTTAAGTTGAAGACGTTTCACCTTTTATCCAAGAGGCTTTCTCAATTCTGAAATGAACTGGTAAGAGAGCTGGTTTATATTCTTCTAGGAAGGAGGAGTTGTAACCACTCAGGCTATTCATGGTCACATTGACCAATAGAATTTAGTTTCAGGTCTAACTCCTCCTTCCTAGAAGAATATAAACCAGCTCTCACCAGTTCATTTCAGAATTGAGAAAGCCTCTTGGATAAGAGGTGAAACGTCTTCAACTTGAAAAATCCAATCCAGATGACTGCTTTTTTGAACTTTTGTTGCGATGCATTTACCCTGGACGAGTGAGAGTCTTCACAGACATCTTCACAATTTTATGTTCATGATTACAATTTTTTCCGATTTTAATTTCAGTTTTAGTTGCAGTATAATTATGTTATTTTATAATATATTATGATTTTTTTACATAGCCTATTTATGCCTCCTTAAATTGTTGCACATTTCTTATTAATAGAAATTGAATAAAAAAGTATATTAAAACAATAACATAGGATCAAAATAACACAAATATATAAAATAATTTGTTAGCGTTTTTTATTAACATCTCTCTACTCTCCTCCAAAAACAGAGACACTATAGTAGCAAGCAATGCATAGAGAAGCAGCTTATCATGAATCCACGTCTCAGTAATACATAATGGGCCTAATATAAGTCAAGTCTTATTAAAACATCAGTGAGGAAAGACTCTGATCTCGATGGAAATGCTCCGTTAGCCACTAGCCTAACCCTAACCCGCTTTCCTTTAGCTCGCTGCTAACAAAAAGCTACTTTCTGAACAATGGCAAACAGAGCAAACAGGTGCAGCCTAAATAATACCTTTAGATGTGTCTCTCTCCGTCTGTCCTGGACTTGTTGTTGTTCTCTTGTGAAAAAAAAAAAAACAGTAAAATGGCCACGTAATGATGTCTAGCGCCAACAAGTGAGCCAGATTACGCAGCATTATACTTCGGGGGCCTGCATACAGTTTTAAAGGGACATCGCAATTCATTTTTTTCCGCACCGATTAAAAATTTCTCTTTTGCATCGATTTTTAGCCAATTTACAAAGAATCATTACATCCCTATTGAAGCTTGATTGATTGAACTATCTAAAAGTTGACTTATTTCATTATGGGACATTTAGATTCTCCAGTTCACCTGTGCATGTGTTGTTAGAACCCTACAACAATTACCTTAATACTGATTCTGCTTATAAAAGAAAGCAACACAACATGTGAAGGATACGTGTGCCGTTCATGCCTGAAATTTTGAAGTCGTCTAGAAGCTGCACCACTCTCTCTCTGTTTGGGTCATTGGGATCTGTGTTTCTGACCTACAAATACACAGAGAGCAGTAAAAGTCAAATTATCAGTAAAAACAAGTTTAAATGCAGGTAATAATAATCATAATAATGTTTGTGTCTTACTGATTTGAGCAGCTTAATCTCGTCCATGGCCGTCTCTGTGTAATGCTCTGCACTTTTCACCACCTTCATCGCCACAAATCGCTTCTCCCTTAGAACAAAATATAGATTAACTTAAAGGAAAACAATGTCACTTTTTATCTTTGCCATAATTAAACAGTTTTTGGAGTTAGTGTGATGGCTAATTGAGTTGTTGCAGCGCCCTCTTATTTCTTAGACTTTCATCATGGCAGAGAGGCTTAAAGGCAGAGAAAACCTTCGTACGGATATAATGAGGAGAAAACGAGTCAGGCAGAGCGAGGGGTTACAAGGGGACTCATAAGTTTTTACCAGAATGCTCGGATCGGAAAGGTAGGGGGAGCTCCTTTCTCTGGGCTTGGTAACGGCACAAAGGGTGCACTGGCCTGTGTGGTTGGATAGACCCTTTTCACGTGACGTCAGAAAACTTCCGTTTTGAGACGATGGGGTGTATCTTCATTTCCGGTGCCGCGCTTCTCCCATAAGAAATTCACCCAGACTTTTTTAAAATTGCCGTTTACAAGTTTACACAATATACAGTGATTTTCAAATGAATATTTACCCACAAAATTTGCGAAAGGATATTAATTCTTCAACGAAGGATACTTTGATTATGAAGTGAGTGCTTTGTTATGTAGCTAGATAGCGTTAGCAACATGGCTAAGTGATAGAGCTGCGCTATAAAACAGTGGTAGATCATGTCATGATCTGAGTTTATCTGAATATTTGACAATCTGCTTATCAGGAAATACCACTGGATAGTACTACAGTATATTTTCATTTAGTAAAGCTCTGTGCTCGAACACTGACTCTGCTGTAGTGATCAGTCTGTGACAAAATAATAGACTTTTCAGGTCTAATTAGAAGTTCATTGCAGTACTATGCAGTGAGCCTTTCAGACAAGCAGACTTTCATTCATTTAGATCGTAACATAATCTAATATTGTTTTATCGCACACCCCGTTAGACCTATTGCTAACGCTACAGCATTAACAACTACTAGCTTTAGCTACAAGACAAAACACTTACCTTCATAATCAAATAAGTAACACTCAATGAAAAATGTATATCCCTTTTCGAGTTTCTGTACATCATGTAGCCTTATATTTGGCCAATTTTTAAGACTCCGAGTAAATTCCATACTGGAGAGCAGCAGCACCGGAAATGAAGATACATCCCATCGTCTCAAAACGGAAGTTGTCTGACGTCATCGTGAAAAGGGCCTATTATGTATGCTTCTGAACAGTATTCATATTTTATTGTATTACATGTGAAGCACTTTGTAAAATTTTTGTGCTGCTAGACTGCCGTTGCCCAATATTCTCTGACTTACTGTATGTCCCAGGCCAACCACACAGTGGAGAAATGGCCCCAGCCCAGTTTTCGAATCACATGGTATTTCTGATTGTACAGATCCCCAATCTTCACATTGTGGTATCCACCTAGAAAAACAATAAAAAAAACAAACATATTAGAAAATTAAGACAATTATTAACAACTTTACAGACACTAGTATGTGTTTTTAGGAGGATAAGTGTGTTACCTCTGCAGTAGTCGTTGGGGTCCTCCTGCTCCTCATCGTCTGAGCCCAGGATTTCCTCGTCCTGCTCAGGGAGGGGGGAGTCTGCCTGTCCCGACTGAGAGCCCCCTCCACCGCCACCGCCGCCACCACCTCCGCCACGCCCTGGAGGCTCTGGTCTGAGGGGAACACAGAGGAACAACAATATTTAAACATGCAGCAGGCACATATTTGTTTTAACTGAGGAAAACCTACAGGCATTTTGTAATAAGAAATACAACAATCATGGATAACATTATGACCATCAGAATATTATACAGCCCCATAAACACCACACCAACTTCAGGATTAAGTTCTTCAGCAGCCTTCACTCCCCACGGGCATCATTTTGATAGATCCTGACCACTGCAGACCCAGGAACAGCCCACAAGAGCTGCAGTTTTGGAGATGCTCTGTCAGTTGTATATATCACAGTTTGGCTCTTGTCAAACTCGCTGAAATCCTTAACAATTTTTCCTGCTTCAAAGGCTCATTTAATTCGTACGTAAATAGATCTGTCAGTTCCAAGTGTTGTTATTGTCACAGCATTTACACTTCTAATTGTTTTCAATGTCAATGTCTGCGTTATGTTAAATAAGCAGTAAGGAGCGATGAGCGACTGTCAAAACAGAAGAAAAAGAGCAACAACCACAACAAACATGGCGGTGCTGGAGGAGTTTTTAACACCACATAAATTAAAAATGAACCAAGTCAGTCTTTGAACATACCATGACTAACTTTAGCTCAAGTCACTCCTTAAAAAGTTCAGACATTTCTTCCGCTGTGACTGTCGAGCTATGTTCACTAGCGCCCCCCCGAGGGTGAATGCATGTACTCCTACTGCTCGTCTGTATCCACAAGCTCTGGGAAAATAGCCCAACGTACCACAGAATGAACAAAGACGAACAGAACGCTCCGTCTGTATTCAAATGCGTATCTAACGTAGAGTATTCATTAACCTTTACACAACACAGGTGCCATGAAGAGGAGATAATCTGTAGGGGTAGGAATCTTGGGGCAGCTCACGATTTGGTTTCAATTTCAATTCAGGGGCCCACGATTTGATTCAAAAGCGATCCATCAATGCATCAGACACCTTTCTGGTTCATGTCAGGATTCATTCTTAAAGATTCATTAATTTTAATTGTATGACATCTGAAACTTACACATTCTACTCCAAAAACCAAAACTAGAAAATAATTGCTATGTGGCAGTAGCAAAGTATGTTAGTTACCAGAGCCTACTCTTTGCAACCCAGTGAAATTAGATTTGTGTTGGACATAGCCTACTTTAATCATTTGTAGTCCTTACAAAATTACAATTACCGTATTTTTTGCACTATAAGGCGCACCTAAAAGCCTTTAATTTTCTCAAAAACCGCATCGCGCCTTATAATCTGATGCGCCTTATATATGGATCAGTGTTGGTTAATTATGGCTACCGTATTCAGGGGGCGTCGCCGAAGTGACAGCAGTAAAAACGGTAAAGGGGAATTCCAGTCCCAGCTGTTCATGTGTGCCATAGGCGTGTTTATGGATCCTGCCGCAAAAGAACAAGGAGGCGTGGCCATTGCTCCATCTCAGTAGAAGAGTTGCGACATTGAGGGGACAGAAAACTGAGCGCTCGAACGCTGTTCATGTAGCTTTGAACTGTGACAAATGGAGTTGGAAATACATTGTTTTCAACGAGGGCGGCGCAAATAAGAGCTACCTGTACGTACGATACCGTATTGTGAATGCACTAACTTGTTTTGGGAGTGAACGGAGTTGTAAGAACGCTGGTTTGTATTCTATTAATAAAGTTTGACTGACTGACTTATCTGACTGTTTTATTGACATTCCCTTTAGCGCAGCTCCATCTAGTGGATGCATAATGCAACCCCAGCCACTACAGTTTTTACAGCTTTTTACAGTTTTTTACAGCTTTCATTCTATGCGCCTTATAATGCGGTGCGCCCTATATATGAAAACAGTTTTAAAATAGGCCATTCATTGAAGGTGCGCCTTATAATCCGATGTGCCTTATAGTGCGGAAAATATGGTATTAGCTTTTCTGAATTGATTAAGGATCGGGTTAAAGAAACAAGCGATGGATCAGAAAATTTTCTTCACCTGTCAGTGGTCATAATGTTGCCTGATCGGTGTCATTTGTAAACTAGACCTTTTCTAAAAATGTCAAACTCCAACCATTATTTTCCTACTACCAGACAAACAGACCTACCTCTACCTGCTCGTTGGAGGTAATAATATCATTGCACTAAAATACTATCCTGGATGGTACATAACAGTATCAGGCAGAGGTAGGAGGAGGTGTGAGTCATTTCACTTCAAGCCTCCCACTGAAGCCAGTCTGGATAAAACTAATAATAAAGATATAAGAGCACTTACAGCATTAAACTTTAAGCACAACACTGAATAACTAATGCTCATTATATGGTGCTTAATGTACAACTTGTTTGGTGAATGAGAACAAAGAAAGAGCTGTTTTACTTTGAGCTAATACAGTTAATAGTGGAAGTGTTTTACAGCCTTTCATTGCTTAGCGGTCTATCTTTAGCCTTAGGTGCATAAGGAATTTGCATTGAAACACTAAAGCAACTTATGATCATTAAACTATAAATAGGTTTGAACACAAGTACTTATGCATAGTTTAGTTTTATATTTCTATTATATTGTAAACATATTGGCATAAATTATTTTATTTTACTTTAGAGGGACATGGATCCTTATTGTTCCTTTGTGCAGAAAGTAGCTTGCTGAGAAAAAAGTTTTGGGTTACTGGTCTCGTGGTGGTTTTGGCTGCAGTTTAACTCGGTCTTGGCCTTGGTTTTGAATCCAGTTTTACTCGGTCTTGTCTTATTCTTGGATGTGCCGGTTTCTGAGAATTTTTTAAGTAATAAGATAATTTTAAAGTAATTACTGTTCAGCAGAAGAACCAGGAAAATGTTCTATTCTCTGTTTGTGGGGTCTGTTGCATTAGCGCATTAAAATTCTCAATGTTTCTGAACCACTTTTTTGTCTCCTAAATGTTCACTCTGGTCTCGATTAATATAGTCTTGACCACAACAGTAGTTAGCAGATAAGAGCTAACAGGCTAACAACAGCCTAAAGCAGCCATTCCCAAAGTCAGGACTGTCGTGGCCCCCTTAAATTTCCAAAATTCCCTCTATTCAATAGACTCTGCCATGTTTTTCTCCATATGTTTTTTTTTTTTATATATATATATATATATATATAAAAACATTACAAGAACACTGATTATTGACTAAAAGTTGTTTTAAAGTAATATTTTAAAAGTACACAACTGTAATTAATTTCAAATGTTTTTTTATGGTACTTAATATTAATATTTTCATTGACTTTTTATATTTTTGTATGTTTTATTTGTTTTTATGAACCAAAACCATGTGTCTGAAATAATAATAATAAAAAAATATAATAAATTCAAATTGAAATTGAAATATAGACTCTTGGGGCCCCCCTGTAGTACCTTCGCGGACCCCACTTTGGGAACCACTGGCCTAAAGTTTATCAGAGTTTCACAGGCCTCGCCGTCAGAAAATCTTTACTGTGGACCAGAGCTACTGATAAAGAGAATTACAATGTCTTTATTAGCAACAAGGGCTTAGTTTTTAGCCTAAAATAATTAAATAATCAAATAATTCAAACAGTTAGTTGCCCTGGCTTGTGACGCCGTACAACTGGTACAGGGAGACAAGATGCTTAAAGAATAAAAGCTTATATTATCCACATATTTAACCCAAGAATGATGGTTAGTGGCTTCATGAATCACGTGACCAGCTCTACTCTGAGCTCCATTGGCACAACTCTCTCTGTCTCAAAGGCTCTGCTATGGACTATTTTAAAAACATTTATATTAGGCTCATTATATTACAGAGGTGTGGATTCATGAAAAGCTGCTTCTCTATGTTGTCAATAAAAGCAACACTAACAAATCAATATATATAAGCCCTATATATATTTGTTATTTTGACGTGTCATTTGTCCATTTTTGATTTCATTTACATAATAACATACTTAAAAAACAATAAACGTTTGATAAAAACAAACTTGGTCATTCGACTGGAGGAAAGTCTTAATAAAAATCAAATGAAAATCTAATCGTGAGTTTAGTGAATCATTGCATCCCTAGATGTTTTTGACAATTTTATTTTTTTTAAATACATCTATTGAAAATATTGCATTGCTCTCTGTTACTTACAAAAAAGTATCTGCAGTTGTGCTGCAAATGTATGTTAATGTTCTTGTTTTAGGTCAAAAACCAACACAGTTTAATTAGACCCTATAATTATAGCATGTTATTTTGAGGATTGAACAGTGTACAAAGTTATACAGTTGCTTTACCATGTTTTATGAACAAGTGTCAGTGCTGGACTTTTAAGGAGGGCACCTATAGGATGCAGAACTGGAGCAGGTCACATATGATTCTCAGAGCTATAAGGAGTCCCTCATGGCCTAAGCAGCTGTCTTCATGCTGGGAGTAAACTATTTATTTACTGCTCGTAACATAATCCAGACCATGACAATTTTAATGTTGTGGTTCAGACATCTTCAAGACAGTCATTAACGAAGTCTCCAGTAGCGTGCTGAGCTAATTATTACTTTATAATTGGTTTGGCAGCTCGGTGCAAAAGTGTGTCAGCAAAAACTGTTTACAGTCAGTGGCCTCATGTTTAACAGCTGCGTAACATTTCACATGAACAGCACGTACCTTTGGCCATGAATAATCAATAGAAAAGCTGCAAAATTAAGTCCTATAGAGCAGTGGTTCTCAAACTTTTCACACCAAGCACCACCAAAAATATTTATCTGAAATGGAATAAAATGAGTATTACTAAATAAGGACAAAACAGGGACCAAACTGGGACTAAAACTGAACTAAAGATGTTCTAAACGAAGTCAAAAGTCAGAATAAACAAGAACAAAAACATCTAAAACTGTAGAGGACTAAATCCAAACATAACCAGACCTAATCTAAGACTAAGCTGTTGTTTTAGCTTTATTGATAGGACAAAGTTTAGTAAGAAATCGGGGAGAGAATTCTGCAAACTGACAGAGTCCGGACTCTAACCCACAACATCGAGGCAGGCTATAGTTGCCCTGTATATGCGATGCAGCTCTTCCACTGAGCCATACGGTGGCAAGCTGCCTCTAAATCAAACTAAATCAGAACTGACTCTTGAATAACCACCAGAAGATCACGTACCACGGTTTGAGAAACACTGCTATACAGTTTGAGTGTTTTGATATGAGACTTTGTTTAGGTTATGAGGAAGTTAAATTGTAGACAAGGTTGTAAAATATGTTGATTTTTAGATTTTTTTGAAGACTAGACCAGCTGCGAATCAGTGCTAGAAAACAATCAGAAATTTATAATATTCTGCTAAAAATGTGAGTCATGCGGAGGAGGATTTTCACTGCAGAGCTCTCTACCGTTTTCATTATCACTCCTTGTCTGATAATGTCTAATGTTCACTTTTCTCTGAATTTGTTAGCCAAAAATAACAAAAACACATTTTTTTTAATTTTAAGGTTTGTTTTGTTAAACACTTTTCTACCTCTATAAATACTCACTGCTCTTTACATCAAGCCTCCATTCATTCCCCCGCAGTTACACGCACACACACACGGAAGGTTTAGTGCCTTGTCCAAGAGAAATTTGACAACATGAACTGGGCAGAGAAAAATTAAACCACCAACCTTCCTAGCTACAGGTTGACCCTGTCTAGCCACTGCTCCCATTACCAAATTTGGGCTGTAGTGCCTCCACGATTAATAGAAAACAAAAGCCTAGTCTGCATTAATCTCAAATCAAACTTTAGCACCAGGCATAATTTGGATAAGCAAATAAGGATGTCTTTATTAGGTTACTTTTGCCATATCATTATTTCCAAGAAAAAAGTGGGAGCAAAATTTGAGACGTAAATGACATAAGACTGAAAATATTACACATTTACCACAGAAACATTAAAAAATAAAAGGTGAATGTCCTGTTCTCTCTGCTGCATCACCTGACCCTCTCTGTGGCACCTGCAGTGGACTGAGATGCTGCATAAGACTAATAGACTAATCTTTCATATCATTCAAAATATCTGTCTGAATTAATCACCTTGAATCCGAACTAATCAAGAAATCTAGGAATTCAAGGAATTACGGGATAAAGGAGTGTAATGTTCACTTACCATTCACACAAGAAATCAAGTCATAATGCGTAAACAACACTGGGATACTGCAGATACGTTCATCTAAGGATAAGAGCTATTTACTTTGCAGAGCAGACTGCGGGTGCTTTATCACAAATTTGTTGCTTTCAAAATATCACAAATTACAATATCCTTATCCCAGAATACCTGCAATAATGTTATGTTCGTCACTGTGACAAATACAGACTTTCCATTTCTAAATAATTGTCCAATCAGAGCCTTTTATTTAAAGTGTGGTTGGTTCAAATAATTTAAAAGTCCTGTTTTGTTTTACTACATGTAGCCCTTGGTCTAGTCCTAAATTTAGTGCGACTTTAGTCCTGGTTTAGTCTTAAATATAGGCCAAGTTACCTCTGCTAATTAAGGAAGCTATGTTTTTGTCGACTATGGTTTGTGGGTTTGTTTGAATGCATGTTAGATTTTAATAATTTTTTTTCAGTTTGTGGCGTGGATTTTGATTGATTCCTTAATGTATTCTTAGTTTTGGCCACTTTAAACCATTCTAAAATCACCTAAACTTTAACTTACACCTTGTATGATTATCTCTATATACAAAATAGTTATTGCAGATTCCATATATTTATCCTAAAACACACAAGTTTCTTCCCTCTTGCTGCAGTACCACAATGGGCTGGACATACAGTTCCTTGGCAGTAAACAGGACACCCCCGGGACTTCCAGATACAAAACTTAACACAAATCTTTCTTACTTTACCTTCTGTAATTCTGTCAAGTCAACTTACATTTAGCCTTCCTCTTCTTACCTGCACGAAGCTCGAATGCCCATGGACGTGACAGACAGGCAGAAATACAGCCAGCACAGGAGAGCGTGCAGGGGTTTTAAAAAAAACTCAATCCATGCAAGAAACGAACAGGATTAACCGCACAAAATGAAGACGTTAATTGCAAAAAGATTCTGAGAAGAGAAGACTGGAAAGGACCGAGATCCAGGACACGGCACTGCGCACACTGACTTTTTCCCACACGTTAGCAGAGTCTGTATGTCTCTGTCTCTCTCTCGCTGCCTCTGACCGAGAACTCTCCTTGGCTGCTGACAGCACAAAGCTCCGCCCCTTTCCCTGACAGCTGCGACGCGATTGGCTGAGGCAGAGCAGCACTGCATTGCAGGTGAGGGGACGACAGCAGCAGCAGCAGCCCCCCGTTTCTCCTTCTTTGGATCAAAACACCACGATTCCCCACGTCAGTCTGTCTGTGCCTCATTAGCCCATTTTAATGTTTGATTCATTCACAAAAGCACTGACGCACAGGATTTTTCAGGGCTGCATGATATTAGGAAAAACACTTAGGCATTTCTTAACAATATCTCCAACTATTCTGTTAATCTGAGCAATCACACTATGACTTTTTTATTTAAAGGACTTTTAAATGACACAAGCCAGTAAACACTTTGTGCCAGTTCCAAGCCTGAACAAATGGAGAAGGTTGAAACAAAAAGGACATCCGGAGTAAAACCTGTACTCAATATTCATGTCAATTATAGCACAGAGGCAGATGGTTTGCTGTGGCGACCACAGAAGGGAAAATCCGAAGGAAAAGAAGAGTTTGCTACAATTTATGAATCACAGCCTTTACATTATAAATACTAATGGTATTGCAATTAATTTTAGCACTATGACATCCACTATGCAGGCTTTTGCTTGCGTTGATTGGTTGGTCTGATAACAAGATAATTTGAAGAGTAATGGTCGGAATTGTGAAATTAGGTCAGCAATGGGCCAAGGAAAGAATGATTACAGTTTTGTTATATGGATATGAAACATCTGTACAATGACTTCTGGTGCATTTAACAAAAACACTGAGTGTCCACTTCATTAGGTACAGCTGTTCTGTTGATTCTAAAAACTAATGGATAAAAAAAAAACTGTTGCTTTTCTATCACCTGAAACCACTCCGGGCATTCTCCTCTGACCTCTGGCATCAACAATTCCCCACAGAACTGCCGCTCACTGGATATTTTCTTGACCTACTTTGTCTGTAAACCCTAGAGATGGTTGTTTGTGAAAAGCCCAGAAGATCAGCAGTTTCTGAAATACTCAGACCAGTCCATGCCAAGTTCAAAGTCCCTTAAATCCCCCTTCACCTCCATTCTGATGCTCGGACTGAGCTTCACCAGGTTTGTCTTCAACAGGTCTCAGGACTAAATGCTCTGACTTGCTGATTAGATTTTTACATTTCGAAGCATTAGAACAGGTGTGCCTAATAAAGTGGCCAGTGAGTGTATAAATAACTACTAGAGCACTTATCTGGATTCTGCTGACTTGTATTAAACCACTCTACAGATCTTTTATCACTGAAGGCACTGTACACCACAGAGTAAGAGAAATCAATAAAACCTGCAATCCATCCATGTAAATGAGACCGAGGCAGTGGGACAAGTTCAGATGGAACAAATGTCATCACAGCTGCATCCCTCAAACACCTTACACCTCCACAACAACGCATCCTGCCTAGGGGTGTAACAATACGTTTTTGCCATGATATGATATGTTAGAATTGTTTTGATACGATTCAAGAACAATACGATTCGATTCAACACCATATCGATACAGCCACTTTTTGCCAAAAATCATAAAAGTTTACTTTCAAATGTTGCATCAGCCGGGGTTGATTATGTCCAGCAGACAGAGAGTGAAGAAAAGTTGAATATAACATTTTATTTCATTAAAAACACAAAAATGACTCAAAAAGCCATATCTGCTTTTATTTTAACATTTTCTAATTTCGATATTTTTGATATTATCAATCGATGTTCCATGTGTATTGATACTTTCTAGAAAACGATACGATTCGATACAAGGTCATGTGTATCAATGTAGTTGTATCGTAGGAAAAAAAATCGTTACATCGATACAGTTACTGTATTGTTACACCCCTAATCCTGCTTATTTTAATTTGAAAGAAAACAGTGAAATGGAACAGACTCACAGCTGCAAACACTGCATTCAAATGTTTTAAATTAAAAAAGCAATTAATTTACATCTTGAGCTTTTGATTCTTAATATGGCATTTTTTCATTCATCAAATGTGGCTGGGCCTGGCAGCAGCACAATGTACACCTTACAGCAGAACAGGGGAGCGATGCGCTGTGAGTCTAATGAATGGAGGTTTAAATGCAGCCTCTGACCACATTTCCCTGAGGAGCTTCCACTGTGACTGTAATGCGATATTAAACCACACAAGTACCCTCTGTTTGTCCAGCGAGGCTCTTTGACCTCGGCTCAACACTCACACGGTGGGAAAGAGTTTACTGTTCTGAGTGAATGAAAGTTCATAACCTTTATAGCTTCTTCCATCTCACCATATAAAGCTCCTCACACAGCATTTCTCCTCAAAAACATACCCGCAGTAGTATTTTGTTTCATTCACACTTGTTTCAGTTCAACCTGAATACTGTGGCGATGCCCTTTTCATCTTGAAAAGACTTGATTTCACCGTTCTACATCAGACCCACAAGAAACCCCACATTCCTAAAGCACATAACACTGTCAGACCTTTAAATACACATGTTGATCATTTCAGCGCAGCACTGTCAAACGGGTGGGGCCAGCAGGGGGAGAGAGAAAGAAAAAGCTCCACAAAAGAATATGTTTAATACATTTTGATCCTTTATAGTTGTAAAAAGTGACAACCACTGGTCGTTTGGTCGATTAATCGATAAATCGGTCAGTGAGGTCTTGGTCGAGTACAATCTTACTGGTTGATTAGTTGCATGAACTCTTTACATCAATAAAGCTGGTCTAATTTATTATTTAACTTATTACTTTTATTTTATGTAAGATAGCGTAGATGTTTTTTTTATTTACAGTGATCTTTTTAAATGTTTTATCTCCTAATTAGTGTGACGTAACATATCATTTGGTCAATTTCGGACGATTACTTCCTGTATTAAGCATAACTTTAGTCGACTACAGCTATAAATACAACTTTGGAGGTGTTTAAAATTGCTTCAAAAAGCCTGAAAAAGGGCATAATATGTCCCCTTTACAATCTACTGAAGTGAATTAATTTAAGCTTTACAATACCAGATCGATCACCACTTCTTCATGTTCCTTTAGGAGTTATTTTAGTCATATCTACATACTGTTAGGGCCAGTTTATTAGGTACATCTGCTCATTAACACAAATATCTAACGATCAAATCACATGGCAGCAGCTGAATGCATTTAGTCCTGAGACAAGATGAAGACAAACCCGCTGAAGTTCAAACTGAGCATCAAAATGGAGAAGAAAGGGGATTTAAAAGACTTTGAACCTGATAAATTATAATGGATTTCCTCAAAAACAACAGCACTATGTCCAAAACGAGGCCAAACACTCCGCAACTTCTTATCACCATTCCTTCAAGCTTGAATAATTCATAAGGACAGCCTCGGACAGAAAAGGACACCAGACTAGACGAGACTATTGCGCCACCAGAAAGACTTTTCAACTTGTTATATTTTACAAACAAATGTTGCTTCACATAACACAGCATTTTTACTGTATGACCTCAAGCAATCTGAGCTCAAAAACACAGTTGGGAGCTTTATTTTCGCTTAAAAGCCCAGTCCTGGATAAATGGAGAGAACTGCAGAGGGCAGGCTGCAGTGAGGATGCAGATGATAAAAGATTTGATGGGTTATGTAATAAACTGCAGTTATGGCCGGAGAGAACTCAGAGCCAACATTCAGACTGGTACATCCACTGTGGTACTGGCTTTTGCACTACACCATACAATCTGCATACAAGATTTCTCTACAGGGATACAAGGGATTTGAAAATATTGGTGTTATCAGCATACAGTAAAACCAAAAGTACAATAAAAATGTGTGTTGTAAACTACTAATGTAAATTGGGCAATATGCTTAGTTAAGTCATTTTTCAACTGCGTTACACAGCTCACAGTCGGCAAATGACTAGACACATTTATACAATATGTGATTTAATAAGGTGGCACAATATGAGAAAATGTATCATCACAATATCAGTAAACGCAATATCCTTATCGCAAGAAACTAAATGTAGCGCAATAATGCAATAGCCTTCTATCTGCACTGCAAAAAATCATTATCAGCAAAATTATCTGCCATTGGGGTAAGAAAATTCCACTTAACCCCACTGGCAGATAATTTTGCTTGAAACAACACAGAAATAACTTAAACAGGTCAAATAATCTGGCCTAATAAGTAAATAAAACTAATCTAGTAAAAAATGACTCAAATCAAGATTAATAATCTGAATTCAAGTAATTTTAACTCATGCTGATAATGATTTTTTGCAGTATGACAGAGATTTACACTGTCATTGTCATTTCCTATCAGAGCCTTCAATGAAAATGTGTTGTGACTAAATAAAAAAATAACGAGTCCAAATATAGTTGTGATTTAATTTTGCCCTCATTTAGACTTTTTTAGTCCTGGTTTAGTCTTAAAGTTTTGATTCTGACACAGTTTAGACCAGTAAAGACTTTCTGTTTCAATATATTTTAACTTACTTTGTCAAAATAGTATTAAAACTATATTATATTGAATTATCCACAATCATAAATGTGGCAATATTTTCTTCATATTCTTCTTCATTCACATATTATATAATCATATGCTATACAATATACATAGTAGTCATATTAGTTTTAAATTCATGTTAGTTTAAGGTCAACATGTCTAAAGGTGGGGTCACAGGGAGGTTGAATACATTTTATTAATATTTTACTTACATGAAATGGTGAAACAAATTCTAAAATAGATTTGTCATAAAGGTTGTGGTAAAATAAGGGAAGCTCTTTTTAAGGCACTTTTCTTCAAACTTACTGTGGCTTTGACAGACCCATTTCCTGTTTACATGTTAACAAACATTACACAATTTTCCACATCTTTAAAAAGGAGAGATATTTAGAACTAGATTCAATCGCCTTTACAAAATATCTTCTGTAAAGTTCTGCAAACAAAGAACAATACACTGACAGTATGCTGACAACTAAATAAAAACATTTAAAAGGCTGCATAAACTAAATCACGGCAGATTAAGAGGCTTATAAGGCAACTGTATCAAATCAAACATCTTAAGACATTTAAACTTGGTCCGAGCACATGCAACAACTATTTTGCACTTACACACAGCACTTCTGTGCCTATTTTGGATGATGCCTTATCAGAATCTTATTTATAACGATGACTAAAATACAACAACAGCAATGACTAAGCTAACTTCTTCACATGTCATCTCGTACTTGCTTTTTGGCTTTGCCACATAAAAATCCATACTCACTTGCACGTCAGACCACTGGCCAGTTTCACCACCGCCATGTTGATGGAGAAGAGCCAGTCCAAAAGCCACATGACCAAAAATGACTAAATCCAAAGGTATAAACGCCTCTACTGCGCACTACAGCACATGCAGAAATGCCACTGGTCAAAATCTGGTGTGACCCAACAGCAGCCCAGCGCTCGTCTGCAGCTCTGAGCAGAACCACACCAGGGACAGAGAGAGGGGTGGGAGAGGGAGCAGAGAGAGAAAGGGGAGGATAGAGGAGCAGTGACTGTGACTGGACCATTTACACAACAGAACTGTGCCGCGCGGCTTTAAAGAGGAAGCAAAAAATATGAACATAACCACCATTCTAGCCTCTCTGCACAGGATTTATGTCGGTTTTTGATGAATGAATGTTTATTTTTAAACTGTTGAATAAACTGGCACCTCTGTAAATTTTAGACCTGGTTCTTGTTAGACCTAGTTTTGTCCCTGATTAGTTCTTGATTAGTTCTGGTTTAGGACTTGTTTAGACCAGGTTCAGACATTGTTTAGACCTGGAAGTCCTTGAATTGACCTGTTTAGTCCTAGATTTGTCCTTGTTTAGACCTTAGTTAGGTCTTTTATTCGTTCTGGTTTAAACCTGGTTTAGGACTGTTTTAGCCCTGGTTTAGTCCTTGATTAGTCCTGGTTTGGACCTGGTTCAGTCCCTGTTTTAGTCCCTGTTTTGTTCTTCTATTGTACTGGTTAATCCCTATTTAATCCCTTGGTTTAGTCCTGTGTTAGACCTAAGTACAGATTTATGCTATGGGACCTCAAAATTACTTTATAGTGCACTGTTTTAGAGATGTACTGATTCAGATGCCAGTATCGCGTAACGGTACCAATACCATGTCCAAATACTCGTACTCGTATTCATAAAAGTGGGCCAATACCACTTTCACATGACATTCACCTCACAGCTGAGCAGTGAGAAACGTGTGGACGGATTTCAAAGTGAACTGTATGGAGATAAAAGCAAAGCTGATTCTACATTCTGCTCAACCAGATCCCAAATCATATGAGAGTCATACAATTTAAGCAAATGTCCTTCTGTTGTCCTGAAGCAGTTATTGTCTGCTAAAACATAAGGAGTACCGTTGCTAATTGTGTTAGCTGCTGTGGGTCCTGGAGAATCTCCACTGATTATGCTTAGATGATCAATCTGTCTTTGAATCGTGACTAAACAGTGCAGAGTCTGAGCTTTCAAATGAGGTATAACATGTCCATACTGAGCAAAGTTTAATCGTGATCAGTTGTGTGCAAACTACTTTGTTGTAAAAATAACTTAATACTCAAATGGAAGTATATAAAAAAAGTGGTACTGATGCACCCCTTCACTGCATAGTTACTCCATTCTGTAGTGGTGTTGTGCAAATGTCTACTGGAAATTTAGCACTCATAATTTTCCATGATGAATGCGTTAACTTTTTTTTTTTTTTTTTTTCATTTCTAATGATTCTTCTAGTTTTAAAAAGTCACTCTGAGCATGCCGTAAAATAAAATATCTGCAAAACAAAACTGGAGACCCAGGCACTCCAAAAAGTGATGACAGCACAAGGAATTATACTATAAAAAAAAATCTGCTGGTATCAACTTTAGTTCATATTTCTTGCAGAAAAGTTTGCAAGCACATCCCCTTTATGAGTCATAGGAACCAAGTACCTCACAGCCAGCTTTTTGCACAATGTCTAACATCAGATTAATTAACTTAAGACCAAAGCTTACTCATAAACAGCTTTATCTAGACAACAGGATAGAAATTTAGGACACATGATGTAGGTGTTTACAGACATTATAATAGTGTTACACGGAGAAAGAAGAAGTAACAGGATTCTTGCAAAATCATAATATCTAATGTACACAATCTGTACTTTAAAAGGTACATTTCAAGAAGAGCATTAAGCTTTCACGTGCTTAGTGAGGCAAGAAAATGGATACATATATTTTCTGTACAAACTCGTGACGCAGTTCCTTCTACAAATCCATCCTTAACAGTGAAATGAATTAAAAAAACACCTAAACGTGACTTACCTTTTACCTGGTTTTCTCGGCTTTGTTTTCTTCTTCCTGGCTTGGATTGCGAGTACTAGAGAGCAAACAAACAGGTGTAACACACGTCAATATTACACAGAACAATAACTATTATGATATGTTAGTTGAATTAAAACTCTTTATAATGAGAAATAACTGGTGCGGTATGAGTTTTGTGCTTTAATAAAATATTGTTAAGTGTTTTTTTGAGGATAACAAACGCGCTAGCAGGTTGTTAGCCGAGGAAGAGTCCACTTAGCTAAAGCTCCACTGGCATTAGCAGTGCGATGTTTCATAAGGAATTGCGTTATATCTTTGCTTCTGGTGGCTTTTTATATTTTATATCTGCACAAATATGAGCTCACTGATGGATAAGGTTGTACAAGCCAGCTTCATTGATAAAAGTTTTGTCGGAGACCTGTTTTTAAAAGTGATGCTAATGTCAGGGCTACCGTTAGCTACAGTCACAGCAGAGCGCGTGGTCCACTTTTACTTTAGGCTTTCTGCGCTACAGGAGAATAAAACGACACAAGCTTCTGTAGAGTAAAGAATGTGTGTCTTAAAGCTTGTGATGGTGAATAATAATGTGATGTTTAATGCTGTACCTTTTCTTTCCATGCTGAAAACCGGAGGACACACACGCTGCGTTCAAAAGCCGGTGAAAATGTCTGGACTTCTGGAGTGCGCCAAAGACTCAGCACAAAGCTGTGAGGAGGCGGGGCGTTCAGGGACTGTCACAGCACATCAACACAAAGTAAAACAAAAAAAGTTTAAGGGTAATATCTTAATGACAACAACAACAAAAAAGAAAATACACAACATATGCACTGAGTCTGATGTTATTGTATAAGTTTAGTATATATTTTAGGTTGAATTTGCACACAAATAAACAAAAACAATTATAGGCATAAATAGGTGCAAAACATGAAATTCTACTGTCGTTCCCATTGGTGCTTATAGTCTATAACTTCAACTGATTTTCAAACAAAAAAATTATAGTACAATATTAAAGGTACTGCAAGCAGCATGCATTCGTAATGGTTTGAAAACAGTCTAAGCGACCAATCAAAACAATGGTCGCTTTTCTGATTGGACAATTGACAATGCAGTTTTAGAATCAAAACAAAAGATATAAACAAAAACAACTTAGCCATTGTATAAAATATATTTTTAATTGTTAATAATTCTGCTGTACCATTGTTATCAGTAAAACTAATATTTGATTTAAACATGTCTGGGGGCACATGTGGGTAATTTTCATGAAATATAAAAAAATATATACTGCTCATAGCACCTTAAAAAAAATGCATTTTAAAAATAAAAATAAATAAAAAATTTAAAATAAAAGTGGTTCAGCAAATGTACTTGCTGCTCGGGCTCAGGGCTTGACATAAACATGAGCCAACGGTTAAATGTGGGCTGATTTTCTCTCACTACCACTTTGGCTGGTTACATTTTATCCACCTATATCTTATTATAAAGATTAGGCCTGAATTTATGTTTCTCAGTTTAACTATACACCATTTAGTTTATAGTAACTCATCATGAATGAAGACAGAAAAATATTAATTTAAACAAAAGAAGTAACACCGCATGCACAGAGATTTTCAAGTTCTTCCGCGCAGAGGTGAACCTGTTTTTGAATATCTAATAAATCCTATGTATGTACATAAACACAGGTTACATTTCTTTAAGCTTATTATTTAATAGTGGTTAAAGACATTCATGCACAGGTGAACTGGAGAATCTAAATGTCCCATAGTGAGTGAATGAGAGAGTGAATGGTTGTCTGTCATCTCCAGCCACTCACGCCACCTACTGGACATAAGCAGAAAATGAGTGAATGACTGTGACATTTTATTTTAGCATAAGAAGTTTGATCCTTTCTTCTGGGCTAGTGTCAGTTTGGCCCCTTGTACTTGCGGCACAGTGACAAAGAACTTAGCACTGTCACAGCAAGAAAGTCTTAGGTTCAATTCCCAGACCATATGGGGCCTTTCTATATGGAGCTTGATTGTTTTGGTTTCCTCCGGGTAGTGTTGTTGTCTAAACCGTACTAATCAACACCAAGACTAATCTGGGACCAGAGTGAAGCGAGATCAAGACCAGGCCGAGACCTTTGGGGTTGCAGAACAAGACTTTTAAGGGCCGAGATCGAGTTGAGACCAAGACAAACCCGAGGTCGACACCAAACCCTGTAAACTAACACTGAAATTAAGGAGAAAAGTTTTAAGAATATTATAATTAAATTTTAACAATCTAATGAAACAGACCCCACTCCTTATTTGATATTTGACGTAGACCACATACAGTATTTACAAGGTTTCCATTACAATATACAGCACATTTTAAAGTTGTGTGTTGTAAAGTGTGTCCCAAAGACTCAAAAACACAAGTAATAGTTTTGAAAAATAGTTTAGCCTTTATTCTATAATTGTGGTATTTACAGGTGGCCTGGCCTGCGCTCGTGGTACATGTGAAAATAACATTATTCTGAACACATCTCTGGCAAAAACCAAAGTTTAAACAAGACATAAACACTACTGTCTATAGAAATGTTGTTTTAAAATAAGGTCTTCAGCATCCAGTGATATGCAGCTCCCCACACAATGTGCCCAAACCAAGGATTTCAACTCAAAACATTCTCAAAAATAAAACAGAATCATAGGAATCACATTTGATTGTTTACATGAGAAATTGAAATGCTGTTTAAAACAAGCCTCATATAAAGATGTCATGGTCTAGTACAGTGGTTCTCGAACTGTCGGACCACTGGGGATACACAGGAGTCCTTTGCAGGTCCTGATTTAGAGCCAGTTCAAGTCCTGGTTTAGTCCTGGCTTGGGATTTGTTTTGACCTGTTCAGACCTGGTTCAATCTTAATTCAGAACTTATTTTAAACCTGGTTTATTCATTGAGTTGTCTTGATTTTGGCCTGGTTTACTTCTAGTCCTGGCTTTTAATCCTGGTTTAGTCCTGGTTCAATCCTGTTTCAGAAATAGTCTAGTTTAGATCTGGTTTAGTTGTTGATTTGTCCTTATTTAGAACATAATTTTCCTGTTTTACAAACTATTTATCCCTTGGTTTAGTCCTGATTTAGTCCTGGCTAAGTCCATTTAAACTGGTACTTGTAAAGTCAAATATTTTCTGAGGTGGTACTTGGTGTAAAAAGTTTGAGAACCACAGCTCTAGCCGATCCCATTACAGTCGAAGTACAGATTGTTGCTCAAAACTAATTATATTGATACTTAAATTCACTTTAATTAAGATTTTAGATCAATTATGTGCTAATTTCTCATTAATACCAAATTGGAAAAGTACCTAAATCTATAAAGTTCATTCTCAACTGGTGGGTCAGGGCCCAAAAATGTGTCTCAGGTTCTTAGCAGGTCATGGAGTAAAGAAAATACATTTATTTATGTTCCTGTTGTGCCTTTACCAGCTACTGTGGGGCTTAGGCGGGGTACTCGCTACACAAACTAACAAAAAGTTTGGACAAAAGTTTTGATACGTTTGAGGAAAATTCATTCATTCATAACCCATGTCTGTCAGGGTTGAGGAGGGTGAGTAGAGCCTATCCCTGCAACTATGGGCCTTAGGCGGGGTCTGAATGTTTGGATGGATATATTATGCAAGACTTTGATGAGGTTAAGTTGAAGAAAATGTGTTAATTCATCGTCTTTTGATTATTCCTGCGTTTTACTGTTAGGCGGGGGGACATCCAGGACAAACAGACAAAAAAAAAAAAAAAAAAAAAAAAAAGTTTAAGTGTTTTGATTTATAATGTTGAGGTTAAAGGTCCCCTATTCTGCTTTTTTCAGGCTTTTTGAAATAGCATTAACTCCTTGGCATTAGTATTTCAGGTTTTACAACTTATAATATACATCTGTGGAAAACATCTTCTTTTGGGGAACTGTTACTGTGACTTTGCAGAGAACGCTTGGATTAGGTGTCGCCCCCTGCTGGCAACGCTGACGACTTATTAGCGACATGAGGCTAACAGATCGATAAATGAGCTGAGGTTTAAGGCTGAAATGATCAGAGCGAGTCCGGTGACGGTGTCTGGGCTTTAGAAACGTGCAGGAGCACTTCCTGGTTTCACCGTGTCTACGTAGATCTGTGAGACCGAGCGTTTTCAGCTCTGGAGAAGGGCAGCGCCTCAGCATACAGGATTACTCAAACGTGTGAATGAAAATACAACTCCAGGTCTGTTTTTCAAGGTTAAAAGCTCAAAAAGTCGATTTAGCAGAATATAGGACCTTTAACGTTGTAAATTGTGAGCTGCAACAAAATAATGAGGAAAAAAACGGGTCCCAATAAGATGACACCAGTTGAGAATGAAGTCGGTCAATTAAATGCATAATAACAATAGTTTGAAAATACTGAATATAAATAATTACAATATACTTTTGTCTTGTGCCATGGATTACAAACATTGCTGACAGTAAATGCAGTCACCACGGCTTGGACTAAGAGAGAGAAGACTCTTGGTGATAACATTTCTGACGCGCCTCATAAATTAAAAAAAAAAGAAAAAAAAAAAAGACCCTTACAAATATTTCATCTTTTACATTGATATACAAATAACATAATAATAATAAAAGTTCATAAATACAAGGCGAGACGCATGACTGGTGCCCCCCAAAAACATTCAGTATACATTAATAATAGTATTTCTGTAAATTTTGGGAGTTTCTTTCCCACAAAATATGAGCCGTTTCTCATGCCAAAGTGGTGAAGATATGCAGGACATTCTTAGGAGACAAGTGCTTAGAAGGCTGTGACGGATTTACAAACATATGTCTTAAAATGAGCCGATGGATACGAGTCCAAAATATATCAATATACAAAGTACAGACGCACTAATAAAGTAGAATATTGTGGAAAAAGTTGATTATTTCAGTGGTTTAATTCAAAATAAAATGCAACTAAGGAGTTTTTGAAGATGAAAACCATTAAAAATAGATAATTACAGACTGATTTGGTTCAATTTCCAGATTTTGTACTGGTTTAATCCTGTTTGGGCTTAGTCCAGGTAGTTTGGTCTTGGTTTAGGCCCAATTTAGTCCTGGTTTAGGCAATTTAGTTTCAGTTTAGGCCTGGTCTAGTCCTAGAGTTAGACCCAGTTTAGACCCATTCTAGTCCAGGGTTCAGACCTGCTTTATTCCTGGATTAGGCCCAGTTTAGTTCTGGTTTTAGGCCTGATTTAATCTTGTGCACCAACCATTTTAAAAAAAGTTTAGTTAAATCTTTAGACCATTTTAGTCCATTAAAGGTGATACAGCTTAGATAGCCAAATATTTTCTCTGGTGGTACTTGGAGTAAAATGTTTCAGAACCACTGGTCTCTATAATGTTTTACTTTGAATTGAAATACTAAAATACATAACTTTTCCACAATATTCCAAATTTATTGACATTTGCCTGTACCATTATCTTCAAGAGCTGTATAACTCGTGTTTAAATCTACATAAGTAATAAGAGGGACAAATTCTGTGCCATTTTTGATAAGCTCCAAACACATTTCATCATGTCTTTTACAGGCTAAATTCTAGTATAAAATGTATTCATTATCTACATAGCATCACCTGATGTGTGAACTGGCTTTGGGGACACACTCACTGGCCACTTTATTAGGTACGCCTGGTTAATCAGAACAGCTAAGGTGGAAAAGTGTTAGAGACAAACCTAAGTTCAAACCGAGCATCAGAATGGAGAAAACTAGGATTTTTTAGGGGACTTTGAATGTAGAGTATTTCAGAAACTGCTGATTTGCTGGGATTTTCACACACAACCATCTCTAGGGTTTTTACAGAGAATGGTTCTAGAGAAAAAAAAGAAAAAATATCCAGTGAGCGGCAGTTCTGATGCCAGAGGTCAAAGGAGAGAGGCCCGTAACTTAAATAATCACTTGTTACAACCGAGGTCTGCAGAAGTCCATCTCTAAATAGACCAAGGTGTACCTAATAAAGTGGCCAGTGAGAGTAAAAATACAATATCTTCTGTCTTCTTGCGTACAAATACTGGTCGCTTATATTTCACATAGTACAGGGGCATCTCCATAAATGAGAATATTGTGGAAAAGTTAATGTATTTCAGTAGTTCAAGTATCTCTGTGCCAGTCCTAAACAGGGCTGGCTACTTTTTCAGATTCTTAAACCAGTTCTTAAGTGATACCTGGTTTTCGATACTTTTTCTGATGCATATGGTGTGCAAATTTATCTTCTACAATCATAAAACACAATAATATTAAATAAAAAGACCAAATTTTGGAGCAAAATACTTAGCTGTAAGTTAAAACCAGTAGTTTGTATTTATTCTTTGGTTGTTGTTTTTTTTTTTGATTCATACATGCAAAGGAACATTAAAGGTCCCACTAGGTATTGAACCTTTTCTTCTGATAGCACAAAGGTATCATTTAATGGTACCCAGCCCTTGTCCCAAGCCTGGATAAATGGAGAAGGTTTTTTCATTCAGCTTTTGCCTTCTGGGTTTGCCACAGTGAACCATCTGCCTCCTAATGTGATTCACATAGTAATTTGGCATTGGTTTTACCGCCAGATGCCCTTCCTGGCCCAACCCTTTCCATTTCCTCAGTCTGCCCCTCAATATCAGAGTGGCCCAGTCTCTAAACTCTCTTAAATAATCAATAAAAACCCAAATCTTTGCAGCTGTCTCTTTTATCTTCTATTGTTTTATAATTTTACATGCCTTACTTTACTTTTAGCCCTGATATTTAGTGTTTCATATTTCTTATTTTTTATAATTCCTTTTATTTGTAATGTAAAGCACTTTGCGCAGCTTTGGTTGTTGTAAATATGCTAAATAATTGTGCTATAAAAATACGTTTGTAGCACTCTGGCTTGTGAAATACTTTAACTTTTCCGCAATATTCTGATTTTTGACACGCACCTATAATGTTAAGAGATACTGTAAGTGTAATGTTACGAGACGTGGGGTTATGAGGAGACACTTATGAGGTAAAAACTGGTTAAACAAAGATTTGATTGAATGGGAAATAACAGAAACAGCCATAATATTTATATACTGTATATATATTTATAATGGGAATGGTAGAGGAGGGTGGATGATTGTTTCCCTGATCCAGAATCCCTAAACACGGATGGTGACAGGCACTTGAATGTCATGGAGGTGAGGAGTGAGAGAGAGAGTCATGTGATCGTCCCAAAAGACTGTTTGTTTGTTTTTATATAAAGGAGGAAGAGGAGGAGGAGCTGAAGGGGAAAAGTCAGGACTCCATCTCGTCTTCGTCGTACGGCGGCGGCTCGAAGCTCACTACCTCTTCGTAAGTTAATCCTGAAACATGAGATACGAGTTAGACAGATGTTAACCACAAAACCTCTTACAACAACATGGCAACTTTTACTGCTTTGGTTTTTGTAAAATAAGTCAAAATAAGCTTTAACTTGTAGCTTTGAGTGCAGTTTTAGACCAACGTGATCCAGCAATTATCCCTGCCTTATTAAACTATTACGGCCAATATTAATCCATCTTTCTATCCCGTCTTTCTTCCTATTTCTGTTTCAATTCATTTCTCTATGTAAACAGTTTTTGGCAGCACTGGAATAAACACTCTCTGTGTATTTTTGTCTGCCATCGATTTAATGCTAACAAGCTGTGTAGACCAACAGTCAATGATTCGAGAGCACTTGAAGCCCACAAATGGCTTCTTTTCTTAGATTCTTCATAAAAAAGCCTAGATCCTTTGTTGTGAACTGGTGGGTTTGGTCTCTAAAGTGGTCCATCCGTATGTTCTTACTAAGTTATAAACTGAAGAAATTTGTGTTTGTGTTTTGATTTAATGTGTTACGTGAGATTTTGATTAGGTTATGATGAGATTAGGAAGGGAAAATGCATAAAGTGAGACCCAAAAATACAGCAGTTGATAATCACTCGCCTAGAATGACATGTTTAAAGGTGCTATGAGCAGTATATATTTTTTAATATTTCATAAAAATTACCAACTATCCCAAGATATGGGGTAAACATGTTTAAATCAAATATTAGTTTTACTGATAACAATGGTACAGTTGTTTATTAGGGCTGCACAATATATCGCAAAATTATCGTTATCGTAATATCCGTATCGCAATAATCTAAATATATCACAATAACGCTGTGGTCTTCCATCTGACAGAGATTTACACTGAAGAATCATTTTCCACCAGAGCCTTAAAAGAACATGTGTTGTGACTAAATAAAAATGTTTAAAAAGTCCAGTTTTAGTGGTAATTTAATTAATTTAGTCACAGCTTAGCCTTGTTTTATTCCTGGTTTAGTCTGTGTTAAGTTTTGATTTTGTCGCTGTTTTGACTTGTAAATACAGGAACTTACATTTTTGTGAAATGTAGTGAATTTAACTTACTATGTTCCAAAAGTAGGCTCTATTTTCAAATATCACAATAATATCGTTATTGCAATTTTCAACACAGTTATCAAATATCGCATGTTTTCTCCATATCGTGCAGCCCTATTGTTTATGTTTACATTTTTTGTTTTGGTTCTAAAACCCTTGATTGCCGATCGTCCAATCAGAAAAGAGGAAAGACTGGCAACCCACAGATCATTTTTATTTAGTTTTTATTTAGTTTTTATTTAGACTGGAGTACCGGGTGATTAATGCGTACTTTCATGTGTACATTGTAATATTAGGTGGTTAAAAAGAAAAAGAAAATCATATTCCTGAGTGTTATGAAATAATCCTGTTTGTAAATCAGGGATAAAATCAATTCAAAAGAGAGAAGATTTGAAACTGTAGAAATAAAATAGTTTTAAAAAGTTTCATAAGGAGACAAATGTGTAAAGGTCCTTATTGTAAATGTAAGGAAGGCTTCTTGTCTTACTCTTCCACTCCTCGATCTCCAGCTCGCGGCTCTCGAAGCTCTGGTCGTACGGCTCTGCCTCGGGTTCGTCGTCGGGGTCGTGGTACTGAGCGAAGTACGGATGAGCCAGCGCTTCCGACGCCGTGATCCGTTTGTCTGTGTCCAGCACCAGCATCTTCTCCAGCAAGTCCACGGCTACAAAACGCACAGGGAGAAAGATCTGAGGTGAGGCAGGGCAGGTTTATTTATACAGCTCTGTTTATTCACTTCATCAGTCAAAAGTGGGTTTGATCCTGCAATTATTTCCATATATTTCTGCTCATTTCACTTTGGTTTTTTTTTGGCTGCCCCTGGTTCAATGTTGACAAGACGAATAAAGCGACCTAACACAGAAGCAGACAAAAAAAAACAAAAAAACTCTCCTATTCCTTCTTATCTACTGCGTTTTATTTTGTTTATTGTTGGCTTTGCTTCCCTTTTTCTGTCTCAGGTTCTCTTTTTTCTGCCAGTAAATGGTTTTCCTCAGAAACACGAGGAATAATCGGGTAGTGCATCTTTAAAATGCTTAATATAGCAATTTCTGTTTTAATTATTTCAGCCATTCCTCTGAAAATCGCACACGTCATATTTTTTTCCCCCTAGATTTCTATTAAAATGTTTAAAAAAAAATAGTAACACTTTAGAATAACTCACACTATTAAGCATTATTTAAGTATTAGTTTAGACTTAACTAGTTAATTGATTATTTACAAAACATTTCATCAACATTTATAAACATGAGTTATAAACATTGTTATTACGGTTTAATGTTTTAGTAATAAGCTCAGGTAAATCAGTGCAAGATTATAAACATCAGTGGTAATTCAGGATCTAAAAACTGTTTATTCATTGTATTTAATGGTAATTACATGTTTATTAATGCTTTATTACTGCTTCAGAGTTGCGCGTTACTAAAAAAAAAAAGACTGATGGCTAAAATAGCTTCAAAGTAGTATTTTAAACTATATAACTGTACTTAACTGTAATTTGTTCACAAACTCAATTTCTTTTTATGAACTTAATGTAGGCAACCTCCCCCCCGCAGTACCTTTGCGGCCCACCAGGGGGCCCCGGACCCCACTTTAGGAACCACTGAATTAGATGATATAGTGAGACTGATTTTAAAATAAATTTAAAAGGTCATTGTGAAATAACTTTGGGTCTGTAAAAAAGCAAGTCAGGATAAAATACTCGGTGATAAATTTGTGTTGAGAGCCACTGCTTTAAAACATAAACATACCCTCCGACGCCACTAGATGGAGCCCTCCGCACAGAACTTACCGAGTGGGTTTGCACCGATGAACACATCAGCAAAGTTCCTCTTGGGCATGTAGGGAAGTGAGTTTATGTAGTTCCTCGCCTGTGCCACAAAACCACAGAGTTCAATGGAAAAACAGGCTAAACATTATTAAGCAGCAGCTGCCTATGTTTAATCCATTCATAAGAGGTAGCATTGATTTTTTTTAATTAAAGAACTGTTAAGTTACAAACCAACACCATGCTGCAGAAATTATGCAAGTCATGAAGCCCCAAAGATAGCAGCCCAGCTCGTTATGCGTTGGCAAAGCTCTCAGGACAGAATTGTGACAGGTACAGAGTGAAGAGCAGAGGGCACTAAAAAAATATGTCGCTACATTTCTAAAATGCTTCTAAAAACAGTTTGTCCTCTTCATGTTTTCATTGTGGAACATCGGGTGATGAAATATTGCATGTCTGATGTTTTCCAAGACCAATAAAAGTACATTTTATCAAAAAACACTTCCTTTTACGTTTTATCCTCTCCCTAAAATCTGTACAGAGATTTTTTAGGCTTAATTGAAAGGACAGAAAATACTTTGATACATTTTGGCAAACTGTACACAAGATTTTGAAAATATGGAGGTCCAAAAAGAGCTGTACGGTTGACTGAAGGCATTGCAAAAACATATTATCTATCTTATCTATTTTAAGAGAGTTAAAAGTAGAAAAAAATGAGGTTGGCCAACATATAACCAATAGACAATATGCATTTAAAAAAATCCTGAGATTACATAAATCTGTGGATTTCCAACACTGGGCCAGGACCCAAAAGGGAGTCGCAGGAGTTTGTTATTTGAGTTGGCGAAGAAATTCTCAATAAAATGCACAAAAATATTAACATAAGTCTTCTTATCCTTTGGTCTGTTCCCTTCAGAGGCGTCCACAGTGAATCCTCTGCATCCTCTTCTCTCAAACTTCATATTTTCTTTCTCTACATCCAAAAATCTCCTCTCTGCTCTTCCTCTAGGCTGGAGCTCTAACCTCAGCGTCCTTCTACCCATATATTCACTATCCCTCCTCTTTACACGTTAAAAAAAAATCTAAATCTGGAAACTTAATCTCCAAAACATCTCACATGAGCTGTCCCTCTGATCTCGTCACAAACAAAGCAGAACAGAAACATCTCCAGCTCTGCTTCCTCAACCACTACAAGAATCCTCAAAATACTTCTAAAAAACACCTTCTCGATAATATAATTTATTTGCATATATTTTCGTTTGGTGTTGAGTAATTTTTGGCCTCAGTTCCAAGCACGCGTCTCACCTCGTGGCTGGGCATCCTGCTTATGAGCGAGGCCGGGGGGGTTCCCGTCAGGCGCATTATCTGCTGGAGCTGGTTAATATCTAAAGCGCAAGAGTCAAGGGGCATCGAGAAAACATGAATTTGGCAAAAAAAAAAAAAAGGAAAAGTGATGGAGGGATGATGAAAGAAATGGCAAGAGGTGAGAAGGAAACGTGCGTAGGGAGAAGATGGAGGGGAAACTGTTGAAAAGGAAGCTGCACAGTAACCCAGAGTCAGGCATGGGACGATCATCAGTTGTCAAAATATATGGCGGGATTAAGACATCATGATAACAAAGGTATTAAAACCACAGTGACCAGCAGGTTTTGTAATGTGAGCAGACGAGACAAGAGCATAAAGTACCCAAAGAACCCTCCAAGCATTTGCACTCTAAAAATATATCAGGCCGAAAAGATTCCACTTTCCTTTCCACTCGATCAAAGCGAAGGATTTAAATACAGAGCTCGGCTTTTGGATGCACTGCCCTCGCTCCGAAAGCAACCAGAAAAAGCCTCAGCACTACCAGTAAATGTTTTTGGGTTTTTTTACCTTTAGGCTTCATTAGACAGCACAGTGGAAAAGTGAAAACCATGGGAGAGAGCCGTGAGATTCTAAACCTCACCGCCAAGGCGAGCTGCAGTAGCTTGACTAAGCCTGCATTGGTGCATTCTTACTTTCAAAAGTTTAATAAGCCACATGCCCTCGAGACTAAACAGACAGCTCTTAGTACAAGGCCTGACAGCCGCTGGTTGCTTAGTCGACACAATACTCTGTGAGGTCTTGGGTTCCTGCAGGTATCAGCAAGTCCAATTTAATACAATCACCCCAGCTTTAAATGTCAAAATGTATTTGCAAGTATAGTTCATAAAGCACCAATAACATCCGCTGTTTAGGTAATTTGGTCTCACTGGACGCAAACTTGTTCTGCCGCCTTTCACGCTGGAGTAGGCTATAAAAATGGTAAATTATTATTCATATTTACATTTATATTCACAGCCAAAACTAATAATAATAATAATAATATCACATTTAATGCTTTTTAACAGTATCTAAGGCATTAATTCTTGCAAAATCAATTTAATTATGTGTAATGCCACGCGGGAACCCTGGATTAGTTGGAAACAATCTTTGCATTATTAAAGCTGGTCTAACTTATTATTTAATATCACTCAAGGCAACAACAAAATATTTACTGCCATCTTTTCCTTATATGTTGCATCACTTCATTAATGAGACGTCACTTGTTTGTGTAACGCTGATAAGTCTCCTCAGATGCACTTGGCCAATTATCTGCTGTTTATTTATTACTGTGGACCGTCTCTGACCCTCTACCCCATTTCTTGTATGAATTATGTTAAATAACGCACTTAACTTGTAGGACGAGAAGGAAGGAAGCCATTTTGGACGGGGCTTCTGAGTTTAGTAGTGACTTAGTGAGAGCTTTGCATCCAATTTACCAAAACATTAAAGTATTTCCTGTGCTGAAATCACTGCATCATCAACATCTTATAATATCTCATGCATTTTCTACAACCAAGTAATTATTTTAATGTTGAGCTTGTACCTACACTTTGCACCTCTTAAATGCCATGTAAAGAGATTAGTGAGAATTTCCTTTTAATTTGTACATCAATTCAAAGCAAGGATTAAAGTCGTGTGCAAATAAAGCCGTTATAGGAAACCGCATTATTCCAGCTCAGGTGTAGAATTAGCAGTACACAGGACAGGAGTGAAGCGTTTGGATTTGGCTGTGGCAGAGGCAGAGGCGGCAGACACAGGCAGTTCACTTCAGATTTGCACTCACAGAATCTGAGGAGATTTTCATCGAGAGCTCGGGCCCCGGGGTCCCCACCAGCATCATTATAAGCTTCAACTGATCAATGTCTAACACGCTGACATAAAGGAAAACAGAACAGGGCTGTGGAGGTTTGGAGAAGTGAGAGGAGGAATGGTGCAAAAGTCTCAGTATTTTAACTTCATGCTGGAAAAAAAAATGACTAAAACAACAACTACTGCTTTCTAAACAGTCACACAGATGCTTTAATAGTTGTCACACAAGGCTTATCAAGAGGCAAAGCATTTACAGCGATCACTGCGTTCCCGTGCAGAGCTCAAAAGGACCATGCTAATAGGCTGATTAAGATATCTAACTGGATTTCTGTAGTTGAACTTGTGAACTGCACTCACACTGCTGCAACAGAAAGAAGCTAAACCTGTTTGTTGTGCTCAGGTGCAAATAAGCTAACAGGCTAATTTAAATATCAAGAGTAACTTTACACAAGATGAACTCACAACAACTAAATATATCTCCAATGTGACAACAGCGACTTTAGATTTTAGCTGCTAAACTTGCATTAGACCCAGACTCTGAGGCTTTAATTCCTGGAGAAGCAGAGGTGGATATTGCTTCTCTCATGGCAGTGTCGACCGTTATGGGTTTTTCTATGGTCGATGCCCATTTTTTAAAATTCAGATGGCTGATAAACACTGGCGAAGTTTTGGACCGATATGTGAGGCCGATTTTCTTCATGTTATAAAAGAAATTAATATAATAAATACATTTGTTTTAGTAATACTTCCTAAAATGCAAACAGATGAGTTTTAAGAGAAAACCAATAAGGCAATATCGCTCACACTTCCTATATGAGTAGAGCTTGAGGAGATACGGAAACGTATTGCGTTCACCTAAAAAAAAGACTTTGTTTTAATGAGCTAAGTTAGTTCTGTTTTTATGAGAAAAGTTCTGTTTTTATGAGAAAAGTTCTGTTTTTATGAGAAAAGTTCTGTTTTTATGAGTAAAATTTGTTCTGTTTTTATGAGAAAAGTTCTGTTTTTATGAGTATAAATAACTTGGGTTTTTATGACAAAAGTAAATTCATGTCTATCACAACCAGTAAAGGTTTAGCTCGTATTGAAGAGTTGCTCGCTAAAGAAAGGGCGTAAATGTCCCAACTACTTCGTTTAATACGGTTTTATTTTACTCTAGGCTTGAGACACTGGAGATTCTGCTTTCGTTAAGTAATATTGACGTATAATCATTAGTTTGTCGACTCTGCGCAGACATCTCAGGTCTTTGCCATTGACTTTGAATTCCTCTCCCCCCAAAAGTGGAACAAGATAATAAGGACCATTATCCACATAAAAACAAAATTATTTTACTCGTAAAAACAGGATTTTTTCTCTCATAAAAACAGAATTAACTTTACTCATAAAATCAAAACTTTTCTCATAAAAACAGAACTTTTCTCATAAAAACAGAACTAACTTTGCTCATTAAAAGAGAAACTTTTTTTTTTAGGTGAACGCAATACAGCTTCTGTAAGAAGAGCTAAAAAATACTTTTTAATTTTTGTTCTACGAGGTTCAGTTCTAGAGAAATGAGCAAATCTTTTTATTTCCGTTTTGAGCTTTTCAGGCTGAGATAAAGCGGTTTTGGATGTTTCCAATGAACTGAAGATGTTTAAACTGCTACCAGATGTGTAGGGAAGCTGGGGTCCTTCAGTCTCATGGTTACCCGAACATGTGCCTGACCAAAAATTGACATTGAAGAGCAAGAATGGGCCGACTGTCTAAAAAAAATGCAAGAATTAACCCGATGTATTGTTCAACCTCTAGTTACCTTGCACTTGGTCATTATGTCCCGACCCTGTGTTCACTAGCAGCTCCGAAAAAAGGGTCAAATACAGAGAACAAATTTCCCTTGACCTCAACAATAACCTCAATATAATGATAACTTCTCTAGTCCCAGTTCGTCCCTCTGACTTTACAGGCTGTGCTGCAAGATGCTTTGTTTCATCTCAATCATATCCACTTCAGTGCACTCTGCTAAAATCTAATTCATGCAACCACATTACAGAGATAGCATTATTCAGTGGATACAGTCTTCAGGAGGGGCAGAGCAGATGAGGTGGGAGGACTCAAAAACAACCCACAAACCATGCAACAAAGAAGTGAATGGCTGTAACTCTCTGGATCAAAACAGATTATGTAACGGCCTTATGTTTTTTCATCTGCAACATCACAGAAACACGGGCCACTTCCTACATCATTTAATACTGCGATCTTCTCAATAACCCTGTTTGTTTTGGTATCAACATTTCACTGCTGAACTACAGAAGAATCAGCAGAGATCGTGGGCAGCTCTGAGTCATCCACAGGGGGCTACCTCCTGTTAGTGGCACACACACTTCCACAATGATTCAGGGAATTATACAGCAAGACTTCATACTCAGCAATGCTTTCAGAGAACAACTTGAGGTGGAGAGAGGACTGTGCAATTAAACATAAGGCCTTAATTTGAAGTAATACTGTAGCAATATTCTACATAGTTACAGCATATTGCATGTTTTCCTGTTTATTTTGAAAACTGCAAATATAGCAACAACAGCTAATAGCGAGCTGCATAATATGGGACTCATTTATCTTCTATTATTCTTGTTAGAAGTCCTGGGAGTCTGGAGCCTTACACAGCAGCTATGGGCCTTAGGCGGAGTACACCCTGGACAGACCAACTGTCCTGACACATGCATGTCTTTGGACCATGCATTGTTTAAAAAAAATAAAAAGCTGCAAAATCTCAAGGCAACAGGATCCCTCAAGATTTTTGAGTTTTGGGGCAAACTCAAATTCTCAAGTTTTCAGCAACTAATATTTTTTGTTCACCCAAAAGCCCAGCCCCAAAACGCAGAAATCTTCAGGGATCCGGTTGCCTTGAGTTTTTGCAAATTTTTTTTTCAGTGTGGATGTATAATAGTGGGGCTGGGACTTTAACACGTTAATCACGATTAATTAATTACAGAGAAACTAATGCAATTAATCGCACTGACAACACAGAACTTTTCTCAGTGACCTAGTTTCTGGCGCATGGTAACCAGGGCTGGACATCCACACGACCAAAACACCAAATGTGAGTGGATTTCAGCTGTGAACCTTTGGATAATGTGCCTACAGACTGCACCACAGGGAACTATGGGGCCAAGGTCGGCTAATCTCCGCGCATGGCGCCACTTTTCTTTTACTTTCAAATGCGTTGCTTCAAGGAGCTGCTCATTGTCTCTCCAGTTGTTCTCACAGCAGTCTGTTTGGTTCAGATGCGAAGGAGAGAGATGACAGGTTCACGCGGAGCACAGAGGAGGAGAGAGGCGTGCGGCCTGTTTCTATATGCACGGGAGGCAGAGGTCGATGCACAAACGCTGAATCCTGCCCTGTTTGACCACGGTGTTAGTTTGAAATCAATTTAAAATACACCAAAACATACAAATAAGCTCCTATATTTTATTTCTGACATATAAAGATTGCCATTTGATTAATTACAAAGCCTGTAATTAATTCGATTTTTTTTTTTAATCGAGTCCCACCACTAGGGCACCTCCCCCTCTCCCCTGATTCTAATTTGATTTGTGGCCGCTCTGTGGAACTGCAGTGGAAAAAATCCCGTACGGCCCAGAAAGAATTTTTTCCCATAGAGCACAATGTAAAAGAAACGCCTGGTGTTCACCTACAGCTGAGAAAAAGGTCTGATTTTGTAGTGTTTATTATCCTATTTTCACACCATGGACATTCAAAATCTTTAATTTGGCTAAAAAAAAATCCCCACTTTTTATAGGTTTGTAATGTCACCGCTCCAGCCCACCATCGGCCCATTGGTCAAAACTGATCACGCGGTACTCGAAACAAAAGCGCACTTGCTCAAGGGCCGCTTATCGCACAAATAACACGGTAGAGAAAAACTTTTTGGGGCATCACACGCCAATGAGCACGACCATTGAAAACAACAGCTGTCATGACATCATTCGCTCTCCAGTTCTATAATACATTCATGCTTTGGACAGCGGAGGAAGCCAAAGCCAAACAAAGGACGTGACCCACTCTGAGAGGTCAAACTACCCTCTGTCACGGTTCACTGTTGTTATTGTGATAAAAATAAGAACTGGACTACAAGGCTCTATGTGACTGGTCTCTCATCTTTTTGTACTGGACATTGGAGCTGTTGAAACTGAAGATTTGCAACACAGGAATGCATAAATAAATCTTGTGTTATGAACAATAAATTACATGCACAGGTCAAAAACACACAGCAAACAGAAAAGGCCAAACTGTTGTTGTCTTATGCAGTGAAAGGATACGGTCTGTGCCTGGGAACAGCGTCCGTCCAGTGAGGAGTTCTGCCATGATGCAGCCCACAGACCAGATATCCACTATTGTTCAAGAAAAGACACAAAATTAGACACAAGATTAGTGCATTATTCTGCATGCAGCAGCCTTGTAGACTGCAAACATTAACTGCAAATAAACAGCACTGGGCAAAAGTCTTAGGTTTTAAAAAAAAAGCAATGAACAAATAAAATGTGTATAAAAATAAAGAAAATTTAAAACCAGAAGCACGCAGAGACCTCTATCAAGGCACTGGTCAAGATATAGAGCTCAGATCAGGACTCAAACTCCTCTAGTTCAGGGGTAAATGCTCTTCCCATTGAGACTTAAAACCCTTCACAATTAGGAGCGTGACGCGATCTCTGGAGATGAGACCTGAGAGATATGTGGCGAGATGTTTGTGTTCTGAGTTGTTTTCTGAGTACTCAGTGTCGTACATCGCACAGCGCCTGTCGTCCTCTCTGTGCACACAGAAGGCACAGCAGAGTTACGTGCACGCACATTCACACGCACGTTTGCAGCTGACGGGAGAAGCATTCAGCACTGTTTATGTTCTGTTACTGCCTATAATTTAAATAACAGAAAACCAATCATTGCATTAAGTTTATTTCAAAATGGACTACATATAGTTTAAATTATAGAGTTTAGTTTAGCATCTTGTGATTTTCACTTGCATAAAATATTTTTTCTATTCATTTATTTAGCTTTTGAGAATTTGTTTTTAAGTGTAAAAATCTGGTAAAAGTATCGTGAGTCCGTTTATCAAAATGGCACAGAATAATTTTAACCCCTGTGCCCCAGTTTTATTGTTTTGATAACTTTGCAGTGTTTTTTTTTAGCTTTTCTCTGAAATGCATCTCAGATGTGTATTTTATCACTAATGTTGATATTCCAAACACAAATACACAAAAACACAAAGATTACTTCATGTTATGTTGCTCCTTTAGTGACATAAGTGTCCTCATCACAAAACATCATAGAAATTGTACTTACTTCTTTTGCATAAATCTTTGAATCAACTTGTGCCCTGACCAAATGTTTATTTATTCTCAGAATTTGAACTCCTGTTGTTACTGATAAGTGACAAAAGCTTCCCAGTCACAAAAGATCATAGTAAGGAAGTAATAATAGTAATACATTCATATTTTTTTCACATAAATCTTTTAAATCAATGAGACCTGTTATCTTTAATTATTATAGGGCTGCAACCAACGATTATTTTGATAATCGATTAAACTATCGATTACTTTTTCGATTAGTTGATTAATAATCAGATAGAGAAGCGCGAGTAAAATGGTTAAAAACTTGAGGTGTTTTATAGTTTTTGTTAAAAATTTGTGATAATTCTACCAAAAATCACATAATTTTTACAAAATTAAATCAGACAAAGCTACAAGCTTCTTGAAGATGTTTAAATAGAGCATGTATACATAAAATATCATCTGTAATACATATATGATATTTTCAATCAAAAACACAAAATGTACATTGTTTTTTTACTGCACTTTCTAGGTAATAAACCCTCTCACAGAACATGGCATGTGTCAGAGTCTATTAAATATCCCAATTGGCGATTATTCAATTGCTAAAATAGATGACAATTATTTCAATAATAATAATAAAATCGATTAATTGTTGCAGCCCTAACTTATTATAATTTTTCTAAACCTTTATTTAACAATGAAGTCCCGTTGAGATTGAGAATCTGAATCTGAAAATCTGACCCGGCCAAGGTAGGTACACAGTCCTCAAGACAACAAATGCAACAACATACTTTTTTTTTTTTAAACTATGAATGTATAATATTTTTATTATGTTTTTTGACAGGGACACTTTTGTCACTGAACAGTAACAACACAACTTCTTAAAATTGGGGTTTAAGTGTTCTCCTGCACCTTAACAGTGATGTGGAGCCACACCAGAATAAACACAGCACCTCACCAAAATTTTTGCACAGTACTGTACAATTATTTTGTACAGAAGAAAACGCATCACAGATCATTTATTCTTCCAATTACACTGAGAACCGCATCAGAGTTGTCAGGGACGCTATGTGACCCGGACAATACAAATGAAAACGCTGCCCTACTTTTCCAAAAATGACTGCTATTATTTACTATTGTGTGCCAAAGTCATTATAAAAGGTACAAAGCAAAGTACAATAACAGAAATAATTGCCTTTTCCAGTAGTCTTATGTAAAAAGCAGAGTTATGAATCATGTTGTGTAAGCTTCGGTGGCACCTGTCATGTTGTAGTGCATCCAGTTGAGCATGATTTCCGGAGCGCGGTACCATCGTGTGGCGACGTATCCGGTCATTTCATCGTCCGTGTGCCGCGCCAAACCAAAGTCCAAGATCTAAAGGACAGAACAGGACGTATTTTGTATTAAAATAAACACAAATCAGGCAGGAGAAGCAAATAACACGTCATTTTCTAGTGACAGCTGAGTTCTAGGGAGTTTTCGAACAACAATTTTTAGTATAGCAGTATTTAGACGCATGGAATTAAATGAAATATGGAAAAAAATATTTGAGCACCCTTATAAGTTTGCTGATTTGAATGCATGTGACTTCTAAAAAATGGATTACATGCGACACAAAACTTGTTAGATTAGCTAGTTAAGCCTTGGAACGTATTTAAAGCTGCACTACCTGATTTTGTGACTGTAAAAGTGATGTGTCTGGATTTGGGTTTTAATTCTTTAAAATAAAAAACAAAAATACTGTGAATAAGCTATGACTTTTGAAATAAAACAACAGCTCCTTCACATTATTCCTGATAGATTCTAGTTGTGGATAGATAAAGGATGTATCGACCAATCAGAGCGCTCCTGTCTTATGAAAGCGTGTGATTGGTTAAACTAAAAACAAAAACCCTTATAACACAGTCCACAGCTGACCTCAAAGTCTCAGTTTTTTTCTCAGATGACTTCTGTTATGCTGCACTAATAACTAAATAATTATCTTTACCAAAATACAAGGAAAAATAAATCAGGAAGTGCAGCTTTAAAGTGGTAATCAGAAATGGAGGGACACAGGCAAAGCTGATGTTAAGGCCAGATGTGGCAGGCCAAGAAAAATACCAGAGAGACAGAGGCAAAGAATGGTGAGAATGGTTACAGAAAAACCCACAGATCACCTCCAAACACCTACAACATCATCCTGCTGCAGATGTTTCTGTGCATGGGTCAAAAATTCAGAACAGCTGTATGTGAGGGAGACGCCATGCCACAGAGTCGTTATTCCAAAATGAATCTGGCTTTGTCTAAATGAGCTTTTGTCTAACTTAAAATAAGTAAAAATAGCTTGAAACAGAAAAGAAATGGCTCAAAACAAATCAAATATTCTAGTAATAAGTAGCCTAATCAGTAAATAAATCCAATCTAGTGAAAATTACTTGCAGTGCAAAATTTAAAACCCATAGTAAATCATGATTGGACAGACAAAATTAAGCTCATTACACGGTCTTAATTACAAACATGTAAAAAACAAAAACAATACAGCAAAAACTTTCTTTTTGATGATGATAAATTATGGTTTTCAGTGGTAATTTTTAACAGATAATCGTTTTATATACTACACATGAATCTAAACTATGGCTAGCAAAAAACCTAAATAGCTTGTAACCTTTAATGAACACTCGCCAAAATGGATAGTGAGCAAAAAAGTTAATGTCAAGCCCTGTGTGATATCAAAATTATGATATGGGAGATTATAAAATGTTAATACAATATCACAATGTTTACCTTAAGCTCACAGTCTTCATTTACAGCCAGATTACTCGGCTTCAAGTCCTGAAAAAGTGCAAAGAAAACGTCAGTAAGTATTATCAGTTTCTCCATTTCTTAGAACTGATAAAAGAACTGGTATTTTTTTGTTGTGGCTGTACGATACTGGATTATGAGACTGTAGGGACCTTGAGATTCTTAAACTGTTCACACCAAGAACCACCTCAGAACAAATTAAGCAAAGTGCCATCTTTAACGGACTACAATAAGCATAAAATAAGGACAATGCAGGGACTAAACCATCTGTAAACCAGGTTTAAACAAAGACTAAACCAGGTCTAATCTATGTCTAAAACATGTCTGAGCCAGGACTAAACTGTGGACTACAGTTTTTAATTTTAATCCCTGACCAGAGCAGGACTAAAACTGGCTCCCAGACGCCTGAGGACCACCAGGAGACCCACACCACAGTCTGAGATCTATAGTATTTATATCTTTATGGTCTCAGAAATGTAAGAAGACATTTAAACCACTTACTCTGTGGATGATGTCTGCAGAATGGATGTACTGAGGAGGAAAAAGAGAAAAATGTCTTCAGTAAATATAATGGTTTCATATTTCTCATGTTATGGACCACGGTTGTACAAAATCAATAAACACTTTTAGTAAAAATAAAGCCAATAAAGCCTTCTGCAAACCTCAATACATTTTAAATAAATGAATTAGCATTAGTAACACAAATAACATGCTTTTGGCAAATGGTAAATGACCTGATGACATACTGTAAATAACACAGCAGGTGTCTCAATATGTAGCTTTTTTTATTAAATGGAACAATTAGTGATACATAAGCTATAGGCTAAATGCTAAAGTCAGTGTATTCTTGTGTTTTTTGGACAGTAGTTACAGAACATAATAATCTGTCAGAGCTCAGTTCACTTTGGAGAAGATCTGGGTTTGTTATTGAAAAGTAAATCTGTACAGACATCCATATAATAAACTTTGACTGGTAAACAACAACCTGCAGAGGCCGTGTGCATTCATATTTTGTTTGTTCACAATTTCCTTCTGCGCAGTTTGACAATAATAATAATAATAATAATCTAAAAAAATAAAAATGAATAATTAATGTTAACAGTCATTGCTTCACCGATCAAAGCAATGGCTATAGTTCAAAATGTACAGACAAAACAAACATACCATATTTTCCGGAGTATAAGTCGCACTCGCCAAAAAATGCATAACGAAGGAGAAAAAAAACGTATATAAGTCGCACTGGACTATAAGTCGCATTTTTTGGGGGAAATTTATTTTACAAAATCCGACATCGAGAACAGACATTTCATGTTGAAAGGCAAGTTATAGTAATAATAGAATAGAGAACAACAGCTGAATAGGTGTGCGCTATGCTAACGTAACACATTGATGGTTATTCAGCTACATGAAGCATAAACAACGAACTGAATAGGTGTCTCGTATGTTAACGTAATATATTAACAGTTATTCACATAACTATAGCATAAAGAACATAATATAACAAGTTCACCACTGACTCAGCATCAGTTCCATTTCCAATTATTCCGCTCTTTCTCAGTTGTCTTTATAGCCTAAGTTGTTAGTGGTAATGTTTACATTTTAAATTGTCAGTGGTACAGGTGCAGCAGATGCTGGTACACAAGCCTAGAGCGCCCTCTAACCAACACCTGAAATATTTTAATATATAAGTCACACCTGAGTATACGTCACACCCCTAGCCAGACGATGGAAAAAGTGCAACTTATAGTCCGGAAAATACGTTAGTTAAGTAGCCTCGCGTGGGTAAATGTGCCAACCTGTCTGAACAATTAGTTCAATTTATGAAAATGAATTTCACAGTAGGAAAAGGTACAAAAAAATAATGTGAATGCACGGCTGCTTTGAGTCATTTTGAAACACATTATGTACTGTTATTACGCCGCTCCCTCGTCAGAATGAGTGGGAACGACCACTTGAGTCAAATGAGCACACAACATCTGTATTTACATCACAAGTTTAGATCATGGCAGGGGAAACTAACCTTTAGGCCTCGTAGAATCTGATAAATGAGGAACTGAACGTGGTCGTCAGTCAACTTCTGACACTTTACAATGTTATTGAGATCTGCTCCCATCAGGTGGGTCACCAAATACCTGAAACAAACACAGTAATCCATTAAGCTGCCATCATTCTTTCCAGTTCTGGTCACATCAGAATGAAGTGCAGAGAGAAGAGAAGAAGTATTCAGACTCTGTACTCAAGGAAAAAAATACTCCTACTAAATAATGTCACTCATACACTTGTGATGTGTATTATATGTGTTAGTTTTTACATCCTCACTTTGCAATGAGTGAGTTAAAATATATTCAAGAGTGAGAGGAATTACACTTGAACGATGCCAAACAAATTTAGACACAAAAACAAATGTGGAGAGACAAGTTCTCAGCTCTCTCTGCATGGAGCGCAACTGTGCCGCCCAAAAAGGTTAACGAGAACTTGAAAATTCAGCAAAATGTGTTTGTAACTTTCCCTTTTGGCACGTTTCAGATACATGTTTATAGCAAAATTAATCGTTTTGTGGCCACAGAGCTTTTTTTTTTAAAGTCAATGGGAAAAATGAATGGGAATTTGACTTCTGGAACCGGACGTAGCCAGTCACTGTTGAGCTCTATTAAAAGGTGCTTTTTGGTGATGAAGAACAAAAAAAAAGCAAAAAAAAAAAAAAAAAAAAGGCACTCTTCATTTACCTGAAGAATAAAAACGCCTTTATTTCATGCGGCTATATGATTATAAAATCTTTACAAACATGGGTTGTACTTGTGTCGTTTCCAGCGCTGGAAATGCTATGTTTTTAAAGATTTTATATAACCACATGAAATAAAGACTTTCTTCTTTCTTTGCTTCAGGTAAATAAAGAGCGCCCTTGGTTTTTCTTCACTTTTTTTTACAGAAACAAGTATATTTGAGTAAATATGAAACTTACACATCTTCGAACTCCTCCAGAGTCGTCGCTGGTGTGAAAACATCTAAAAGGCCGATAACCTGTGATTACAAAACATACAACAAATTAACAAAAGAACAATTTAACTGGAAGTACTGGGGGAGTGTAGACCTCCACCAAGGCATCGTCCCTATCTCACAATGATAAAGATATAGTGCCCAGACCTGGACTCAAAGCAGGGATCTTCTAGTTCAGGGGTAAACGCGCTTTTCCCCTGCAGAGTATCACAACAGTAAAGAAAGAATCCACTAAAACTGTGATTCTAAAACTTTTCTCACCACCGCAGAAAATATTTGGCTTTTCAACAGCAATCTTTAATGAGCTAAAATCTGGACTTAACTAGGTCTTAAACCAGGACTAAACTAAGATTAAATCAGTACTAAACCAAGACTAGACCAGAACAAGACTAAACCAGGTCTAACAGGAATAAATCTTAATCAAAAAAGACTGAATCAGATATCTTCTATTTTTCCTTTTTTTTTCTCTCTTTTTGTTTGTTTGTTTTTTCTTTTTTGTATATTTGTTTGTTTTTTGTGAGGGAAATGGGAGGGTGGGAGGGAGATTGTGCTCCACTTGTGCGTCATTTGTGTTTTTCAATTTGATTATAAAAATATAATAAAATATCAATGGCAAAAAAATAAGCCTGCGTACCACACTTTGAGAAACACTGCACTATAACTCATAATTTGTTCATTTACTGACTTTCCTGCACTTTTCATCAAAATCTGAGCATTACTTATGAAGCCGTCTTGCTAAAAGGCAACCAACTCCAGTGAAAACCCATCTAAAATGCTGTATCTATTAAGCAAAAACATTATAATTATTAACTTTACTTTAATTTCGCAGCATTTAAACTAGGTCTCTGTGATAGAATTATCAGTAAAGTGATTGCTTAAAGTATTTTCTTCGTTAATGCAGAGGTACACTCGGCTGCTCTCAGTTTTCAGGGACATTGTTTTTATTCAGTGTCGAGCTATCGCTGATCCACGCAGTCACTGCTTTGGAAACCACAAGCCTTTAATCATTTAAATGGAGCTGATAGCGTCAACAGGAGATAGGGTTGGATATTACACAGTAACACTGATGCATTAGGACTTTTATCCCTGATCGTTTTATCATGACCCACTTTTAGATCCCAACCCACCAGCTGAGAAACACTACGTTACGACCAAGGGAAGCAGAAGGAGTCAGGACAGCTGCACAAAAACTCATGCTTTTCTTAATAAAACTGAATTATGTTTGGAAATTAACATCACTTAAAGAGCTCTGTTGCTGGTGTAATTATGGTAAGCCGTACTTGGCAAACAATTCTAAACCAGGAAGTGCCAGAGGAAGTCCAAAAAAACTTGAATAAATAAGTTTGACAAATACAGACTATGAATTGCTTTGTGTTATATATTTTTTACAAGCTTATGGTTATGAATTGTAACTATAAAGTCCATATTTTTTTTATAGAATACAGAACTTAGGTGTAATGTATTAAGTTCAGTTCCTTTTTAAGTTCAGTTCCTTTTAGATTAGCAAGATTTTTTTAAGGCTCTTAAAACATTTCGCTATTATTTTTGCTTTCTGCCAACACCATACACTTTTTAATTAATTTATTGTATATTTATTATTGATACTAGTAAAGGTACTCTTACTGTTTCAAGATGGGAACCACAAAAATTGCTTAAAAGTAGAACATTATTTTAATAAATATATGGTACTGGTTTTACTGAGGTGGAAGAATTGCTTTCAAAAATATATACTTTTATGTTGTTTTGGAAATTTCAGGAAAGAGACACTGATGGATTCTGGTGTGGCTCCAGATCACTGTTATAAGGGATTCATTGTGAGATAAATGGGTCATTTAGCAGTTTTTAACCACTGCGAGGCAGGACCAGTGCCTTGGCAGAGGTCTACGCTTTCCTGGTGCTGCTAGTTTTGATTTTTCTTCTCTTTATTTTGTAATTTTGAGCATTTTTGTCCATTGCTACAACCTGTAACACATTGCATTTTGTTCATTTTCAGACTATGGGTGGGGATAAAAAAAGATTGAATGCACAAATCCCGTGTCTATGCCCTCCCTGCCCCCCATGCCCCAAAGTCGGTCTTTTATACCGAGACTGAGGTGGATCCAGCAGGTTTAGGGAAAGAACACAAGCTGCTTCCCACTCAGGATACAAGCTGGAAGCCGATTGGTCGAACACAGACACTGCTGACAGCTGATTGGTGCGCGAGGCCTTCCCAAAAATCAAAAGGCTGAGAGTCTCCAGGCAACAACAAGAGCAAAACACAGCATCCATCTCCGTACTCTCATTGTAGGAATGCACCAAGGTCTGAGGGATTGTTCAAAACTGAAATTATTACTGGAGTTTGTCAGGGTTAACGCTGAACATCATTTTGTTTAGATCTCAGTTGTTTATATTATTATTATTATTATTCGCCTATTACTTTATTTTTATCCACCGGGGTAGCTCCAGGTTTTTGTCTTGTGAAATTTAAGACTTTTTAATGCCACTTACAGTGAAATTTAATGTCAGCATCGTTTACAAAAGAACAATAATCTGTAGGAATTTTACACTAAGGAATTATCTGTACTATTCTCTGAAAAGCACGGGTTTTAGTTTAAGTCTAATACAGATGAAAGATGATGCTGCATTAAAAAGATCATGAAAAATGAATTGTGCATTTCAATAATAACGTTTCTTCAATAAATATATTTTGTTTTTGTGATGACTCTACTTTCTTGTGATATACACAATATTTAAGACCTAGATAAACAAAACTGAAAACTCATAATAATGAATACTTGAGGACTTGATTTTGACAAGATCAAATTTAATACACATTTAATGTCCAAATTATTTTATTTAATCTGTTTTAATTTTTGTATTTCTTTTAATTTGACAGGCGTCAATTTAAATTTAAAATGCCTGTCTTTGTTTTACACTCAACAGTGGCCGCCCACCTCTGGTGCTGGAAGTAAATTTCCCATTTATTTTTCACCACTGACTGTACAGCGTTGGAGCGCACAAGACTGGTCTTGGTCTTGAGACCGGTTTTGGTCTTGTCCCGGTCTCGCCTGCAGTTTTACTCACTTTTTGGTCTTGAAACCAGTTTTACTGTGTGTGTGGCAGTCTCTGAGATTTTATTTAGCTAACATTTTAAGAAAAAGCAATTCTTTATCATTTTGGAGTCATTTGTTTTCTGTCTCTGTGATCTGTCTCTGTTTGTTTGTGGAGTCTGTTGTATTAGCTCAGTGGTTCCCAAAGTGGGGTCTGGGGCCCCCTGGTGGGCTGTGATGATTCTGCAGGGGAGGACCCCAGAGGTTGTCTCTATTAAGTATACAAAAAAAAATTGTTTTAAACAAATTACAGTTTAAAAATATTTCTGTGTCAGTGTTTTTTGTAAAGTTTAAAAATTCAAATCTCAAATATTGGATGATTTTTGAAGCAAGTAGGCTTTAGGCTACTTTATTTTCCTTTAACACGCATGTGGTTTCTTTCGCGCAAATCTGGCAACCTAACATTGTCACTGGAGGTAGTATTTTGGCCCCATCTCACACCAAAAAACATAACTTTAGCCTGCAAACAAGCCATTATACAAGCCACAGATTTACAACAATAATCCTATTTACTCCTTATTTTACTAAAGCATGTTATGAAATGAATGCTCTATTGTTTTAGAAGTTGTACCACAGTGATCTGCCCCAACAGCTTAAGAAATGTTCCAGCACTAACTCCACACATGGCAGTGGTGAAAAGACTTGTGGGTAAATGCTGATGCTGGCACATATGAAGCGCACAGAGTTTAAATTACGGACTGGCCAGACGTTATTCATATGGAAGCTGTTTACGACAAATGGATTCTGGGGAAAATGTCAGCGTTTTAGTCGGGTTAAGTAATAATTTATCATGTATCTCTAATTCATTGATGTTTCTGCTTCTTCCCAGTCACAGGTGGCTGGATCTTGTCCCAGCAACTATGGGCTTTAGGAGGGGTAAATGGCCAGTAAAGACGGTACGGCCCGGCTCAGGTCAGAACAGGACGATTTGGTACAGGTAGCTTCAAAACCTGCTTGTGTTTCCATGAGTCTGGGTCCAAGAGAGCGGTGTCACGTAAACACAACAAAAAGTGTGTTAATAAATAAGATTAAAATGTGTTTGAAGTTGACTTTTAAAGCATAAAGGCTGCAGCAATATTGAAAAAGTGGAGAGTAAATCCCAGTGTGCGTCTGTGTGAGGCCGGTGTGCGTCTGTGTGAGGCCGGTGTGCGTCTGTGTGAGGCCGGCGTGCGTCTGTGTGAGGCCGGTGTGTGTCTGTGTGAGAATGGTGTGTGTCTGTGTGAGGATGGTGTGTGTCTGTGTGAGGTTGGTGTGTGTCTGTGTGAGGATGGCGTGCGTCTGTGTGAGGGCGGCGTGCGTCTGTGTGAGGCCGGTGTGCGTCTGTGTGAGGCTGGTGTGTGTCTGTGTGAGGATGGTGTGTGTCTGTGTGAGGATGGTGTATGTCTGTGTGAGGATGGTGTATGTCTGTGTGAGGATGGTGTGTGTCTGTGTGAGGCCGGTGTGTGTCTGTGTGAGGGTGGAGCTAAAGCTGTATTAGCTTCAGTAAACAGGAGATTACTTCAGGTTTACCTCCAGCTTTCTGTGCATTAAATTCACTTCTCTGCTCCACTTTAACACATTTTAACACTGACGATTTAAGGACATGAGTTTATCCAGTGTTGGTTGAGAGAGTGATTAACTGTCTCTCAGCCAAAGTCTCCGTCAGTGCTGTGAGTGTGTGTTACTTACATTCTCGTGCTTCATGTGTTTGAGCAGCCGCAGCTCTCTGTAGGTTCTCTTTGCGTGAATGATCGACTGGAAGGGTCTGGACAACTTCTTCACCGCGACTTTTAACCCCGACTTCACATCGTACGACGAACTGAAAAGAAAACAAGAAAACCTATGAGTATTACAAGTACAACAAATGGCCATTCTCTTAAATTGCACAGGTGTAATGACATATGTATGCTTTTTTTTTTACTTTTTTAAAATACAGATAATCTTTATTAATTAAAAAAAATGTTCTGCTAAAAATATCCCACTATATTAAAAAAAAATCTGTTTGCTTAACTAGACAGATCAATTATCTACATTCATTTAGATTAGACTTTATGACCTAATTTCCCTCGAGACACCTGTTGAGACACTTTGTAGAGACTGGAGCCATTGTGCGGAGTTGGAGAGACGACATTATGCAGAGGAAAGCTCAAATTAGCAAAATAAAGTTAAGTTATATTGTGAAGACCTCAAACAAACACATCTCACTCTAAAACAGCACATTTCTGACAACAGTTTTTACCATGAAAATCGTATACTAACGTTTTGGCTTCAAACGCTAAATTTGAAGCCAAAATATTGTTTTAATAACTTTGATTTTGTAAACAGCATGGGACAATAAACAGAACTACAGTCAAACTTCCTGAGAATCAGTATTAAAGGCCAAATATTCTGCTTTTTTCAGGCTTTCTCAAATAGTTTTGGACACCTTTGCATTAGTATTTCAGGTTTTATAACTTAAAATAATGTATATGTATGGAAAATGTCTTCTTTTTGGGAACTGAACACTTGGATTAGGTGTCTGTCGCCCCCTGCTGGCAACGCTGGGGACTGGACAGAGCTTAAATTGAGTAATTACCACGGCTATTAGCAACATGATGCCAACAGTAGGGCTGCAACAACTAATCAAATTAATCAATTATAATCGATTATTAGAATAATCAACTAAGTTAGTAATGGATTAATTGCTATGTGGAGTCATAATCTTGGAAATATACCAGGTGCTGCGAGAAGGTAAAAGAAAATGTCCATTTGTTTATTTTGTAGAGAAAAAAAAAACATCTTCAAGTAACTCACTTGGAGTTAAAATTTTGTTAAAACCCGCTTGCCCTGCAGGTCATCAAGCATTTTCTTGAGCTTCACTATCCAATTATTAATCAATTCATTATAAAAATAATCAACAGATTAATCAACTGCCAAAATAATTGTTAGTGGCAGCCCTAGCTAACAGATAAATGAGCCGACTGCTTCGTAGTGACGGAGGTTTAAGGCTGAAATGATTGGAACGAGTCCGGGCTTTAGAAATGCGCAGGAGCACTTCCTGGTTTCATGCGTCTATGTAGATCTGTGAGACCGAGCGTTTTCAGCTCTGGAGAAGGGCAGCGCCTCAGCATACAGGATTACTCAAACATGTGTGAATGAAACAAAATGCTACTCCAGGTCTGTTTTTGGGGTGGAGTAAAAGCTCAAAAAAGTCGATTTAGCAGAATAGGGGACCTTTAAGTAATAAGTATTGTATTCATTTATCAGAAGATGGCATTGATCTGCTGCATGCATCCGTGTTTGATCCTATTCTTTCATTTCTGTCTTCTACCAAACTGGTTCTGTAACAAGACAAAAAAAATGCTGACCTAGGATCTGTCTGCAAAAGTAGAAAAACCCAAGTGCAACTAGTGTGCCACTCCTCTGTACAAGGGAAGTAGGGGAGTTCTTTTTCTCACTACATGAGAGGAAGTTGAGCCTTGCCTCCCTAAAAAGTATGACATCAGTAAATATCCTGCACCTTTTGAGGCAACAAGAGACACATTCCTTCCAGATCTATCACATCTTGGGCTGCTTCAGAAACTATTGCAAAATCTTCAGCTGTGTGTGCATTTCTGAAAAGTGCCTCGACGCTACGCCCAAAATAATCACCATGAGTTGCAACAGAAAGCAGCAACAGTGTGCATTTAGTCTTGTATTTGAGGAAAACTGTTAATCTCCAGTCTATGAAAAAACAAGACCTTCCTATATCCATTAGACTTTATTATTAAATGCCCATTGACTGGTCTACGCTTGTCAACAGTGAATTAAAAATTGCTGATAATAAAGAGACAGTGGCTAATTTAGCATTTTCTGCATCTCATCTAGTTACACAAACAGAAAAAGGAAAGCAAAAGGAAACATTTTGGCAAATCTGTCATGCATTATTTAACAAGGACAAGATAACTGCGGGACAGTTCTGTACTTTGGGAAAAAAACAAAATAATTACTTGAGTAAGATCGTATTGAATATAAAATTTAAAAGTCCCCTATTCTGCTAAATCAACTTTTCTAAGCTTTCTCCCATGTTATAAAGTTGTTTCCTCATCAAAAACAAACCTGGAGTTGTGTTTTGTTTCATTCACGACTGTTTGAGTAATCCTGTATTCTCTGGCGCCGAGTTACCGAAGCCTCAGAACGCTCGGTTCCACAAACCCCCGCCCACTCCAGGAAGCACTGACCAATCAACAACAAGCCCTCTATATTCAGTCTGCTCTCATTCGTTTATCCAAAAAAACTTTGTACAGCTCTGTTTCCACTGATTTCTGACATTTTTCATTTTGTAGTGAAACGGCATCATACAAAAAGTTTAGGGAAGTCTTTTTTTTTTCCAACATGTTCAAAATACACCAACACTCTGCTGCCCTCTGCTGGTCTCTTCATCTGTTTCTTTATGGCACCAGTAGAGTACTTCATAAAAACATTTTCTTTTAGTCACATAATGTTTTTGAAGGCTATAAAACGTGCTGTTGTTCTAGAGCAGAAGACTGGTTTAAAAATATGGACAAAAGCAGAATATAGTACATTTTTTTTATAATCTGATTTCTTTAGAATAAAAGTACATTTTTAAAAATGTACTCAGAAAGTACTTGATTAAAAGTCTCTAGGTACTTTCCCAGATTGGTTGGAAGGGACAGATAAAGAATATTTTAGGCGGTGCACCTGTAGAGCAGATGAAGATTAGAGATAAGCTGAGTCAAAGAGTAATTTGGCGATATTTCACAAACTGATTAGGAAGCTTTATACCTGCACCACTGGCTTTACACACACCTAAATGTGGAATGCAGTATTTGTAGCGGCCATTTGTGAAGCTTTTAAAACAACACAATGAGCTACTTCACCAGGAGAATGACAGAAGCAATGTTCAGTTCATTCAAAGGTCCCCTATTCTGTTAAATTATCTTTTCCTTGTTATAATGTTGTGTCCACCTCAAAAACAGACCTGGAGTAGTATTTTGTTGCCTCATGTTGCTAACAGCCGTGCTAATTAGCCATTTTATGCTCTATCCAGTCCCCACCATTGCCAGCAGGGAGCGACAGACGCCTAACGCAATTGTTTTCTACAAAGTTAGAAAATGTTAAATAGTAATGCAAAGGTGTTCAGAATCACTTCAAAAAGCCTGAAAAAAGGCATGAAGGCCTAGTCCATATTTTACAATGACAATGAGCTCCCACACTTGTTTAAAAGCAGCTGTGATTACCTTCAATCAACAACACAATTTTATCAAATTTTAACTGTTTTTAAGGTAAAGGTGCTATGAGCATTTTATATTTATTAAAAATGACCGACGTGTCCCAGATATGATGTAAACATGTTTAAATCAAATATTTGTTTTACTAATAACAATAACAAGTTGTTTTTGTTTACATTTGTTGTTGTGCTTCTAAAACTGCATTGCTGATCATCCAATCAGAAATAAGACCATTGCTTTGGTTTAGACTGCAGTATCGTTATAAACTTATAAAACCATGAATCTAATCACTTCTATTCTTGAGAACATTGTAGCATAAATAAAAAATTGTTTCTTCTTTCGTTTATTCTTATCAGGGGTCGCAGGAGACTGGATCCAAGCAACCAGGGCTTGACATTTACTTTTTTGCTCACTGGCCACCGTGGCTGGTATTTATCAAACGTTGCTAGCCAATTACTGTCTTTACTAGCCACAATTTAATTAGTTAAAGAAATGTAAAATTTGGTTTTATCTATGGACAGGATAAAAAAACAAACAAACAAAAAAAGGTTTACATAGGCAGAACATTTTGATGCAACAATATCGACATCAAAAGTCTCACAGTATTGTTGTGGACTTTCAGCTGAATGGTAAAAAAGCAGCGGGAACTACATAGACCATGATCCTTTTCTCCATTTCAGTGCAGCCAAAACAACAAAATTATTGTTATTAAACACGTTTTCAGTCTTAATCTTAAATATCACACAATAACTAAATCCCTAAAGGTTTGTCAGGGCGTTTTTAGAGAACACGTTTTGTTACATTTGTTTGAGCCTTGCCACAATATCGCGATAATATCGCGATAATACCGTATTGTAACATTTGGAAATCGTTACTAAACGGTGTGTACACAGCAGAGCAACATAAATTCAAGCTTAACCTTTAAAGTTAAGATATACAAAAGGTATTCATAAAATTCAATCGGCTTAAGTGGCAGTGGGAGAGTTTGTGTTACAGCCAAAGTGAAGATCTACCTGCATTTGGGCGTTTGGCAACTATGGGCCTTAGGCGGGGGACACCCTGGACAGTGGCCAGTTAGTCACAGGGCTGACAGAAATATGCACAGACAGATTCACTCACATTCACTCACTAGGGGGTGATTCAGAGTCACCAATTACCCGGAGAGAACCCACGGCAACACAAGGAGGACTCTTCTAGAACTTAGCTTGATAATCAGATATAAACATTTTAGCAATATGGCTCTTATATCTGCAAGACAAACAACTAGGGCTACACGATATGGAGAAAACGTGATATTTGATAACTATGTTGAAAATTGCGATAATGATATTATTGCGATATTTGAAAATAGAGCCTACCGTATTTTCCGCACTAGAGGGCGCACTTAAAAGCCTTCAATCTTCTCAAAAAACGACCTTATATATGAATTTATTTACGGCCACCGTAGTCAGGAGCATCGCGGAGTAATACCATGGATTTATAATAAGACCTATAATACATCCATGAGCAATACATACTGTGCTTTACCATAATATTGCTGTAATCGCCCGACTGTTTAACTCGGACACTGAAGATGAAGAATTTGAGGGATTTGTGGACGAGGAATGAACTGAAAAAGTGAGTGTGCTGTGTTGTATTTTGTTCTAACGTTAACTCAACAGTTATGAGTTATTGTGAATACGCTATCGTTTGATTTAGCGCTCTCAGACTGTGTTTTTATGGTGAACGCGTTGAATAAAGTTTGACTGACTATCTTATCTGACTATCTTTTGTTTCGCCTTTTAGTCCGGAGCGCTTTATGTGAAAAAAGTTCGAAAACAGACCATTCAATGATCTGTTAGTCAGATCCTATAGTGCGGAAAATACGGTACTTTTCAAACATAGTAAGTTAAATTCACTACATTTCACAAAAATGTAAGTTCCTGTATTTACAAGTCAAAACAGCGACAAAATCAAAACACAGACTAAACCAGGAATAAAACAAGGCTAAGCTGTGACTAAATTTATTAAATTACCCCTAAAACTGGACTTTTTAAACATTTTTATTTAGTCACAACACATGTTCTTTTAAGGCTCTGGTGGAAAATGATTCTTCAGTGTAAATCTCTGTCAGATGGAAGACCACAGCGTTATTGTGATATATTTCGATTCTTGCGATACAGATATTGCATTTGCTGATGTTGCGATAACGATAATTTTGCGATATATTGTGCAGCCCTACAAACAACAATCCCTTGTGCATAAATACCATAACAACGAGCAGTGTTTTCTCCAGTGTGCCAAAAGTAATAATCTCCACACCCAGAACTCTTTGAGCCACTTCTGCTCAAAACAACTGCCATGTGTGTCACTAGAGGGGAAAAAAAACAGCCAAACAAACAAAGAAACATGCACACAGGAATTTAGACTGGAGCTAATCTGAAAGGCAAACACCAGCGGTCCAAGCACACGCACGGTACACGGTAATAAACGAGAACGCAATAAGCAGGAGGTCGTAAAGTGTGTGGGCAGAAAGAGGAGGAAGGAGATGTAATAAGATGGAGACTAAAGAGTTTGCATAAGTACTGTAATCTTCTAATGTTTGCAGAAGAGTATCAGCACATTAAAGGTAGGGTTGCTGCACGATATGAGAAGAAAAACATATGATAACTGTGCTCAATATTGAAATAATGATATAAATGGAGATATTTTTATACACTATTTTGATACAGTAACTTAAAGCAGAAATATAAGTCACTGGTCAACATTAAAAAGAGGCTATATAATGATTTTATTTATGTTTTTAAACCAATCTCCTGCAGAACAACAGCACATTTTACAACCTTTAAAAACATTATGTGGCTAAAAGGAAATGTTTCCAATAATTACTTTAATACTGCCATAAAGAAACAGGTGAAGAGACCAGCAGAGGGCAGCAGAGTGCAGAGCTGTTGCTTTTTGCGGGACAGAACCATAGAAAAATAAAGCTTTTTACTTCCTTAAATTTTTTGTCTGATGCCATTTTACATAAAAAGTAAAAATGTCTGTGAGGAATCAGTGGAAACAGAGCTGTACACTGTTTTTTGGATAAATAAATGAGAGCAGACTGGATGTAGAGGGCTTGTTATTGATTGGTCAGTGCTTCGTGCAACTGAACGTTTTTGAAAGAAACTCAGTACCAAAGAACACAGGATTACTCAAACAGGCATGAATGAGACAAAACACACCCCCGGGTCTGTTTTTGATGAGGGGACAACATTATAACATGCGAGAAAGAGAAGAGAAGACAATTTTGCAGAATGTAGCTCTTTTAAATCAAAGTGAAAAGCCACAAGTGTGTTTTGTGTGGTGATGATGTTGCAATTAAATCTGTTTTTTTCAACTATGAACAATGTATTCCTTCCTTACACCTGGAAACGTATTTGCAGCGACGTGTTGTGTACATGTTAAAACCCCCGCAGCTGCTGTTCAGATGAAAGCTCTACATTTGTACAATAACTCTGTGGCTTTACGTGAAATATTATTATTACACTGACAGCATGTTTCCTGTCTGACAATGGTTTGATCACAGGCAAAAGGAAATCAAATTTTTTTTTAAGTTGTCTTAGAAGTTTTATTTGTTTGACTGAAGAGTAGAGATAGATGTGACGTTCATGAACAATCCAAATCTGGTATACGATAAGAAACAATTCACAGATGCTTGAGCAATTCTTTTTCTTTTTTGAACTTTTGTATCAAAAATAACAAGCTCTTTTTTTGTTTGCCAACATCGAAGAAAACCTCATAAGAAAAAGCTCAAAAAAAGTTCAAGACAGAGTCAAACAGAAACGGAAGGAAACAAGGAGCGGTGCAGTGAGCATGCTCAGACCCACATTAGTCAGATCTCTGACTGTAAACTGTATATTTATCCATTTATTGTTAACATTTTTTGTAGTGAATTAAATTTTGAACTAAAAGTTGTTTTGCATGAAACTTTATTGTTGCCTGCTTACATTTTTTGCATGAACATATGTCAAGGTAGCAATAATTTGCACATTTCTGACATAATAATAATGATGGTCTCACTTTATGCACAGGTTTATGAAGTCACCATCAGTGAGTTTTGTCCACACATTTTATTATCATCAATAAGACAATAATAATGTCCCACCAATAGAATAAGTTCTATTTTGACTAAATTTATGTTGCATCAATCCTCCCAGTGTTTATTTTCTGAATACTGACTGGCTTCTTAAATTTACATATAAACAAAAATGAGCCAGTCTGTTGAACAGCTCTTTGTAAATGAACGGATCCCAAAGATTTGGCTTCTGTTACAGAGCCATAAAACCCATCTCTACTGGAGGGCATGAAAGACAACATTATGCTCCTCCCACAAACACAAATGTGGTATTTCTATTTTGTTTTTTTTTAAACTGCAAATAAGAAAACATAAGCGCTTTAATGACGTGATGGTGGAAGAATCCCACTCTCGACTAGAAGCTCTCAGGCAAATGTTCTGTCGCCACAAGCCACAGTTCTGAGTCTGTCAGGGACAATAACAGAGCAAAGGTCAGACAGAAGAAGTGGCCAGAGATTTCCTGAAAGCTTCTGCATCTGACTGACGGTTTGATGAGGAAATTGTTAAGGAAAATCCATAATGTTTCCAGATTTAGACCCTGGACTGAGCGCAAGGGGAAAGTTGTGGCAGCGACACAAAGAGTTTGACAGGAGAAAACCAGAGAGGAGCTTCCCAACTGTTCAGAGGCTGTTTTTGTTACATACAGCGGTTTAGGGCCACGCAGGTTTGATCAGCGAGCACGTTACTCTCACTCATAGTAGAAAAATACTCACTACACTATAAACGAAGCCTCAGCTCAGCAGAAACATCCAAACCGAGCTGAATCCGCTGTGAACGGCTGGTGAGTCTGTGGTGAGTAAAGACTGAGGCCGCGCTGACCTCGGGACCGTGAGTCACGCTGTGCCACAAACGGAGAGGTGACATCATTCTGGAGTCATCATCGCCGTGGACGGGCTCCTATAGAAAAGCTCTGTGCACGAGAGGCCTACTTTCTGAAAACCACGTGACCTTCTGGTACTCTGCAGACTGCACCCGAGCAGAAAACACATAATGCATGCTGTGTGCGGACAAATACAACAGAATTACAGTGCGCACAGTGTTTGTGTAGAGCGCTCTGCCTCGGCGTCAAGTGCGTAATATCTGCGTAAGGAGCCACTTTGGCAGATGATGCAAGCATGGGCATGCCACTAATAAGAAGACGAACAACCTACTGGAGATGTTTAATGCACATTAAGCACAATACACGAGGCTCCTCCGCAGACGGACTGCTGTCGAGAGGAATTCACTCAACAGTGTTTACAGAGGCAGGTCCTGCGGAGCAACAGAGCTGCGAAATGTGCACAAAACAATAATCCCCCTCCGCCGAAGAAACGCGAGCGGAGCCGAAACGTGCCGAGGCCGAAGCACTTCACAACAAAATAAAATACTGTAAACAAACACGGAGCAGCTTCCTTTTTGCACCTTTTCCAAACTGATAACCGAGCGGAGGTGGCCTGTGGGCCTGCGCGTGCTCTGCTGCTGCAGCTGCTTACCACACGGAGCCGTACGCCCCGGAGCCCACCGGGGACAGGTTCTGGTACCGCTCCGGGACCTCCCACACGGTTTTGTTGAGCTCCTGGCGGTAGAAAGTGGGTCTGTCCGAATGCGACATTCCTGCGGATGGATCTCGTGGCCCCGCAGTCACAAAACAAGCAGCGGAAACTTCTGTCCTCTCTGGGCACGGCGTGGCGCCCTCCTCTCCGCGAAAACTTCACTCCAAAACAATCCCGGACCACCCGCTCCTCCGGGGTCCTGCGGTGCAGACTCGGTGCGGTGGTGCAGGACGTGCCCCGCTCTCGGTGCACGGCGGGCTGCTCCGCGAACTCTTCCTGTAACCGCGCTCTCCGGGAAGCTCCGGGTGGACTAGCTTTCGCTGGATTTTTCGCCCTGTTCTTTCAGTGCTTATGGCTCGGTGCGCGCAGACACAGGAGCGCGCACGTTATTTGCGCGAGCCTGGCAGAAGTATCGCGAGAGCTAAACCTGTTGTTGGGAAACTTGGGGATATCCCGTCCCAGCCACAGCCTCTGACGGTGAATAACCCGGTGACCGTCAGTGAGCGGGGCAGCTGTGGGGGCGCAGAGGGGATCTCCGTCCTTTACCTTTGTAACCCACTACAGCGGCCTTTATCGGTGATGTCAGGGGAGTTCAGGCTCTGAAATAACATCCAGACTGTTTTACAAGAGAGAAAATAACCATGAGGTACAACTGTGTCTGTAAAGTGTCAGAAAAGCGCTCAACGTGGAAGAAAACAAACCAAAAAGTCTCTCCGCACTGCAGTTTCATTTACCTCCAAACATTTCCCTCACGGTCAAGAAATTGCGCCATCTGCTGGAGAGTTGGCAGACTGAGATCACATTCCTGTCTGGGCAGTGCATTATTGATTTATATTCATTCATTCATTCAGGGGTCGCGGGCACTGGGGCCTCAGGATGTCAGGATTACAATTATTCAAGATTATAAATGTCACATGAACACTCACCAACCGACCGGACAAATGCGGGTGGATTTTCATTTTGGACCGTGACATAAATACTCAGTGCCAGTTCAATTTTATACAAACTCAGGCTAAAATCTTAACTTCAGAAGTTAGGCCTGAATTTATGTTGCTCTGCTCGAGTGTACACCATTTATTATTTAACAAACACCACAGCCACGGAGGTCAGCGAGAAAAAAAAGTAAATGTCAAGCCTTGATGTCACGGCAGGATAATCATAAGAATTTTAGAAGATAATGTTTCTCTCCTGTCCTCAGAAGGCTACGTGTTTATAAAGTCCCTCTGCTAATTAATACGTTTAAAAAGGAACAAAAACAAGTCATAAACTGGGTCAAGGGTTGACAGAGAAGGAGAAAAGAAAAAACAGTTCATTAAAAGTTTGGTAAGAAGCGTTAATCAAGCATTTAACCAAAAATGGTCAGTGTTTCTTTTTGCAATCTCAATAATTGTGAAAATCTTTATTAACCGCTGTTATTAACTCTTGTGGACAATTTTTTTCCCCCTTTCTTATAACTTTGCAGTGGTTCTTACTTTTTCTATGAAATTTGGCTCAGGTGTGTATTTTATTACTATTTTTGATTTTATAAACACAAATCATGTTTACTTTCTCTGACTGAATCTGTTAAGTTGCTCCTGTTCAGAGACAAAACTGTCCTTCCACAAAACATCATAAAAAATGTATACATTCATATTTTTTGTACTTTTTTCATAAATCTTTTAATACCAAATCTTTTATTATTATCATCATAATTTTAACCCTTTTTATGCCAGTGTATGTAATAGAATCTCAATTTATAGTAAACAAAAACACATAAAAATGTAATATTTTCAATGCAAAGTGGATTTTTTAGGGGGGTTATTACAGCCTTGGCTAAAGATCACCAAAAACATTTATTTAGATGGATTTGGGATTTTTCTGTAGTAACAAAAAGTTACAACCAGTTTTAATGGATTTTATTGAGCGTTGATATTTAGCTTGTACACAGCACAGGAAAAAAAAAAAATGCCCAAAAATAAATGTTGTTGGTGACCTCTGACAGACCCAAGGTTGTATTATCCGCCCTAAAATAATCCACTTTGCATTGAGAATATTAAAAATATTTAATTTTTTGTTTTGTTTTTTACAAAGAAAATTGAGATGCTATTCCACACACTGGCATAAAAATGGTTAAAATTCTCAAAATAATGCAATATTTGGTATTTATGATCAGGGCAGAAGGTGATTAAACGCAAAAAAGTAGAAAAAAATATGATTGCATTTTTTATGTTTTGTGATGGGGAAACTTTTGTCTCTGAATAGGGCCAACGTAACTTTTTAAAACTGGGGCACAAGAGTTAAAAGCCATTGACACCAAAGCCATTAAAATCCATTATCTTATTAGTTCTCAATGCAAAGACACAACAAACATTTGATAAACATTTTAATTAAAACTGCATTGGACCCCTCAAACATGTTAATCTTCTGGTTAGAAAGACTAAAGTAAACTAAAGTAACAGCATTTCTCACTCACCTTCCACTTTTGGCTTTAGATTTTCTCAGATTTCTACACGTTAACAGATTATTTTACATTTATGTACCAATTTGTGGCAGTTAAACACATTTTACAGATTCAAAGACTTGTGCAAAGTGTTTCAAATGTGATTATTTTCAGTGATGAGAAACAGCATAAAATAAAATAGATATTATACAGGACATTTACATAATATTTTCTTCCCTCCACCGCTTGAGACAAAAACTACTGAGAGCAAAGAGAAGCAGCCATCTTTAGACGAGTCTCAAATTGTACTACAAACCTGTCCAGCCGTCCTCCACCTATATCTGTTCAAGTGGTTCTCAATCTGCGGTACAGGTCCCACTGGTGGTACGTAGGATCTTTCTGGAGACGCTCAGGAGTCTGAGATTCTTGGAGATGAAAGACTAACTTAAATATATAATTTCAGTCTAGTTTACGTTTCACGTTTAGTCCAGATTTTGTCCTCTTTTAGTCCTGCTATATTTGTTTTGGGCTTAGGTCTAAGTTAAGGTCCAGTTTAGTCCTGGTTCAGGCTCAGTTTAGTTCCAGATTTAGTTAAATCCTGGTTTTAGGCCTAGTTTAGTCCCAGATTTAGGCCCACTTTAGTCATATAGTTTAGTTCTGGATTTAGGCCCAGTTTATTTCTAGATTTAGTTATGTCAAAGACCATTTTGAACAGGTTTAGTCCTGTTTTAGTCCTGGTTTTAGGCTTGGTTAAGTTCTAGATTTAGGCCCAGTTTAGTCCTGGTTTAGGCCCAATTTATTTCCAGATTTAGTCCTGTGGGCAGGCCTAACCTTGAACTGCTTTAGTTCTGCTTTAGTTCTGATTTAGGCCTGAGTAAGTCCTGGTTTAAGACCTAATTAAATCATGGTTTTAGGCCCAGTTAAGTCCTAAATTTGGACCCAGTTTAGTGTTGGTTTAGGCCAGATTTAGTCCTAGTTTAGGCCCAGTTTCGTCCATTTAAGATGGTACTTGTAAATCCAAATATTTTCTGTGTTGGTACTGATCTTTTCCATACAATAAACTACTTTGGTCCCTGTTGATTTCTAACAAGCAGGACTGACACAGATTAAACTACCTCTGAATGTAACTGGATAAACTCACAACCAATCAGACGTTAGGGCAGCACCAACACACGTGGGAGGGGATCAGACCCACTTCACCTCCAGGTCTGGCTGGACAGGCTCGTTGTTGAATACAGGTTAAAATCCTACATGTTTTACACAGAGCAGTGGTTCTCAAACTGTGGTACGCGGGCTTCTTCTGGTGGGACTCAGGAGAATCTGGGAGTTCAAGTCCAGATTTGGTTTCATCCAGGGCTCTTTGGTGGGGCTCAAGTCTGATGTGACGACCACAGTTTAGTCCTGGTTTTAGTCCTGGTTTAGACCTAGTTTGGTCCTGGTCTTAGTTTTGTTATAGGCCTAGTTGTTGTTTTTTTCTTTCATTAATAATGCATTTTTCTGGGTTAATCCCTATTATGTTCCTCACTATAGACATGGGTTAGTCCTGATTTAGACCTGGATAAAGTTCTGATATAGTCTTGGATACAGTCCTGGATTTAGTCCTATTATAGTCCTTGTTCTGTCCTAATTAAATAATGATTTTCTATGGGTTAATCCCCTTTTTTCCCCTCACTTTAGTCCTGGATTTAGTCCTTTTCAGGGCCATTTGTAGTCCTTGTTCTGTCCTTATTTAATAATGCATTTTTCAGGGCTAGTCCCCATTTTAGACCTGGGTTAGTCCTGACTTAGGCTCGTTCTAGTCCATTAAAAATGGTACTTGTAAATCCAAGTATTTTCTGAGGCAGTACTTTGTGTGAAAAGTTTGAGAACCACTGACACAGAGCATTTCTTTCATGTTGCTTTCTAAAGAGAACAGTTTATGTGTTTAGAGATGAATGTAATCAACAGAATCCAGTCGTCTCTTCAGAAACAAAGCCTTCATGTCTGTAGTGCACACTGGTTGTTATCAGAGGTGTAGTATTGCCACTCTCCAGGAGGGGGAGCAGCACTCTCTCCTTCTCTTTTAAACAGTTCCCAAAGGTGTCCCATGATAATGAGGGTGCGCCGGTTTACAAGTCCAGCCCGGCCAGCACCCTTCCAGTCCGGTTCTACAGCAGTTCGCCGTCATCATTTGAGGAACATGACGTAGAAAGCCATGAAGAGGCAGGACAGAGCCACGGGGATGTGCAGCCGAGTCCCGATCACTGCCGCTGTGGACAGAGAGACAGAGGTTAGATCCAAGCGTGTTAGGTCAGGAAGAGGAATGAAATCCTGGCTACTGCTGGGAGTTACTCATTAGCACAAAACGCCAAAGGGTTTCTGGCTTCTGGGGATCTGTCCAAAGTATTCACTAAGGGTGCTCCGATCAGGTTTTTTGAGGCACCGATCAGCCTTTGCTGTGATCGGCCGATACTGATCATGGCCGATACTGATCACATGGTCTTCAATTTAATAATGTAATGTATGCGGACTATTATTATTTCCACTTGAAAAATACTGTAGTTTTTGTAAATGCGGGGCGATGGTGGCGCAGTGGGTTAAGCATTCGCCCAGCAACCGGAGGGTAGCCAGTTCGAATCCCATCTGAAGCGCATACTGTCGTTGTTTATGTGTTGAATGTATTGATGCTTCTGTCAGTCTGCCCCAGGGCAGCTGTGGCTACAGAAGTAGCTCACCACCACCGAGTGTGACTGAGGAGTGAATGAATAATAGATCAAAAATTGTAAAGCGACTTTGAGTTGTGTGAAAAGTACTATATAAAATTGATGTATTATTATTATTAAAAGTACAACAAAATTCTACTAATTTTGTTTTAGAAGAGGTTTTGTTGCATTATTGGCCTCCGTGATCCGCCTCCTTCTTTGTCGGCTGCTGCTCCCTCTTCAGCAGTCACTAAAGCAGACACAACAGAGAGGCTACTACTACTAATACTACTATTACTACTAAGGGTGCTCCGATCAGGGTTTTTGAGGCCGATCACCGATCAGCCTCTGCTGTGATCGGCCGATACCGATCATGGCCGATACCGATCACGTGGTCTTCAATGTAGTAATGTATTGTATGCCGGCTATTATTAGTTCCATTTGAAAAATACTGTAGCCTTTGTAAATATAAAAGAACAACAAAATTCTACTTATTTTTGTTTTAGAAGAGGTTTTGTTGCATTATTGGTCTTTAATGTGTGCCCTGTGTCTGTGGCTTTGTTTGAATGCTCCGCTGATGTAAAAATCAGCTGTTCTTCTTAATTGGTTCCTTTAATGCGAGTCCGCGGGTGCAGCGCCTGTGTCCGCGTAACGCGCAGCCAAACCAGGTTGAAACACAGAGGACTAAAGAGCAGACAGCTCCTGCTGCCAGTTTTGACAACGTCTGAACAAAGAAAACGTGCACAAGAGCAGAGAAGACAACGATGAAAGCTGCTCCTCTCAGACTCACGGGGGACACATGGGCTGCCTTTTTACTTTCTCTCTCCATTAGCAGCCATTCGGTGCAGTTTAAGCCACAAAACGCAGTTTTCTCCGCGTAACAAGACACAGGCAGACTCTGAACTTTCTTGATACTTTTAACGTAAATGTTAAAATACACGCACTGCTGCGCCTCGGTTCTGTCCCGTGCGCTCCTAAAGCAGGCGGGGACACAGCGAGGACATAAAGCAGCAGCTCCAGGGCAGGTTTGTGTTAGTTATAACCAGGGTTTAACTTAAAAACACTGCTAGAATAACGCTACTGCTGTTTAATCAAACCGGAGTTGCAGGACAGTAAATGTGAGAGCCTCGCGTGTTTGTTGTAATTCGATCGGCCCTTCTGATCGGCCCATTTTACCGATCATTTTGATCGATCGGAGCACCTTTAGTATTCATTCTTGTGTTTTATGTTCCACCAAAGAGGGTTGGTGTGTGGCGTTATAAAACAAGAACATACTTTTAGACAATTTTAAGATTTATTTATTTTTTAACCTTTTTGGCTTTATTGGACAGGACAATTAAGACGTTACGGGAAATTATGGAGGAGAGCAAAGTAAATCTGTAAATGGTTGAAGTCTCACAAGGAGCCACAATGCTGAGGTCAATTTGAGGATTTTCAACAGAAAAAAAGTCTGTGAAACAAAAATAAATCAAAAACACAACAGATTCTGATCTTTTTGGTTGTGGTCAATGGGGAAAATACATTTGGGTCGCCGGTAGGGCTGTGTACTGTTACCTTTGTGGTATACAATACTGCTGTTTTTTATTTAAGTTTTAATACCTCATGGGACCTTTAATGTTCCTTTGCATGAATTAATCAAATAAATAACACAGAATAAATAACACAAACTGTTGTGTTGTATGACTGTGTAGAAGTTAATTAGCTCACCATAGGTATCAGAAAAAGTATCGCTCAGGCACCGCTAATGAAAACCAGGTATTGAAAAAAAATCTGAATGGTACCCAGCTCTAGTCACAAGGTATTTTTTGCACATCTTGCGTGTTCACATGGAAGAACTGGTGGCAGGGGAGAAGGGGCTGTCTTTCTCATAATACACCTATGGTTAAATCACTGCAGAGGTTTTGCATTAAGGCTGGAAGAACCACACCAACAAGGGCTGACTGCCATCAGAAGAGGCAGGGCGGCTGCTCAGTCTCCTCACGTCGCCCCTGGTTGGCACAAAAACTGGCTACAGACTCACTGAAGCGACCCACCGCCGAGCAGCGCATAGTAACTGACTCCTGACGCCAATTCAACGTCAACCAAAACTAAGTCCAACGGTGTAATGCTTGATACATTACACCAGTAATGTTCTGCATCAGTGTAATTTTGAAGTTACAGGTGTGATGGTGTAATAGTTTGACATTACCTACACGTAAAACATAATTACACAGACCTTTGTAGAAGACGCCCCACACTCCCTTCTTCTCTGAGAGCAGCCAGCTGTTGAGCCGAGGCACCTTCTTGAGATACGCACACGTGCAGATGAACAGCAGTCCGAACACCACAATGCCGTCGAAAGAGTACACTAGGAATAGGAAAAAATGTTTTAGCAGCAAGTAAATGATTATGATCTTTCTTGGGCAAGCAACCAACACTACAGGAATATGCTATTGTCTGTAAACAAACCCAAATAAACTGGACTAAAGGTAATTTTATTCACACAATCAGGACATTAACACTCACCAACTGGACAAATAAAGAAAGATTTTCATTTTGGCTAAAACACAAATACCCTGCCACTTTGGCTGGTTTAATTTTATGCACCTACAGCATTTCTTAACATTAAAGGTTAGGCCTGAATTTATGTTGCAAGTTTGTTTTTGTTTTTTTTCATCATGATTAAATAAAGAAAAATATTAATTCAAACACAATAACATGTCTTAAAAGGTGTGACTAACATGCAAAGATATACAGTTTTCTTCCTGTTTTTTTTCCTAAATCTGTGCCAAAAACACAAAACTTAGTTTAAGCTTATTGTATACTATAAAATGTACACACAAACTATTTAAATTGCCGCCAGTAAAAACACTAATTGGCGAGCAACCTTAGAAAAGACAAAAAAAAGTAAATGTCAGGCCCTGAACACAATTAAACTACAATATTAAACTTTAGATTTTAGATGGTCCCCAAAAATAAAGTGAAGCATTGTTAAAGTTCCCTTGGTTTAGTTTCTGTACTACTCACATAAACACCTATAAATGATAGTAAACAAGCACTCAGCCATTTGTAAAGTTGGTTATATCAAAAATCTAAATTGTTTCCGGCACTAGACACGTATAGCACACGCCTAACCGTGTAATCTGTAAAAAGAAAGCAGGTTTATTTAAGAAGGAAAGCCAAACAATAGGCCCATATTTGATAAACACTGAAATCATTTAACCCGAGGTCGAGTTTCGCCACAAAAGTCAAAACAAACGAATTATATTTTAGCATGCAAGTTTGACTGGCTTAAAACGTACCTTTGCTAACGTGTAGAAAGTAAAGTATTGGTTTTGTTTTTTGTTTTATATCATATCTGTTTGTGTAGACAGCTGTTTTATTGCTGTGATGATTCAGATTTTAACCAAAAGCTACCGTAGCCTTCGACAGCACGACTCATTCTCCTATTTCAGCTACAAAAAAATGCTTTAAATACATTCTCATGGAAAGAAAAAAGCAAATCTGTCTCCAATGAATGAGGAAAAAGTAAAATTACAGAGAAGAGGAAAAAGCTTTGGGCCACGTCTACAGCTCTCCCCAGCGTTAGCTCCGCGTTAGCATCAGAAGTGGCTAAACTTGTTGTTTTCGGGGCTGACACTGCACATTCAGCGCTAGTATCGAAATAAAATAAACTTACCATTGGTCATATTCGCAGTTTTCTCTTGGACGCCGCGGTGTTACTGTGTGTGCCGTAGATCAGCAGCCCATCCTGGAGTGAGGAGCGCAAATGTTGCTCGGAGTCGCTCGGTTGACATTTCCGGTTTCGCTGGTTTTGGTTCTTCTTCTACGGTTTTTACTCGGAAACAGAACACTGACATCTGCTGGACATAAACTGCAAGTTCAACTGTAAAGTGGTTCTGAAATGTTCCCACTGTGTTGGACCCAGTTTAAATCCTGATCATTTTTTTATGATCTTCTCACACACTCTTTACAGAACCAATGTTATTTTTCTAAATTATTTTACTACCACTACTATATTTATAGAGCACTTTAAAAAAAAACAAAAAAACAGAGTCGGCCAACGTGCAGCACAGCAACATCAAAGCAACAAATATAAATACAAACACAAAATAAAGTTAAAAGAATATGTTAAAAAAATGAGATAAATTTATTAATTTATAAATGTTACACATTCAGTTAAAAGCCAAAAAGAAAGAGTTTTAAGAAAAGATTTAAAAACAGGGAATGACTCTGCTGTAAAGGTAACTCATTCCACAGTTTAGGACCAACATTGCTGGGATCATTGTTGGAACAAAATTACTTTATAATGTGTGAGTTCAACAACAACAACAACAATAATAATAATAATAATAATAATAATAATAATAATAATAATAATAATAATAATAATAATAATAATAATAATAACTTTGTTTTGAAATAGAGTCACAGTGCTTTACACAATCCCATTAGATATGAGGATAAACACATCTGCAGTAAATACAAAGACAGGTAACATTAAAAACACTCAAATCAGACTTAAGTGCAGCATGATAAAGTGCCAGGTAAAACTTAAAAAGTACAAAAAATAAATGCAATAAAAATAGGATTATAAAAAGGCTTTTCTATAGAAATACATCTTTAAAAGGAATTTGGAAACTGCTGCAGAGTTTGCCAGCTGGAGCTCCTCAGGCTGAGGCTTTAAAAGTAACAAGTAAAATCTTAAAATCAATTCTAAAACCCATACAAAGAACACCTCAAAGATGAAGCCACTGGGCTCCAGGTTCACAGCTACAGCGGCAAACATTTGTAAAAGTCAAGTAAACGCAATTTTCCCCCCCCAAAATGCACTCCCCTAAAACTAATCCTTTGTATTCAGAAAAACAACAACTGCTTGAGTAAAAGTATCAAGACACCACAGATTTAAAGAACACACATCTCAGAAATATTCATCTTTAAAACTTGCAGTTAAAAATAAACATTTTCTAATTCATATTCACAATAAAAATAAATGTAGAATATTTTCTGTAAGTTGTGCAGCAGCTACAGTGAAATATGTTGACTGCTATTTCTGCAATTACTGTGACATCACAGTCAGCTTTTATTATTTATAGATATAATTACTGTATTTTGCAGTTGTAGCTTCACAGATAATAGTTTTCCTTTTAACATGAGTAGCATCCTTCCTCATTTTTATTTGATTTATTTTATAGGGCCATAAAGCAGACAAAAAGTGCCATTTATTGCACATCAGGCTTGAACATTTAATCAAATCTAGATCTACAAAGTAAGAAAGATGAGCGACATAAAAGTGCACAGGTTCCTGCTGAGTTCTCCTGATGCCAGCTGGAGTTTCTCTGAGGGAGGCAGACAGATTTGTGGACAGTTAATGAGATTTGAGGAGAGCACAGAGACACAGCTGCTCGCTCAGACCTTCACTGCTCACGTGCCATGGTCAGGAGCAGAGACAGCAGAGGTTTTTAAGGAAATAACTTTGATAAATCCTGAATTAAAAATGCGTCTTTACCACTGCCCTCAGGTAAGACTCGTTCAAACTCATGTGTGATGTTTTAGGCTGTGTTTGTGTAGCACTGGTTGTATTTTATCTGCAATAGAATCACTTTTCACCTCTTTTTATAATAAATGTAGGTTCCAAACTAGTGGGTAAGGATACAAAAGTGTGTCATGGAGAGTTTGTTTAATAGTTCAGCTTATCTGAAGCCTAAATATGAATTCTTACTACATACAATTGTGAAAGACATTTTATAGAACATGTGCAATAAAAGTTGTGGTAAAATAATTTAGAAAAATAACTTAACACAATAAAATGAACAGGGATAAATAAAATTGGGTCAGACCAGTTTAAAAGCACTGGAGAAGCCATTATCCATAAGACTCTGTGCTAAAGCTCAGACTGTGAAAAACTCATTGTGATAAAGTCAGTACCATTACGTTTGTGCACTAAGCTTTTTTGTTATCTTTAGGTGTCCCAAAATGTTGGTCTTCGAAGTCGCAGAGGTGAGTCTAATCTACTGTAAATCTACTAAGGCTGCACTAACAATTATTTTGATAATCAGTTAATCTGTTGATTATTTTTTTGATTAATGGATTAATAATCTGAGAGTGAAGCACAAGTAAAGTGGTTAAAAACATTGCTTTATTACGCCCATTAAAAATTTGTAATAATGTTACAAAAATCTTTTTTTTTTTACAAAATTTGAAAGGTTGGTCTGCCACCTGAGGATGTTAGGGCATAAATACACACAAAGATATTTTTGATCAAAAATACAAAATGTACATTGCTTTCAGTGGTTTCTGTGACTTTACTGTGTCTTGGTGATAAACCGTCCTCTCTCAGCACAAGGCATCAGGGCCCAGTTAACAACTAAACCATTACTAAATTAGTTGATGGTTATTTCAGTAATCAATTACAATCAATTAATCCAATTAGTTGTTGCAGCCCTAAAATCTACAATATCCTCTTCAACAGTTCCACAACTATAATTAATCATATATATTTCTATACCTGCACGGCTTAGCAGTACTCGAGAGCAGAAGTCTTTCCACACATTCACTCCATGGCTAAAACTCTATGGTCCTGACTTTAACTTTAATGTATCTGTGCTTCCCAACCTTTCCTGTCTTGTGTTCGTCCTGAGCTTTGGGTCACATAAACACCTCCTCAAGAATAACTCTAATCATTTTTCCAATTGGTTATATCAGATGTATGACAGCTAATTATTAAATATAAATCAATTTAATGTCTGTCTTCATCAGTGCATCAAAGACATTTTAGACTTAATAGTAAATCATTGCATTTTTTCTTTTAAACTACAATTCAAAATACAAAAATCTATAAAATAAATAATAATCTGCCTAAATAATTATAATAATAATTCATGTTACTCCATTTTACGACAAAAAATTCTCTCTAGAAATCTTGATTTTTTTACATACCCACTGTAATGTGCTGGCGTACTCCTGGTTAGGTTAAACCATAAACACAGCACAGAGTAAAAAAACTCTACAGCAGTGGTCCCAAACCTGTTTGGTCTTGTGTAGCCCCAGGACCGAGTTTAGTCCTGGTTTGGACCTGGCTTAATCCCTCTTTAGTGTCACATTCCTCTTCTCTTTATACTCCCGAGTCACTGCTGATTAAGGTAATTTTAGTCTTTCAAAGCCAAATATATAATGATCAAATAACCCCATGCACCACGACAATAATGTACCACAAGGGGTCCCTGTACCCCTGGTTGGGAAACACTGCTCAAAAAAGAATATGGCAACATCATATCCAACCTTATTTATATGTTTTATTAAATGTAGAGCTGTAAATGTGTAATGAGACCAAGTTGAGTTTTTTATTTATTTTATTTGACCTTTATTTAACCAGGAAATATCCCATTGAGATTAAGAACCTCTTTTTTAAGGGAGTCCTGGCCAAGAGGCAGCAGCAAACACAAAACACAGTTACATATTTACACAGATAAGACATAAAAGTTTAAAAACATTATGAAAAACAAGTGCAGATTGTGGAATTGGTCTCAAAAGCTCTCAGTTTGGATTTAAAAGTGCGTTGTGCTGTTCTACGATAATTCAAACGTGTGCATGTTTTCAGAGCGAGTGCGCTGGACCGTCCCACCTCAGGAGGACACTGAGCTCAGATCCACAAATCCAGTCCTGGCTCAGACTCAGACTCACCAAAGTCTGCACCAGGAGCTGCTGTTCTGCTGCAGACGGTGAGAACTCCTGCTGTTCCTGCCACACATTCAGATCTACTCCTTACACTGACACTTACACTTACACAAACACTGGAGAATCTTAATGTCCCACAGAGCAGCGTTTCCCAACCAGGGGCACGAGGACCCCTAGGGGTACGCGGGCACATTGCAGGGGGCACACAGAATTGTTATCTGATCATTTTTAGAACCTTAATGTGCTTTCAAAGACTAAAATAACTTTAACTCAGGACTAAACCAGATCTAAACCAGGACTAAACCAGGACTAAACCAGGACTAAACCAGAACTAAACCAGGACTAAACCAGAACTAAACCAGGACTAAACCAGGACTAAACCAGGACTAAACCAGGTCTAAACCAGCACCGAACCAGGACTAAACCAGGTCTAAACCAGGACTAAACCAGGGCTAAACCAGGACTAAGCCAGGGCTAAACCAGGACTAAACCAGGACTAAACCAGGTCTAAACCAGGTCTAAACCAGGACCGAACCAGGACTAAACCAGGTCTAAACCAGGACTAAACCAGGACTAAACCAGGTCTAAACCAGGACTAAACCAGGACTAAACCAGGACTAAACCAGGACTAAACCAGGGCTAAACCAGGTCTAAACCAGGACTAAACCAGGTCTAAACCAGGACTAAACCAGGACTAAACCAGAACTCAACAAGGAATAAAACAGGCCTAAAACCAGGACTAAACCAGCAACAAACTAGGTCTAAACTAGAAGTAAACAAGGTCTAAACCAAGTCTAAACCAGGTCAAACCAGGACTAAATTAAGACTAAACTAAGACTACACCAGGACTAAACCATGCCTAAAACCAGAACTAAACTGAGACTTAACCAGGACTAAGCTGGGGCAAAACCAGGACAAAATGTAGACAAACTGGGGGGTACACAAAAACTAAAAAGCTGGGAACCACTGCTATAGAGAATGAAGACAGTGAAGGTTGGGTCTGTCCATGTGTCTCTAAATCAGATGTGTCCAAAGTGCGGCCCGGGGGCCATTTGTGGCACAGGTCAAGGTTTCGTATGGATCCTCAGCCTCCATGACAAAATGTATTACTTATGGCCCATCAGAACTTTCGTACAGTGTGTCCATGGCTTTATCTGAACATTTTTGCATCTCATCTACTCTGCTTTGTGTTTTCTAAGTTTTGAAGTATTCTGGCATTCCTCATAGTAAGCATTAAGTTCAGCTGAACATATTTTACCTAGAGGATGTTTTTTATGTTCAAAGATGTTATTTTGTTGGGACTTCTTTTAGATTTAGTTGTCAAATAAAATAAATAATTATTTGGCTTTTAAAAACAAAATACTTTAAAACAAGAGTGCATTCAATTTATACTTTATGTGCTTTTTGGAAATAGTTTGGACGACCCCTGCTCTAAATGTTAGCCCTGCACTGTCCACTGTCAAGGGTTAGTCTCAGGCCCAAAGTATCCTCTCTGCAGCTTAGGACAAGAAAAATATTCCTCAGGTCTCATTATTACCTTTGATGATGATGAAGGGTTTGATTTGTCTGACAGTCTGCAGAGTCCCAATCCTTTTACCTGTCCCAGGACCAGCTGCGGCAGGATAAGCTCAGGTCTTAGGTTCGGTTTAACACCTGACTGGAGATCAGCCGTAAGCTCTCGGCAGGAGGTCAGAGGTCAGGAGGTCAGGAGGTTCATCTGCACAATAACACAACAAATGTGAGAGACAGAAGTGAAGTCGGCCTTTCAAGAAACATGATGGAAGAAGGGGAAAGTAACCAGATTGTTTAACTCGAATAAGAATAATTAGGCTTTCGGAGTATGTTTTATACATTACTACATTATTAACCATGGTGGCAAGAAAAGCACAGGCTCCAAGTTCAATAATACAATAGTAATAGTAAGTAGTAGTAGCAGTAATAGTAGAAGTAACAAGTTGTACTAGTAGGACTGACAGTCTCTGGTCTCTTAGTCGATAAAATGTTCAGTGAGGTCTTGGTGGATTTGTCGGATCCTCTCTTTGCATCAGTAAAGCTACTCCATAACTTTTATTTTTCACTTTATTTAAGATGGCAAAGATGATTTTAGGCAACAATATACTTTGCAGACATCTTTTCCAAATGTTTAATCACATAAACAATGTAAAGTCACTTGTTTGTATAAGTTTCACACATAATCTTTGGTCGATTTCGGTCGATTAATCGCTGTACTGTCCATAACTTCCATCGACTAACAATTTTTTTGGTGTACTACAGCCCTAGTAGTAGTAAACACACAGTAGTAGTAGTAGTAGTAGTAGTAACATAGTAATACAAGCAGTGGTTATTTTTAAATACCATGAAAAACATTGTTGAGTACTTGTAATTTGATTTTCAAGTAACAATAATCCAGCCACAGAGAGTCACAAGCATGTGTAGCTTTTGTGTCGACCCCAAGCCAGGATAAATGTAGAAGGTTTTGTCAGGAAGGGCATCCAGTGTAAAACCTATTCCGAATAAATATGTAATCGCTGCATGCTGGGAGGCAGGTGATTTGTGAAGACGAAGAACTCAAACTCAAACACTAAATACTAATGTTTGTGTGTTTTCTTTTACCTTTTTTGGCAGTTGCAGTATCATTACCTGTGTTTAGTTTGAAGGTTTGGTTTCTTGACGACTGAGCGCTGTGTGTCCTCAGAGGTCTCCTGCCCAAGAAGAAGCCGGAGCTGCAGAGCGTCCTGGAGAGGAAACGCAGAGAGGAGCGAGTGAGGAGGGACATACTTCCTCTGTCAGACCTGGAGAGACATCTGCAGACACGGAGACTGAGAACTGTGAGTGTGCACGGGGCTAATGCTGTCACATAATGTTAAATATAATGTTACATACACTGAAAGAACCAGGAGGAACTAAACGGTAAACACTAGTACCTTGTTTCTCAGATGTGCCCAGGGCTACTTGGAAGCATCACATGGGAAAATCAAAATTCTTTGGGAAAAATAAATTGAATAAGTAATCATCATGATAAAATGTATAATAATAGCATTAATGCTAAAATTACCTTAAAACACACATACGTTTATACATTTAAATGGTAATAGAATTTAAATTTCACCTTCCTTAAAAACTATTTGTAACCAATCAAAAAATGATAAAACTTAGCTATAAAACATATATTTGGGGTACTTTTATTGAAGTTTATGTACTTTCTGAGTATATTTTTATATGTATATTGTAAACACATTAATGCTTTTACTTGCATAGACTTTGAAGGGACAATGTTTACTTTTTCTCTAGTAATCTGTAGTAATAGTAGTAAGATTTAGTTTGTGCAATGCAAAAAACAACTTTTACATAAACTATTCGCTTAAATTTAGAACCTATCCTTTTTAGAGTTAGTGGTATTTATATGTTTCAGTAGTATATCTCTATTATTTATTAAGTGACACCATTTTGTTGTCACAGCTGGAGACAGAGGAGGAGAAGAGGAGACGACAGCAGAACGAGCCAGAGTTTGTTCGAGTGAAAGAAGCACTCAGGCATATTCCTGGATTCTGTTTATAGATGGCCAAGGCAACCATTTTTTAAAGGTTACAGTGTACTTTTGATTTTTGTCAAATTAAACCACACTTCTGTAAATCTGTAGGTGCTCACATCAGCTGTTTATCTACAGGGGCCAGGGTTGTTAGGGATAAGTTTTTATTGTCAAAATGGGTCCAAAGAGCCTCAAGAACACCACTCAGTTCAACTGGTGTGAGGTGAAGCTAAACACTGCTGATGATCAGGGCCTAGGAGGTTTAGGGGCCCATTAGAGTGGACCCTTGTTCATCTATGGTCGAGTCTGTGATTAAAATATTCATAATAATTAGAAGCAGCACATACCCCTGTTGCACAACAGAGTTTAAAAAAAAATTAAATCCTGTTAAATTCACAAACTCAAAACAAAAAATATTTTTTTCTTACAATAAATACACAAATTGTAATAAATAAACAAATCCATCCATCATCTTCTTCCGGGGCCACGTCGCGGGGGCAGCAGTCTAAGCAGGGACGCCCAGACTTCCCTCTCCACAGACACTTCCTCCAGCTCACCCGGAGGAACCCCAAGGTGTTCCCAGGCCGAGAGACGTAGTCCCTCCAGCGTGTCCTAGGACTTCCCCTCCAGCGTGTCCTAGGTCTTCCCCGGGGCCTCCTCCCGGTGGGACATGAACACCTCCCCAGGGAGGCGTCCAGGAGGCTCAGGAACAGATGCCCAAGCCTCAGCTGCTCCTCTCGATGCGGAGGAGCAGCGGCTCTACTCCGAGCTCCTCCCAAGTGACCGAGTTCCTTACCCATCTTTAAGGGAGCACCCAGCCGAGGAAACTGTTTTCAGCCGCTTGTATCCAGGATCTCGTCCTTTCAGTCATGACCCAAAGCTCCTGACCATAGGTGAGAGTAGGAACGTAGATCGATTGTAAATCAAGAGCTTTGGCTTTCGGCTCAGCTCCTTCTTTACCACAGCAGACCGATACAACGACCGCATTACTGCAGACGCTGCACCGATCCTCTGTCAATCTCACGCTTTATCTTTCCCAACAAATCTAGTTTCACAAAATTGCCCCTTAACATTAAAGAATAAGCGGCTGTTTTTTGTACAAACTCCAGTAAAACAGCAACATTTTATAAATTAAAAAGATTAATGCATGAATCGGAAGAACTGAATGTGCTTTATAACTTTAGAGCCCATTCTGAAATCCTGCACTGCGGCCCAACATTACAATTATTAGTTGCATTATAACATTACATTATAAGTTGCTGCTGTTGACTGAACAACAGAGAATTGTTTTCTTACTTAAAAATGTAAAGTTAGACAAGCAAAAAGGAAATAAAATTAAAGAGAAAGTTACATTGACATTTAAATATTTAATAAAACAGTCAAGGAACATGATAAACACTGGGAATTTCTTTAAATAAATCTGCTGTGGTCAACATCTGAGTCATGTGTTCATAAAACCAATACTGTATTCTGCCCCATCATAGCTTTTGCACATTTTACAAAGGAATTAAGACATCACAGTTCTGCGAATACTGGCGTTTGTGGTGGAGAGGGTCAGGCTGCAGGTAAAAAAATCAAAAACATTCAATGGATTTTGCTGTGAAATAATGGGAAAAATAAAAGTGACCAAGTGCCATATGGTAATCTCAAATCTCTTACTGTTTGCTGCACTGTAAAGGTATATTCTGTATATTCTACCTCCCTCTGACCCACATTAAAGCCCAAACCCACCAGCTGAGAACCACTGAATAAAGAATTTGCACACCTTATGAACCCAGTTATCTTGTTCAGTGAACTCTTGTGATGACAAAATACAACTCAAAGACCACCATTGCTGCTTATGTTTCACCTCAGTACCAGTGTAATGTAATGTAATGTATTTGAATAAATTAACAATAAATACATATTAAAAAAAATACATTAATCTACAGTAAAAGTACCTCAAGGGCTTCATAGTATTTGAAAATATTAGGGACAGCAGAGGCACAGACAGAGGAGAAGGCCTTGGATACTGCGCAAAATTAAGGAAGGGTTGGACATTTTTAACCCTCAAAGACTCCAGCTTCTGTTGTACACACACACTGGCCAAATTATTAGGAACATCTGTGCTAAATGCCTCTAAACGTAAATAGCTCAGTCAATGAATCTTTTGAAGTGTTTTGAGATGAGTGACCGGATTTCTGCTTCAGATCACTGCGAGACAAAAACCTGCTGAAGTTCAAACCGAGCATCAGAATGGAAAAAGTCTGAGGGACTTTGAAGGTGGCGTGGTTGCTTCTGCAGACCTTGGTTCTAAAAAGTTATATCTGAAACCAGTCTGACCTCTGGCATCAACAATTCACCACAGAACTGCTGCTCACTGGATATTTTCTTTCTTTTTCTGGGACCATTCTCTATATTTTTTGTGAAAATCCCAGTAGATCAGCAGTTTCTGAAATACTCAGACCAGTTCATGCCACGTTCAGAGTCCTTTAGATCCATTTCTTCTCCATTCTAGCGCTGGTTCTGATTTTTTCTATACCAGTTCTTAAACAATACCTGTTTTTGGCACCTGAGTGATACTTTTTCTCATACCTATGGTGAGCTAATTCAACTTCAATCATAAAACACAATAATATTGAATAAAAGACCAATTTTGGAGCAAAATCCTTAGCTGTTAAAACCAGTAGTTTGTCTAATTTATTCTGTGTTATTTATTTGATTAATTCATACAAAGGAACATTAAAGGTCCCATTAGGTATTGAAACTTTTTGATACCAGTAGTATTGTAACTTTTATGGTACCAAGCCCTAATCCATTCTGAAACCTCAGCAGGTTTGTCTTCAACATGTCTTATGTCTAAAATGCCCTAAGCTACTGTCCTGTGATTGGCCGATTAGATATTTATATTTAGACGCATTAGAGCAGGTGTACCTAATAAAGTGGCCAGTGAATGCATTTGTAGTAGTAGTAATTCAGCTGGATACTGTATTTGATATAGATGTGGGGTCTTGAAGGGTTAAATTACAAGTTTTAAGACGTATACAGTTTCAAAAGTTGCAGTATCGTGAAACTACAGCCGGTAATAATACTAGTACTATGGTATGCCGTCCTTCCTTTGGCAACACTGTGAAGGCGGCACGCTCCAGTCATAAATATAGGACAATCTCAGTTTGACCTCCTCTTTACAAAGTCGTCCGTCGCGCTGTAGCGTCTGATGCTTCTCTAGCATGTCCTCCAAACTCTGCTTATGTGTCACTAAGTACTTATTGTTGCACCCGCGCGACTTGTACTCGGTGTCGAAGCGCGGATCATGAGTCCTCTTCACGTCAACCGGAGCCAGCCACGCGCCCAACGAAACGTCCTCGCTCTGCCACGTCTTTAAATACCCCGCGTTTATGTGAATGTAACGCACCAGGTCGGCGGAGAGGATGTAGCCGCCGCCCAGAGCGTACGGGAGGTAGTAGTCGCAGAGCTCCCAGGCGCTCTCTCGCCATTTCCCCGCCGATTTTACCCTGCCCCTCCCGGAGAAGAACCCCCAGTACAGGCGACTGGCATCTTTGGACTTCAGCTCGTCTTTGATCAAGTCTAGACGCGCGAATGTGTCGTCGTCCGCTTTCAAAACGAACTTGAAGTCAACGTTTTGGTCCACCCACGAGTACATGTGCAGCAGTTTCAATGTAAGGTTCTCATAGGAATCCTTAAGATCCGGTAGCAACAGTAAATCTTTGTGGCGGCCTTGTTCCGTGTTGAGATTTTGCATGTCTTCGCTTGAAAGCCCCTGAGTTCCTACCACAAACATTGCCAAAACATCAGAATCGTGTTTGACAAGCCATGTACTGCGAATAATACTGCGTCGCTCCGTGTACTTGGGGCCGGTGGTGATGAGGACCACGAGGAAGGCGGCGAGGTCTTTGGAGGCGGAGGGGGGTTTGAGCGCCTCCTGCAGGTTGTGGTGTTGGTGGTGAGGAGAACCGGCTCGAGGAGCGAGTCCCGGGGGGTCCACGCGGGTCTGCTTCAGGGTTTCTGAGGTGCATTTGGCCAAAAAAACGAGGACGGCGGCGAAACTGCAGACGGTACCGATGACCAGCGCTGTCTTGTGGCGGCACAGGAGACGCACAAGATTCATGATGTGGAGCTGGGGGAGAGAGAAAAACATGAGTTAATTCAGTTCAAAAGATATTCATATTTATATCTACATATAAACTGTGGAACTGTAATTTAAATACAAGTACAAGTCCAAGACAAGAAAAACACAGAAAATCTTCTACATCAGTGATTCTCAAACTGTGGTGCAGGTCCCACTGGTGGTACTCAGACTTCTCCTGAGAGACTCTTTTGCAGTCCTGATAAAGTTTAAATTGGAGCCAGTTTTATTTCTGATTAGGTCCTGCTCTGGTTAAAGGTTAAATGTGAATTCCAGACCACGGTTTAGTCCTGGTTTAGGCACAGCGTAGTCTGGGTTTTGTCCTGGTTGTAGTGCTATGTTTGCCCTGTTTTAGTCCAGATTAGGGCTGCACATTCAGTAAATTTTCTTGCATGGATTCATTTGTAGTCTTAACAATTATCGTTAACCACCAGCTTGACATCACCGATTATTGTTTTATAAAAAACAGCTCTTTCATAAATTTAAAGTTATAAACCATAATAAAAAGTGGCTTTTTTTTTTTAAAATAAATACATGCTATAGGCTTGTATATTTTAAGAAATAGTTGCTCTGTTTTATATTTAATTTGCCCTAACTCCCCAAAGCTACTGTACAGCAGAACAATTAATTGTTAGTATTTCTTTGAATCGATTATAATAATAATAATAATAATACATCAATTTTATATAGCGCTTTTCACACAACTCAAAGTCGCTTTACAATTTTTGATCTATTATTCATTCACTCCTCAGTCACACTCGGTGGTGGTGAACTACTTCTGTAGCCACAGCTGCCCTGGGGCAGACTGACGGAAGCGTGGCTGCCAATCTGCGCCAACGGCCCCTTATTATTATGGCCATAATGCTGATTAATCGATTAGTTAATATTTTATTTATTTATTTTTTACCTGTCTTGTTGTTTTGTTGTGAAATATAGCCAGGCTTATCTGGCAATTTCTACTTAAATGTTAACTGGGTTAGGCACAATAGGTTTCGACTTCGGCCCAAACCCTTTCTTCTGTCTTTGTCTCAGATCAAATGAAAGCATTGTATTATGTCTTGTCTACTTTTAATGACCAAACTAACTAACTAACTAACTAACTAACTAACTAACTAACTAACCAACCAACCAACCAACCAACCAACCAACCAACCAACCAACACCCCTAGTCCAGGTTTTATCCTGGTTTAGTCCCTGTTTTGTCCTTAGTTAGTTATGTTTATTTTAGTCCTTTAAAGGAGTCAGACTATATACTGTACATATTTATTATAGTGTATTTAATTGCTCATATTCCAATTTAGTTTATTTAGCTCTACTTGTAGCTTAGCTTTTTAGTTAATTATCCTGGTCTCTGATACACTGTGTGCTACTGCTAACTGTACTTATGCTGTTGCAACAATGCAATTTCCCCACTGAGGGACTAATAAAGGTTTTCTTATTCTTATTCTTATGGTGGCGATATATTTATAACGTTACTTGTATGGTACTTGGTTTGCAAAATCTGAGAACCACTGATCTACATGATTTTAAGAAAAACACTGCAAATCTCAATAGTGTTATAACAAAAACAATGACAGATTGTACAGTTGATAAGAAAATATATATTCACATTTATCAGCTGTCATCTACTGTGGCCAGTCGTTACTTAAATCTATGTTTGAGGACAAGATAAGACCAAGAACAACAAAAAATCTTTCTTATTGCATTGCAAAGACTTTGTACATGACTTTCAGAAAATAACAAGCATCTAATTCAAATGAATGGCTGGAAACCCTACAGTGATACAGTGACAGTGATACAGCCATATGGCCAAATGAGGTACACAAAGAAAGCTTTTATTGATTGTTGCAAGCTGCAGCTGCTACTGTACTTTTCAATATCGACAAAGTTCCTGAAAAATATCAATGAGTACATCATAATAAACAGAGATTTAACATGCATTTTACCTTTTGTTGATAAAACGGTTGACCGTAGATGACAATATTCAGAAACTGCAGCCCCGCTGAGCTAACGTTAGCTACGGGGATAAAATCCTGTGCGCACTTTGAATAATCTCTCCATAAAATGTAAACAAACACCGCGTGCACATGTTGAACCAAGAAAAAACTTTACTAAAGGGGAATTAAAAATAAATTAAATAACCTGCAGCATAACCCCAGGCGTGTTCTGTCTTTATTATTCGTTTTTAATGTAGAAAAATAATCAGCGGCTTGCACAGAAGGCTGCCATGACGGAGAGGAAACGGAAGTGAAGCCCCCACCATAAAGGAAGAGGACAGGAAGAAAATGTCACCGGGTTATTTTAGAATTTTAATTTATGTCCGGACAAACGCGCTTTTCACACAGATAAGTCATGTTTAATGTCAGATTGTGTTTTCAAACTGTCAGAAAAAAGATGAATTACTGACAGCTGCGGCCGGAGCATGCGCACTACAGGTTTGAGTCGAGCGACGAATGAGAGACCGGAAATGTATGTGTCTGCTTCAAAATAAAAGACCAAACTGTTAAAGGGAAAATAAAAGATAACAAGGGGATTAAATGAATGTTAAAACAGCATTTACTGACAGTATTTTCGATTATTTATTTTTTTTATTGAAAAAGTTCAACAATCAAAATGGTAATACAACTTACTGCACAGAATGAAAAGTTCAAGCAGCACCAAATAAGCAAAAAATGAAATTAAAAAAAACAAAACAAAACAAAAAAAAAACAAAAAAACAAAAAAAACAAATAAGTACAGGGAGGCATTAATCCATATAAAGTGACAGCTGATCCAGTAGTTTTGAGGGCACCTTTACATTCAAGATTGTTTAAGAGACTTACAAAAAGGCATTAATTCATTTTTAAATGCAGTAAAGTTGGGGTTCACTTTAAAGAAACAACATTTGTGTACCTAATATTTGTTGATAATTAACAGGTTATTACACATGAATTCCACATTATAGCCAAACTGGGGTATAGTATTTTTTGTTACAAGACAATTGTACAAATCGTCCCAACAATTTGTAACAGTGGTACTAGGGGCGTAGCATCAGGCAGCACAGCCAGTGCAACTGCTCTGGGGCCCAGAAGGTTTAGGGGCCCATGAAAGTTTAAAATATTCAATGTAACTCCAATGGAATTTGTCAACTTATTACAAAATTTGACATGATTAATCATTTGTAATATTTAAATAAATGTAAATAAAAGCACACACTGAAAATATATTAAAAAATGCATCATTTTTTCTTAAACTGACAAAGTTACTACTTTACCTTATAAAATTTCGACATAATAATGATTACTTTGAAGCTTAGTGCAGGAGGCTTAGAAAAGTGCTAAATAGTGTGTTTTAGGGGCCCACTCTGAAAACCTGGGGCCCCTCAATCCCAAGTCACACCGCTGAATGGTACAATCATAAAATAAGTGCTTGATACTCAATTTCATTTTCACAAAACTTACACAAATTATCCTCCAAATGTAAAATCCAAAATGTAATTATCAGAAATTCTTTGCATGGATAAATATCAATGTATTTGCAGTGTGTTTTATTTTTATTACCGGAAGCTGCATTTCTGTCGCTTTACAAATGCGCTTTGCTTTCCCTTAGCTTAGAGGTTTTATGACATATCCACCTTTAGCTTCACCAGACACCGGGATGTCGTTTGCACGTTTCCTTAAAAAATAACCCAAGCCTTTACTGCGGACATGTAAACATTTGTCATTTATTTATTTGCAAAATACAATTAGCTTCGCTGCATTACCCGGCTACTTAGCTTAGCTCTGCTGCTAACGTCGCTGCACAGAGGAGCTATGACAAGCAGCAGGAAAATCCGACTTCCAGTGACATTTTCACTTCGTCTCGCTTTGTTTCTGCTCATTTTGGGACCGTATCTAGTCGAATTGGCTGAGTTTGATCCGTATAAGATATTAGGGGTTAGCAGGAGAGCGAGCCAAGCAGAAATCAAGAAGGCTTACAAGACACTGGCCAAGGAATGGTGAGGACCTCAGTGAGCATCTGTCGTAGGCCATCACTTCCCCAAATGCATTTTACAGCTTTTAGATCTAATTAAGTTATTCTGCACAGTTCAGACCTAAAATAAAGGGCGTTATCATATACAGGACTGTTTTAAGAGATTGTTTTGCTTGTGATTGTCTTCTAAAGGCACCCGGACAAGAACAAGGACCCTTCAGCTGAGGACATGTTCATCAAGGTCTCTAAATCTTATGAGGTAAGAAAGATAACAGTAATAATGTCATACTTAATATATTTTACACAAACAGCAGCTGACACCTCTTTCAGTGTTTCACTTTTCATATCTGCAGGTGTTTCACTTTTGTAATGGCTTAAATAAATGTTAAGGAGGACTGTACTGGGACACTGGGCACTGAAATTTCAGATTAATGTGGTGGCTTTAGAAGCAAACTATATCCTTTAACTAGGCCTGGGTTAAACAATACCTTTGTGGTATTGAAAGAAAAAATAATTCCATATCAAGTTACTATACCCAGTGGGACCTTTAATGTTCCTTTGCATGAATGAATCAAAGAAATAGAGCAGAAAAAAACATACAAACTACTGACAGCTAAGAATGTTGCTCCAAAAATTGGTCTTTTATTTAATATTATTGTGTTTTATGATTGTAGAAGATGAATTAGCTCACCATAGGTATCAGAAAAAGTATCAGAATCAGAAGATTTTTATTGCCATTGTCAGTGAACAACACAATTCACAAACTAGGAACTTGTTTTGATGCTAAAGTGCAACATATAACACTAATAATAATAATAATAATAATAATAATAATAATAATAATAAAAATATCAACTATGATAAAATGAAACTTTAAAAATGGGTAAAAAGTATAAGGGCATGCAGAGGAATAAGTATACTAAGTTAAATAGCCAGAAAAATTAGGCGATAACAACAGAACAATAATGCAATCTGTCAATGCAAATAGATAAGATAATATTAACATGATAAACATGATTAAAAAAGTGACAGGTGTAAAGTGACCATGTGATCGCTCAGGTAACGGTATCAAAAGGCAGGTATTGTTTAAGAACTGGTATCAATAAAATCTCAATGGTTCCCAAAGCTACTGGTGTCATCCCAAAGGTTTTTCACTTTTATTTATTTTTATCTGCAACTTAACCATAATCTCATCATAACCTAAGCCTTCACATAAAACATTGAAACACTAAAATGTTGTAATAATTATCAGTATCTAGCCTGTATCAGCTACTTAAGGCCTGAGGCAGGGTACAGCCTGGACAGGGGCCAGTGAGTCGCAGGGCTCACACAGACAGACAACCATTCACTCTCACATTCATTAACTCATTCATTCATGGGACAAAGATTCTCCATGTACTATACAGTATATGCGTGTCTTTGGACGGTGGACGAAAGCTGGACAGAAACCCAGCTACTTTGGGCCTAAGGCAAGGTACATCCACTCAATGGCCAGTTAGTCAAAGGGCTGACACTACTAAACATTTTCTGCTTCTGTGCACATTAAGAAACACTATATTTTTCTTCCCTACACAACCTGCAAACAGAAAACAGAGTCTGGACCCTTGAATGACTGATATCTTTGCCTATGTTGTTCCCAGATTCTGTCCAATGAGGAGCGCAGAGCGAACTTCGACCGTTACGGACAAATGGATGACAACCAGCCGTTTGGACAGTCGCAGCATCAGGGTTTCCGTCACTTCCACCACAGCTTCTACTTCGACGAGTCCTTTTTCCAGTTTCCACGGTACTGACTTTAAATGACACCTTCTCATATTTATATTTTAGATGTCTGCTGTCAAGTAAGCATTACTACCACCTTTATGGCACATGTATTCTAAACTGTTTCACCATTTCATGTCATTAAACTATCTTTTGTACTTATTTTATAACCTTTCCTACAACTTAACCTCATCTTAACCTTATCTAAAGCTCTATTTGTGCTGGATAAGCGCTACACCTGGACTTCTGTAATTTGTGAATTACCCCCCGAATGCAGTGTTTTTATTTGAACATTTGCATGGGATAAACAATGTCTGTAATTTACTAGATTTTATGGACTTTATTCGGATAAGACATATTGACAGTCACACAGATTTATTAAAAAAAAATCCCTGCTTTTGTTAATGTTTATAGCTCTACTGAATCTTAAGCTTCTATCTGTTATGTTGCTTTACTGCACTGACAAAAAAAACAATCTTTACCTCACGTTACGACGCAGGTCATCCATGATCTGTTGAGATTTGACTCTTCTTAAACAGCAGGCGCCCCTCTCTCTTAATCTATTCACTGAGATACGTCTCTCTGGCTCTAACTTTAGCACAAAAAGCCTCCAAATGTTCCAAAAGTCCCTCTCTCTTGCTCCAAAAACTTAGTTTAACGTTGCCATGACGACAGGGGGTGTGCTTCCTGGTCACCTCTTCACCAAAGTTTGTTTTCACTTTTTTACTTTTTAATCGGAGGAAAAAAGTAATTGTTTCGGAGTAAGACCAAAAGAGACATCTTATTATTAATATAGTTCAGATACAGACGTAAAATAGAGCGTTAAAAGACATTTTGGATTGCTATTACAATCATTTGAAAACGATCTGCTGACAAAAACAGCCTGAATTACAGACATGGGGATTCGCAGAGGACCCCTGTGTTGGCCGAAATATGGTAGGTAATTTTCACGGGAATTTTTACAGGCAAGGCAGATTCGCACGCCATAAAAACCACAGACAACATCAGCGATTACTACAAATTACTAAAGGTCCCTAGGTCATACTAATCCTGTGTGAATAGAGCTTAAGTCTCACATAATATCAAAGCACTGAAACTACACACAAACCCACTTTTTGGTCCCAGCCCAGCAGTTCAAAACTCTGCACTTTCTCTTCAGGTCTCGTGAGTTTGCCGACAGTAGGTACCTGCTCCATCAGGCCCAGTTCAACAGCGAGGTGCTCCCGGACAGCTTCAGGAGGCCGTATCTGATCAAAGTGACGTCCGAGTGGTGTTTCGCCTGTATCCACATCGAGCCGGTGTGGAAGGAGACGGTGGAAGAGCTGGAGCCACTGGGTAACACACTTCTCTAACAGTGTATTAAACATGCACTACCTGATTTTTATTTATTTTTTCCCCTAAACTTATTATTGAGTCAACGGCAGCATAATAGAAGTCTTCTCTGGAAACATTAGACTTTATTTGGGCTTTGTTATAAACCGTTTTTGGCAGAGGGGGAACATAGACAGCAAAAAAATAAGCTAAGATATAGATATAAATATTTATGCTCAAGTTATTCACATCTTTAATGTTATTTTTGTACAAGATATACATGTAATTAGGAGTAAGGGTCACCTACAGCCACAACAAGAAGCTTTTACATGTCGATATAAGTAATTAGGGGTGCTTGGGGTTAATTGATTAATCAGCTTTATGGCCATAATCAATTGAAAGAACAATTAATAATTATGCAGTACAGAACAGTAAAGGTACCATTAGAGAGTTGGGTCAAATGGTGGTTAATGGTTAATCGATAATCATTTGTTAAGACTACCAATTAATTGATTAAAGAAAATTAACCAAATGTGCATCTCTATGAGTAACACTTAATAACTAATAAGAACCTTTTTATTGCGACAGTGGTGGAAATTTGGCATTAAGTCATATTTTGAGTGCCAAAAAAGGTCTTACAAAAGCCCTGACAAATGATCCTTACAGCTGCTTTGAGCATCTGAACACACAAGAGATGTTTATTCAGTTGTTGGCCATTAGGAGAAGCTATGCTAATTGGTCAGAGCTTGGCATTTAATTATTCAAATGGAGTTTTCCAGGTTTTACAGGAAATGAACATCTAGAGACAGTCTTAATTTTTATCTCTAAGGCTGAAATTAACTAGATACTATTACTCAAGTATGTCACAACATGTACATTTAAAAAAAAATTAATGTAAGAGTGAGGGGTCTTTAAGTGTTAAGCCTGTCCTGGATGTACAACAAAGTAGTAATAGAAGCAGTTGTAGCATTCCCAGTATTTGTCCATGTTTCTCTCTACATCACGCTTCTCTTTTTATGATATATTTTGTGTGCTGTTAGTGTTAGCCATTATTTACATGTTGACAAGACTTTTGACATTGCACTCACAGCTCTAGGACCACTAATCTGCATTTTCCCCCCTCTTTTCTCCAGGTGTAGGTATCGGGATAGTGGACCTCGGTTACGAGCGTCGCCTGTCGAACCAGCTCGGGGCCCACCGCGCCCCCTCCATCATCGGCCTCATCAACGGCAGAGTCACCTTCTTCCACCAGGCCGTGGTCCGGGAGCACCTCCGGCAGTTCATCGAAGACCTGCTGCCAAACAAACTGGTGGAAAAGGTAATAATCATAATGCTGATGTATGCGGGTGGATCTTAATTTGTGTTGTAGTCAAAACGAGACCAAGTTAAGGCCAAGACTTTTAGGGTTTGAGACAAACCCTGTAAAGACTAAAATCAAAGGGAAAGATAAAAAAAAAATGTTTACATTTTTATAATTTAATGCCAACATAGATTTGCCTGGTTCTTCTTGTGCTGCAAACAAATTACTTACAAAATTATACATACCGTATTTTCTGGACTATAAGTTGCTCCGGAGTATAAATTGCACTCGCCAAAAAATGCTTAATGAAGAAGAAAAAAACATATATAAGTCACACTGGACTATAAGTCGCATTTTTGGGAGGAAATTTATTTTTACAAAATCCAACACCAAGAACAGACATTTCATCTTGAAAGGCAAGTTATAGTAATAATAGAATAGAGAACAACAGCTGAATAGGTGTGCGCTATGCTAACATAACACATTGATGGTTATTCAGCTACATGAAGCATAAACAATGAACTGAATAGGTGTCTCGTATGTTAACGTAATATATTAACAGTTATTCACATAACTATAGCATAAAGAACATAATATAACAAGTTCACCAAACTCACCATCTCACTCCTAATCGCTAAATCCTTTAAATTCTTCATCCTCAGTGTCGCTTCTGAACAACTCCGCCAACTCCGGAGGTAGACGAAGCGCCGCTTCCTCCTCTGCGTGGCTGTCGTCAGACTCAGCATCAGTTCCACTTCCAATTATTCCGCTCTTTCTCAGTTGTCTTTATAGCCTAAGTTGTTAGTGGTAATGTTTACATTTTAAATTGTCAGTGGTACAGGTGCAGCAGATGCTGGTACACAAGCCTAGAGCGCCCTCTAACCAACACCTGAAATATTTTAATATATAAGTCACACCTGAGTATACATCACACCTCTAGCCAGACGATGGAAAAAAGTACGACTTATAGTCTGGAAAATACGGTATTCAAAGTATAGTGTTTTCTTATAATGTTTGGTTTAAAAAAAATCTCTGAGACCGCCACAAGATCGAGACAAGACCAAGTAAACTGCAGCTGAGAATAATAAATGGATGTAAATTATAAACTACTACTGTTAGTGCTAGGTTTATGTGACTGTATTTTTAATTAAATGCAAAGTCACTTGTGGCATCACCAAAGATTTTTTTAAGGGTTCTCTGAGTCTAGTGATATAAAATATATTAGTTAAAAAATAATATATAAAATGAAATAAATCTATATTTAGCAATTACGTTTAATGCAGTGGTTCTAAACTGCTGGGTCAGGGCTCTAAAGTTGTTCATGGAAAGGATGAATATAGTTTCAGCATTATTTGAAGTCTAAATGTTTTAATATCAGTGTGGTGGCACAGTTTGAGAATCACTGTTTTATATTGTAAATGACTTTAAATGAATGTAATCTAATTTAATGTAACCCACTGCTGTTTTTCTTCCAGGTCTCAGACAGCAACTACCTGTCGTTCCTGGACAGCTGGCAGGTGGAGAACAAGCCCAGTGTCCTGCTGTTTGACCAGGTCCCTGTGGTTCCTCTGCTCTACAAGGTACAAGGCTTAGAAGCATTCACACAGCACACTATAAAACTGATCCAAATGTTCAGTATTTAATTGGGATGGGACGGATTCTCAAAATTCACGATTCGGTTCAATTCACAGGTTTTGCTCTCACGATTTTTGATTTATATCTCGATTTTATGTATTTGTTGATGTTGTAATGATTTTTTTTTTCCATTTTGTAGGCTTACAATTCTTATTTCATTATAGGAAAAACTGTTTATGTAAAGGATGAGAGAAATTAACAAGGCCATAAAGAGGAAACATTTAGAGCTCACTATGCCCAGGTAAAGGTCACCTGTGTCTCACCTGGAATGAAGCTAGAGCCGCATGAGAGGAAATATCTGCCCTCAGACCTGTCCACTGTATTGCACACTGTTCTTTATACTTTTAGATTATTTATTTGCCTTAATTTGAATCTCTTCTTAATGTTGAATAACTTTGTGATGCTTGCAGCTACAAACATAAAACAAAGACTGTTTGTAGAACTATTTTTACTCCATGTGCGCAAAGACAAGAGCTTAACTCTTTTTCTTCCGTGCCAAATGAAAACACAGCGCTTATGAGAGACACATTTGCTTTACGCATTTTTTTTTAGGAATCGTCCCATCCCTAGTGTTTAAGCATTCAGTTCTTAACTTTGTGCATCGCCCTAACCATGATGCTAGACTTTTTTCCTTAACTGACTGATATTAAACACTGCTTTCTCTTGTCTTTTCCAGCTGACTGCCTTCGCCTTCAGAGATTATGTGCGTTTTGGATACGTGGACCAGGGAGGCACTCACAACACTCGTCTGCTCCGTCAGTTCAACGTCAACACCTACGCTCCCACCATGCTTCTGTTCAAAGAGGACACTGAGAACCCTGTGGACATCATCCAGGTACACCTTTTACACACATCATTTTGTACATTTTTTATAAGTTTTTGTCTGCTATCCTTTGTTGTAACTCTCTCTGTATTTTTTCAGGCCAGAGGAATGAAGAAGCAGATCATGGATGAGTTTGTCACCAACAACAAGTTCCTCCAGGTTCCGCGACTCGTGAATCAGCAGCTTTTCGACGAGCTCTGTCCCATCAAACAGTTCCACAGGCGGAGAAAGTAAGACGGTTATTTAGTTGAGATTAAGGGTTGGATAGAATAGTTGAGCGAGGCATAGTGGCAGAGGGGTTAGTGCCCTCACTTCCCAGCAAGTAGATTGTGTTTTTGATACTCTCTTAAGGCTGGGACACACCGGGGCGGTCATTGGCGTTGGGTGCGGTCGGCGACATAAGTCTGTTTGGTGAGTTCTGCACCATCAGGACGTAGTGGGTCACAGTTGGGCATAGTTCTGGCCGATTGAACATGTCCAATCTACGTCAGGCCTTCGTGCTCAGCTCTGATTGGCTGTGTCCTGTTCACAATTTGTCAAACAGCTCGAGTTTAACATCAAAATATAAGGAACTTTCTGTTCTACAACTACTTCATTATGTTTCCCACATCTGTGACGCCAATGTGCTGCAGTTAGCTTAGCTTTAGCCTCCTGCAGATAAAAATATAATCCTCCTCTGAGGCAAACAGCTGCAATAATCCAGTTCCTTTTATTCATTACTGTGATCAGACCAGTTTAATCTAGTGCGTATAATTATTACTGACTGATAAATACTTGAGTTAAACACGTGTGTGTTGGGGAGTTTTATTTACTAGAGTTTAAATAACCGCAGAGTTTAGTGACCAGCGCCGCCTGCTGTTGTAAATATTTATTACATTTTGCACATGCGCACAGCTCGGTTGTGGGTCTGAATCGCTCCAGGTGTCTGCAGCGACTTTCAGTGGCGACAGAAGGAGAGACGTGAAGACAGTGGTCGGGCGTTGAGGTTGGTGTGTCCCAGGCTTGAGTCACTCTGGGTGAAGTCTATCCTCCCCATGTTTACCGTGGGTCCTCTTCCTCCCACCCACCGTCCACTTGAGACTCTAAACTGCCCCTAATGAATGAACGTGAGAGTGAATGGTTGTCTGTCTGTGTATTTCTCTGTGTCAGCCCTGCGAGTGACTGGCCACTATCCACGGTGTCCCCCGCCTAAGGCCCAGAGTTACAGGGATAGTACCCGCAACCCTTAACGGGAAGAAGCAGAAGAATATGAATTAATAAATAGACTAGTTGACTAATGAAGTATAATGACCACATACAGAGTAGAAACAGTATTTTGGTTGAATTACCCCCTCCATCTTGTCCACAGGTTCTGTGTGTTGCTGATCACGGACCAGGACCAGGCGTTTGCTCCCAGTAATAAAGCGTTCCTGGACTTCGCCACGGCCAATAAAAAGGACGTACTTCGGTTTGCCTACGTTTACCAGCGCCAGCAGCAGCCTCTGTGTCAGGCTCTGCTCAGGAACCAGGCTGCTCTCTCACCTCAGGTCAGCCTAAGATCACGAAATACATAAACAAATGCAAGTGGGACATGCAAAATATATGGTTTGGTATAGTTGAGAAGCTGAGAATAGCACAAGATTGATGTTGGCGCTGTGGCAGGAGAAAAAATAGTGTTGTGTTGCTTTAAGTTAAGTAGGAAATGTTGTCAAACGAACAACAAATGCTGTGTATTGAACAGTATCACATTATCAATAAGAACGTCCCAGGACACTGCTGCTCGTGTTACAATCTAAAAATGCCTTGTAATGGTCTCTATGACAGGTGGTGATCCTGGAGCGGCGCAGTCAGACCGGGAAGGTGCTGTTCCGCTCCATCAGTGGAGGCTGGAACGGCAGCGAGGGGGACAAGTACAGACTCCACGGAGAGTTAGAGCTGCTCCAAAAAGACCCGTCCTACCTGACCTCAGACGCCACGCTGCCCGAACTCAACAACGAGATGGCTCCGGTGAGGCCACTCAATTTAAAATGCCATCTAAATGAGTGTAAATATGTTTCTATAAGCGTTTGTTTCTTTGAATCCAGATTTTCCTTATCCGGTGGCTGAACGCTGCTTATGATTACTTCCTTCAAGTGTACGACGACCTTCTCTACTCAAACTGGTAAGACAAGAAGGTTTCTGTTGTAAAAACTAGAGATAATGCAGAGATTAAGAACCAACAGGGTATTAATGACTTTATTGGCCAAATTAAGAATACTATATATGATATCAAAGCACTTTGCACTCACTTTGTTCCACTTACGCCTATTTTACAATGACTAAAAATGAGAACGATAAATAGTACATTAATTGTTATTTTACATGTGTTTAAGATAGGAAATTTGTCATCTACAGACTTTTATAAATATGATCACTGAAGAGAAAAGTGATCTGATCAAAATATGGTCACAACTGAGATTGATTTTTCTTTTTTGCCTTTTCTAATTCCACCTTCTTCCCTCCAAAGGCGAGAGATGATGCCGATCCTGTCGCTGATCTTTTCTGCTCTTTTTATTCTTTTCGGCACCGTCATCATTCAGGCTTTCAGGTGAGTGATGCAAACACATATTTATCCTGCACTTTTTAACATTTTCTTATTGTATTTACTAACATTTGAATTAGGATTGATGGTCATGCGATCATAATACACTTCCTCAAGTCAATATTTTTCTTTTTCCTGCAGTGAGCCCGGTGAGAACAAACCACAGAAACCTAAACCGAAGGAGCAACCTCAGACTCCAGAAGACACTTCAGACAGAGGCAGTACTTCCAGGTAAATGTACTGACAGAGTACTAACACAAGATGGACACAAAGGGCTGTAGAGAAAAGAGAGACAAATATTTTTGACTTGGCTATACACTGTACATCAGCAAACATTGGCGGCCCCCAGAATATTACAGAATTCAGCAATAACTTAGTGAAAAAGTATGTTTATTTTTTAAATTCAAATGAAACAAGCACCATCTAAAAAGCAGCTTGTGCCATAGTCTGCCTTCAATCAAAAAAGATCATAAACTCATAGTCCTTATTTAACTCTTTTAACTTTTATTGTTTCACATGCTCATTTTTTCACACTTGTTTTTCACAAATGTCCTGTCTGTTTTTTCCAGCACACAATAGTGTACAATTGTAATGTTCCAATAACAACATAACAGCCTCATTATTAAAAATGTTACTCTTTACATCAAATGAAAGTACCCTGTTAAATACAAATGAAGTAAAGCAAAAAGAAAATCACAAGACAGAAATATTTAAATATCCCCTATGTCAAGCTTGACAGCTGTCTTGCATATGCATAAGCAGAAAAATAATAAATAATAATATATTACTTAGCATACCATATTTATTTTAATTTACAAGCGTATCTGGCCCTCACAGTGTTTGCCAAGAATTACTATATCGCTTGGACAAATGTAGCTGATGACCTCTGCTGTACTTGCTTTGGCATCTTTAAAGTGATGGAAAGTTACTTTTACTTTTACTCAGTACATTTTTGATTGATAGCTGCTTCTGGGAATGCAATTTGTAAAACATACTTTTCATGGCTGAAGTTTTGAGGATGTATACTTAATGTAATGTATTTTTGGTATTTTATATATATATTTTTTTTGACCTTGGTGGTACTGCACTAATCTGACCACCAGAAGGTTCTGAATTGGTACTTTTGGATACATTTTGTGGTAGTATCAGTAGTAGTTCTAATAGTTGTAGACAGTACTAATACAGTATAAGTAGCAGCAGTTGGAGTACTAGTGGTAATAGTTTTAGATTTTACTGTTCATTTACTTTGTAAATTTGTTTGGTTCAGTACTTTTTTACTTCTACTCAGTTAAAATTACTAGTAGAAGAACTTTTACTTCTCTATTTCTGCTTTTAAACCTTTTCCCCTTTCCTTCTTCTTCCCCCCAGTCGTCCTCCTAAGAAGGACTTTGTGGAGGTGACGGAGCTGACGGACATCACTTACACCAGTAACTTAGTCCGGCTCAGACCTGGACACATCAACGTGGTCTTGGTCCTCTCTGACGCCTCCAAAAACATCCTGCTGCGGAAGTTCGCAAAAGAGGTCTTCTCTTTCTCTGGGTAAATATCCAACACAAAAGACGGGAAGTAAACTGGCCGCCATTCATTCACACGGGACGGGTCCAGTTTCAGGAATCAGAGCTGGTAATTGGAAGTGTTGTTATGGGCATTTAGAGCGATAAAGAATTTTGTAAAAAAAACTTTGGTTCTGGGACATGATGAGGTGTGAGCGCTGTCATCCTAGACTCGCCTCTATTTAACAGCAATTTTCTTTTTTTATGGGACTCTGTAAATCCCTAGAGGAGGTTGCGTGTTAAAATCCCCAGTGGATCAGCAGTTTCTGAAATACTTAGACCAGTCCATGCCACATCTGATCCGAAAGTAGATTAGAGGGATGGTGACTTATATTTTCAGTGCTCAGCTTCTTTGAAGCCTTAAAAGAACTACACAGATGTCTTGAAGCTCAGTTGTTATTTTGATTTTATTTTTATTATTTTATTTTAACCATGAATTATTTTAAGATTTTTGCACTTCTATAAAGATCTGGTCACAATGAAACGATGAGGGAACAAATTGTGTCCCTCAGTCAGACCAGATAAGAACCAAAGGATTATAATTTATGTAGTGTACACTATACGACGTTATCAACCTTAGGGCCCTTCTTTGTTTGTCTTGACCAAGATTTTAGATAAAAGAATTATTCCCTTGTCATTTTGTTAACATTTGTTTTTAGTTTTTTAACATTTTGTTGACATTTTGTTAAATCAAATCACACGTTCTCATTCTTAATTAACTTATTTTTGCACTGTTGCCTTTAAAGTTGAAATAATTGTGTTTTCAGACACATTGCTCTTTTTAATATTACTTTTTCTATTTCTACACATCAGTAATTACCTTTGACCAGGCGTAGTGATTACAGACCAAGTCCTATTTACCCAGGGGTATTCAGTTTATGCTCGACTATTGTTTGGCACTCCATGAGAAAATGTAAACATACAGGGTACATTGTGTCCTTGGTTCTCTAAATGAAGAGACTATCTCTCCACTCTGTACTAATGTAACGGGAACAGATCTCGAGATAGAAAACGTGTTTTGTTCCAACTTTATGATCAACAGTGAATGTTACAGAGTTATCAACATTAACACTTCTGTGTAGGTTCTCAGTCATCCAGGAGAAATCAGTAAAAAAGCTTAAACAAGAAGGTAATCTCGTTTGTTTTTTAGAAGACATTTCACCCTTTCTCCGAAGAACTAATCATTTCTAAGGAAAACTGCTGTGTGAGTAGAGATTTATATACAGAGGGAGTATGGACCTAACTGTATAGTTCATAATTTAATTTTGCTGTTAAAAAATGTGTAGTCTACTTTTGTGAGCCATTAGAATACACCTCCAGATGTTCCAAATTGCCCAAGCACCAGATGTTTGACAGTGGCAGGCCAGTGTAATAACATGTGAGAGCAGGGATAAAAACTGGTACTTCATACATATTTTTACTTGATTGCTGTGTGAATAAAATAATGATTGTGTCAATAAAAAGCATTAAATCAGACTCCCTGATCCCTACAGAAACCATGTATTAACTCTGTGTTGTAACTATCTGTCCCCAGAACGCAGACTCTCCACTTCTCCTTCCTGAACGCCGATAAACACCGTCACTGGATGCCTTCGCTCCTGCGTTCGGCCCAGTCAGACGAGGAGGAGGAAGAGGATTTCTCGGACTACACCGGTCACGTTCTGGCCCTGAACGGTCACAAGCGCTACTTCTGCATCTTCAGACCCGTCTTCACTGGAGACGAATCCGGCAACCATCCTTCCACATCGGAGGCCTCAGTGTCCTTCGAACGCAAGCGGAAGTCCCGGTCCAGGTCTAGGTCCAGCTCTCACTCCAGATCTCGGTCCCACTCACGAGAGGACAAGGCGAGGAGGGGGTCCAGCAGAGCCACCAGTATAGAGCTGCATCACAAACTGGACAGACTGGGGCTGTGGATGGAGAGGCTCATGGAGGGAACTCTGCCCCGGATACACGTCCCAGCTTGGCCTTCACTGGACGAAAACGCAAACTCCTCGGCCAATGAGAGCTGAGGATTGAAAGATGCAAAAATAATAGCAACTACAACTACTACAAGTCTGCAGCTAAGTTTTTCTTTCACACAATTGTTTACATTGGTTTGATGCGTAGAAAATGGCTGACTAGGATGCGACCACTTACATTTACATCTCACCCAGTGCTTTTATAAGAGGCATTTTTCTCACGATAAACGCAGTTACTTAACATCGACAGAGCACGCTAACTTAAATAAACTTCTGTAGACAACATAGCTGCCCACGCAATTACCTAAGCAGACCACACTGCATTTTTAATTAGCATTAGCATCCAGAAATCGCAAACTGTTTAACAAGATGGTAAGTGACAAACATCGAGCAACATGTGCGTAATGTCAGTGCCTGAGTAGAGGACATTAGTGAGTGGATCCATATTTAGTTCTGTAGTTTCGGTTTTTGGAGTAGAAAGGGCTAAAATTACATTTTATATATAAAATATACAATTAAAATGAATCATTGTTAAAGAATTAATGCTGACATGACCCAGAAAGAAGCCTGATGCATCGCTTTTGAATCAAATCGTGGGCCTCTGAAGTGAAATTGAAATCAAATGAAACCTTGAGACGCCCAACCTGGTGTCCCTGAAGTCTTGAGTCATCTTGGTTAGCCATAAAAACAAGACAGACTTTAATTCTTAGATGCAGGTCAAGGCAAAGGAAACCTTTGTATGGATATGAGGAGGAGAAAACCAGAGTCAAGCCAACAGCGAAGAAACAAGCAAAGTTTTTGGTTCCCTTTAAGTAAGCTGAAGGCTACATGCTAAAAGTCTTGTTTTCTGTGGACTGTAGTGACAAACATGGCAGAACACAATCGTTTGACAACTCAGAATTTATCAAAGACACAAACTACTTTAATAAGTTCACTTTGGAGCAGATCCAGATCTGTGTGCTGTTTTTGGAGTCATTTTCTACAAACATATCCACAACAACCATTCACCCAAGCCATTTTTTAATTTTCTTGACTGATTTTAGTCTACTTTGGACATCAAAATGTGTGCACTTTTTTGTTTATGTCACATGTGAAAGGGTCTTTTAGCAAAATGGTTAGATCAAATGTCTGCATAACCTTTTTAACACTGGCCTTATTTATTGATGCAAAGATTTCATGCAGATTGGGATATGTATGATTTAGTTTTTGAAGTAATTCAAAACTACATCTGCACCACTGAAATTTAAGCTGAACTATCGGTACTAGGAGGAGCTTGGAGGATTGGATCATTGTATTGGTTTGAAAGAGTAGAGGCTTGATGCCCTTTGCACTGAATCTCTAAGTAAATTATTTATTTGTTTGCTGTTTTCGTTAAACTTGAATGTTCGTCTTGGCTCTCATCATAGGTCTCTTAATACAACTGTTTTCGAGTACTTCAGTAATCCGAGAGCATGGTGAGCATTAACGTAACGTACTGTTACTGAACTTAGATATGCACTCACTGGCCACTTTATTAGGAACACCTTGGATCTGCAGACTTTGGTGTTTTGAGTTACTGTTGCCTTTCTATCATCTGGAACCAGTCTGGCCATTCTCTTCTGACCTCTGGCTTCAACAATTTACCACAGAACTGCCGCTCACTGGATATTTTGCTTCCTTTTTTCAGCCTTTTCTTCGTAAACCCTAGAGATATTTTGTGTGTGTGAAAATCTCAGTAGATCAGAAATACACAGACCAGTCTTAGACCTTATTCTGCTAAATTATCTTTTCCTCCATGTTATAATGTGTCCACCTCAAAAACAGACCTGAAGTAGTATTTTGTTTCATTCACACATGCTTGAGTAATCCTGTATGCTGAGGCGCTGCCCTTCTCCAGAGCTGAAAACGCTCGGTCTCACAGCTCTACGTAGACACGGTGAAACCAGGAAGTGCTCCTGCGCGTTTCTAAAGCCCAGACACCGTCACCGGACTCATTTTTATCATTTAAACCTTAAACCTCCGTCACAACGAAGCAGCTCATTTATCTATCTGTTAGCCTCATGTCCCTAAGAGCTGTGCTAATTAGCTATTTTATGCTCTGTCAAGTCCCCACCGTTGCCACCAGGAGGCGTTCGACACCTAATCCAAGCATTCTCTGAGAAGAAAGAGGATTAGAAATGTCCCATATTCTGCTTTTTCAGGCTTTTGAAATAGTGTTCATGTTTTACAAATTAAAATATGGCATATGTATGGAAAACCTTTTATTTTGGGAAGCTATTACTTTAACTTTGCTTTCCTATCCACATTAAACATTTGCACAGGTGTACCTAATAAAGTGGCCAGTGAGTGATGCCTTGCTCTGATATCTTATACTGGCTTAAAAATGCTGAACATTAATCTAAATTAGTTGTGAATCTTGTTGAGACAATGCACAAAAATTAACTTTATCTGCCTTTTATTTTGGTACTAATTATGAAACTTGAAGTCTTTTATGAACTAGAAAATATTAGTCGATACATTTTAGTTTCCTGATTCTTCCCATTGTCTCTCTTGTAACTAATGCATGTTAAAGTTAGTCCTTAAATCATGAAGTTAGTTTTCGCCTAAATGTCCACCCATCTGTCTTCCCTTATTTTGACGTGAATGTTCCTGTCCATACAATAAGCTGAAACAATAATAAAACAATAATATTATTTTGAGTAAATATTAATAGCTAATAAACTAAAGGGGAAAAAAAACATGTTTTTAAAATGTTTTATTTATCAGATTTTGTGAATACATTTGACCTACTGTAATATTAAAGTTATGTTTATTATTGCTGCTTAATAAATATTTTATTTACAACAACAAGCTGGTTTTGATATGCTGTCATTAGATACATCAGTGGTTCTCGACTGATTGTGAGGCCCCATTTTATTCCTGATTAAGTTATTTTTTTTTATTATTTAACCATCACATTTATGGCACATATTTTAAAAATCTGTTTCATCATTACATGTACTGTAATGAAAACAATATTAGGTTTAAAATATAATACAAATACCACCAGTGCCAATATTTGGCTTTTAATGTAATAAATCCTGACTTAAAGTAAAAAATTTAAATTAGGCCCCACACAACAGATGAAGCTGCCAGATTTTTTTTCCCCACACACATATGAAGTTTTTCATTTCATTGTTTATTTCATTCATTTAAAACCAAACATGACAATCCAACATTCAAATCAAACATGAATGAAAAGGAGCAGAAAGAAGTATAAACATAGATCTGCCCCATTCACATTTAAATATTTCTAATCACCTCCATGAAAGCTGTAATACAGTCACATTTTGGGCACAAGCCCTTCATCAGACATTTGTTATGCGGAGCCTAATTTTGAATTTTCTTACGTTTTTTTGGTTCCAGCACATAAGCTTATTTGTTTTAGATGTGCATGTCGTTTTTCCAATTCATACTCCTGACGTACCCAGGTCTAAACCAACGCATAAATTAGCTATTAACACAGAAAAATAGGCCTGTCGAGGGGGGGTCTGTTGTCCCGGGCCTAAGGGTCAGAGGGGCCCAGATATGGTCCCTCTCCTTCAATTTTCTATTACAATGGTCCAATGTGAAGTCCTTCCTGCCTCAGGGCCCCAGCAGGCCTGGTACCTGCACCACAGTCTGAGAACCACTGCCACACTGTACATGACTTCTGACCTGCTAATGACTGACTTTTAATTCAACAGAATTCATAAATAAATCATCATTTGCACCAATACAAGAAAACAATAATAATTTCACTATAAATATACTTATGGCTCATATTAAAATATTGACATATTTTCACAGTACCGTATTTTCCGCACTATAAGGCGCATCGGATTATAAGGCGCACCTTCAATTAATGGCCTATTTTAAAACTGTTTTCATATATAGGGCGCACCGCATTATAAGGCGCATCCACTAGATGGCGCTGCGCTAAAGGGAATGTCAATAAAACAGTCAAGTCAGTCAGTCAAACTTTATTAATAGAATACAAACCAGCGTTCTTACAACTCCCTCGTTGAAAACAATGTATTTCCAACTCCATTTGTCACAGTTCAAAGCTACATGAACAGCGTTCGAGCGCTCAGTTTTCTGTCCCCTCAATGTCGCAACTCTTCTACTGAGATGGAGCAAAGGCCGCGCCTCCTTGTTCTTTTGCGGCATAAACACGCCTATGGCACACATGAACAGCTGGGACTGGAATTCCCCTTTATTGTTTTACCGCTGTCACTTCGGCGACGCCCCCTGAATACGGTAGCCATAATGAACCAACACTGATCCATATATAAGGCGCATCGGATTATAAGGCGCACTGTCGGTTTTTGAGAAAATTAAAGGCTTTTAGGTGCGCCTTATAGTGCGGAAAATACGGTACTCGTCTGTAGGCACCGTCATGGCCGACCAGGAGAAGGTCAGTGGCCATTTTGGATCTGCAGTTTCTTCAGGGCCAGATCCTCGGGGCCGAAGGAGACGGGCAGCAGCTCCTCCACAGTCAGCCTCAGGTACGAGCCGTCCGCCTTCATCAGGTACACCTCCCACTCTGAACCAAACTGTGGAAAAGAAATGAAAAATAAATATGTGTTAACAATATTTACGCCAGCAGCATCTCTCTCCCTACGTCCCAAACACATGCAGGTGAAGTGGTGAATCTAAACGTCCCATAGTGAATGAATGTGAGAGTGAAAGGTTGTCTGTGTCACAAATCAAGTTCCTTTCTTTTTGTGACTTTGGTTCAAACTTCTTTTTTTAAACAAAGATTAATTTTTTTAGTTTTACTGGGCATGCACATGGACATAAAAGTGAGATATTTGCAAGGAAAAGGAGAAAATGGGGCAGGCCTTTGTGTGCTTAAAAAGGGGTTGAAAAAATAACAATTTTGTAGAAAAAATGGCTTAAAGGTCCCTTATTTTGCTAAATCAACTTTTCTGAGCTTTCTCCCACTGTTATAATGTTGTTCCCTCATCAAAAACAGACCTAGGAGTTGTGTTTTGTTACATTCACGCCTGTTTGAGGAAGCCTGTATTCTCTGGCGCTGTGTTTCTGAGGCCTCAGAACGCTCCAGGTTTCTTTTCATCTTTAAATTATGTTCAGAAGATGCAACAACAGCCTGCCCTCTGCTGGTCTCTTCACCTGTTTCTTTATGGCACCAGTAGAGTACTTATTAAAAACATTCTCTTTCACATAATGTTTATAAAGACTGTAAAATGTGCTGACTGGTTTAAAAATATGAATAAAAGTATAATATAAACCAATCTCGGTCGCCTCTAGAACAGTAGCATATTTTACAACCTTTAAAAACATAAAAGAAAATGTTTAGGTTTTTTTTTAAGTGCTCTTCTGGTGCCATAAAGAAACAGGTGAAGAGACCAGCGAAGGGCAGCAGCAGTGCATAGTGTTACCGTCTTTTGAACATAATTTAAAAAATAAAACGAACCTCACTTCCTTAAACTTTTTATATGATACCATTTTACTACAAAAGTTAAAATGTCTGTGAAGAATCAGTGGAAACAGAGCTGTACACTGTTTTTTTTTTTTTTTTGTTTGATAAATGAATGAGAGCAGACTGGATGTAGAGGGCTTCCTGTTGATTGGTCAGTGCTTCCTGGAATGGGTGGGGGTTTGCGGGAGAGGCGTAGGTTCGTGCAACCGTACGTTCTGAGGCCTCAGAAAATCAGTGCCAAAGAATACAGGATTAATTTAACAGGCGTGAATGAAACAGAACAACTCCAGGTATGATTTCTTATGAGACCATATTAGTCCTGTCCTCAGGTCTCTGCACTGGCTTCCTGTTGCTCAGAGAATAGACTTTAAAACATCTCTGCTTGTGTACAAGTCTCTCCATGGCTTAGCACCAAAGTACATCTCTGACCTGTTGGTCCCATATGAACCATCTGGGACTCTGAGGACCTCAGGGACAGGTCTCTGCTGGGACTCTGAGGACCTCGGGGACAGGTCTCTGCTGGGACTCTGAGGACCTCAGGGACAGGTCTCTGCTGGGACTCTGAGGACCTCAGGGACAGGTCTCTGCTGGGACTCTGAGGACCTCAGGGACAGGTCTCTGCTGGGACTCTGAGGACCTCAGGGACAGGTCTCTGCTGGTCCCAGAGTCAGGACTAAACTCAGTGAAGCAGTGTTTCAGTTTTCTGCAGCTAAACTCTGGAACAGTCTTCCTGATGATGTTAGACCTCTGCTCTGACAATGTTCAAGTCCAGACTTAAAACTGTTCTTTTTAACTGTGCATATGACAACTGAAAGTGTTTTATCTGCACTCTTCTCTTTTAATTTAATTTTAAATTGATTCTTAATTATACTCTTTCAATTTGATTTTATTGTTTTAATTGTGTTTTGTACTTTTAAATTTGCCTTTTTTTCTGTAAAGCACTTTGAATTGCTCGGTGTATGAATTGTGCTATACAAATAAACTTGCCTTGCCTTGCCTTGAGGGAACAACATTATAACATGGGAGAAAGAGAGTTTGCAGAATATAGCCCTTTAATATATTCGATTAATAAAATAAAAATGACAACACAGTATGTAGAAAGCTTGAGAGTTTAGTAAGTACGATGTTGCCAGTCTGTTTAAAGCTTGTTTAGTGTGTGTCTAGACTAGAGGTTCAACTTTCTCTACACTAACTACTCAATATTATCATCCACTGACAAAATTATTCAACTTACCATGCACTTTTCTATTTCTTTTATATGATAGACTGTGACAAATTTATGAATGCTTGTACCAACTTGGGTCTTCTCTGGGGTTTACACAAACTTTCCCTTTAAATATATGAACCCAAAGAATATAATAATATCATCTGTGTGCATTAGTGAGATTCAAACAGATGACACTGAAGGACAGATTGTCTTTTCTAACCTCTCTTCCCATGTGTTATGTAAGTATATTTTTGTCTAGTCATGGCCGTGTGCATCGTGCCAGACAGTAATCAAACAGCTGTTCTCTGGACGCTGGACCTGAGTTAATGAAAAACTGTCCCATGTGAGGTTGGACCTTTGCTGCTGGACAGTGTGAATAAATGTTTTACAGTGAGTTCCACATGTTTTATTTACTCTATGGGACAGACATGCTGTGACTGGTATAGGCTAATATTGGTTAAAGACAAATAGAAATACCTCTCTCATGAACTGTCGACAGCCGCCACACGGAGAGATGTACTGGTCACTCAGATCACTGCCACACAAAGACAAGACACATTTAGTACTGACTCACTGCTAATGTAAATAAAAATATAAATACCAGTTATTCTCAGAGTTATCACAGTCATACCATCTCATTAAGTACCGTATTTTCCGCACTATAAGGCGCACCTAAAAGCCTTTAATTTTCTCAAAAACCGACAGTGCGCCTTATAATACGATGCGCCTTATATATGGATCAATGTTGGTTAATTATGGCTACCGTATTCAGGGGGCGTCGCCGAAGTGACAGCGGTAAAAACGGTAAAGGGGAATTCCAGTCCCAGCTGTTCATGTGTGCCATAGGCGTGTTTATGGATCCTGCCGCAAAAGAACAAGGAGGCGTGGCCTTTGCTCCATCTCAGTAGAAGAGTTGCGACATTGAGGGGACAGAAAACTGAGCGCTCGAACGCTGTTCATGTAGCTTTGAACTGTGACAAATGGAGTTGGAAATACATTGTTTTCAACGAGGGTGGCACAAATAAGAGCTACCGGTACGTACGCTACCGTATTGTAAATGCACTAACTTGTTTTGGGAGTGAACGGAGTTGTAAGAACGCTGGTTTGTATTCTATTAATAAAGTTTGACTGACTGACTTATCTGACTGTTTTATTGACATTCCCTTTAGCGCAGCGCCATCTAGTGGATGTGCATTATAATGCGGTGCGGCCCGTATATGAAAACAGTTTTAAAATAGGCCATTCATTGAAGGTGCGCCTTATAATCTGATGCGCCTTATAGTGCGGAAAATACGGTATTTGGATATCGAAGCACCACCTACATACCACCTGGCCAGACTAACTATTTTCCTATTCTATACAAAGAAGTTAGTCTTGTCCCTTACTTAATTTTTTTTCAGTGGGCGGAACAATGGCAGGCGGAGTAACCAATCAGATAAACGAAGGGTAAGCGGTGCAGCTCTGACCCAAACAAACATGACAGATTGTTGCCAGTTTTGCCATAAAACACTAGAATATGGCGTAATATGAGCAGCTAGAGACTTATTTGTGAACGGGGACAGCAGCAGAAGGCAGTTGTACAAAGACTTGTGGAGAAAGGTGGGACGTCAGAGGGACTTTACTGTTGTTAAAATTAAGGGTGCTCCGATCAGGGTTTTTGAGGCCGATCACCGATCACCGATCAGCCTCTGCTGTGATCGGCCGATACCGATCACCGATCTTCAATGTAATAATGTATTGTATGCCGGCTATTATTAGTTCCATTTGAAAAATACTGTAGCCTTTGTAAATATAAAAGAACAACAAAATTCTACTTATTTTTGTTTTAGAAGAGGTTTTGTTGCATTATTGGTCTTTAATGTGTGCCCAGTGTCTGTGTGGCTTTGTTTGAATGCTCCGCTGATGTAAAAATCAGCTGTTCTTAATTGGTTCCTTTAATGCGAGTGCGCGGGTGCAGCGCCTGTGTCCGCGTAACGCGCAGCCAAACCAGGTTGAAACACAGTGGACTAAAGAGCCGATAGCTCCTGCTGCCAGTTTTGACAACGTCTGAATGAAGAAAACGTGCAAAGAGAGCAGAGAAGACAACGATGAAAGGTGCTCCTCTCAGACACACGGGTGACACATGGGCTGCCTTTTTACTTTCTCTTTCCATTAGCAGCCATTTGGTGCAGTTTAAGCCACAAAACGCACAGTTTTCTCCGCGCAACAAGACACAGGCAGACTCTGAACTTTCTTAATCCTTTTAACGTAACTGTTAGCGGGTTAGCTGTAGCTCTATTTACGTTGGTGTTTGCAAATACACGCACTGCTGCGCCTCGGTTCTGTCCCGTGCGCTCCTAAAGCAGGCGGGGACACAGCGGGGACACAAAGCAGCGCCTCCAGGGCAGGTTTGTGTTAGTTATAACCAGGGCTTAACTTAAAAACACTGTTAAAATAACGCTACTGCTGTTTAATCAAACCGGAGTTGCAGGACAGTAAATGTGAGAGCCTCGCGTGTTTATTGTAATTTGATCGGCCCTTCTGATCGGCCCATTTTACCGATCACCGATCACTCTATTTTTAGCCATGATCGGCCGATCATGATCGGCGGCCGATCGATCGGAGCACCCTTAGTTAAAATGAAAACAGGATGAAAACAAAAATCCCACAGAGGACTGAACAACAACGAGGACTTCAGCAGAACCAACAGGTGACGAAGGAAAGCACTAAACACTGTTAATCAGAGAGAAGTTATTAAATTAGCTCAGTATTAGCCAGCGCTACCATGTTTTTTTCAATTCCGATCTCCAAATTTGTAAGATGCAGATAAACGGCATAGGCCAGTTCCAAATCAACCAAAGAGAAATGCTTCCCTCTGAGGAACCAGGCCTAGGATTCTTCAGCATTGAGATCAGGCTCTTGTGGCTCAATGAGCATTTACCCCAATCCAGAAGATCCCTGGTGTGAGTCCAGGTCTGAGGTTTATATTTCTACCATTGCAAGATAGGGACAATGCCTTGGTGGAGGTCTATGCTTTCCAAGTGCTTCTAGTTTCTATATAGCTTGCATAACTTCACTCTCTTAGTTAACATTTGGCTTACGCTTTTTGACAAAACAGTAACCTAAGTTATGAGGAAGTGATGAAACTTTGTCCTTGTTTTGGAAATCCGTGTTTCATAAACTTGCGACAGAGCGTAAACATTCAGTTCTGGGGAAGAGTTACTCAAAGCTGGAGTGACCTGGAGATGACGATGGCCCTGAAGGATCTGTGACCCTCGGACACGGCCTTCGCGATGGTGTTCCTCTCCGCACACATGCCCAGGTTATAGCAGGCGTTCTCCACGTTACATCCTGGCAACAAAACACAGAATATATACTGTAATATCTTACACAAGTCATCTAGACCTGACCAGCTGTTCTCAAACTGTTCTCAAACTATGGTCGGGGTCCCACTGGTGGTACACAGACGTCTTTGGGCAGGAGTCTTGCAGTTTCTTAGCTCTTGGGGCTAAAATTTAGACCCCTGTTTAGCCCTGGATTTGTCCTGGTAAAGTTCTCGTTAAGACTTGGTTTAGTTCTGAATTTGATCTGGCCTTGACCTGTATTAGACCTGGTTTAGTCTTGGTTTTAGACCTAATATAGTCCTGGCTTTGTCTGGTTAATCCTGAATTTGTCTTTGATTTGTCCTAGACCTGGTTTAGTCCTGGATTCGCGCTGGTAAAGTCTTGGTCTAGTCCTGTATTCGTCCTGGCTCAGACCTGAATTCGTCCATGATTTGTCCTGGTTTAGGCCTGGTTTAGTCCTAGTTTAGTCCAGGGTTTGTCCTGGCTTAATTCTGGAAAAGTCATGGTTTATTCCTGGTTTAGTCCTGGCTTAGACTTGGTTTAGTCCTGATTCAGTCTGGCACTATAGAGCTAGGAGGTTCACTTTTTAATAAATTAATATCTGAACTTCAGTGGGTGGACAATACAGGTAGCTATATATTTATAGATAGAACCTTCCCCTCTGAGCATGGATGCAGGATGGGTCTATTTACTTCTGTTATGTCCTGTCCCGGGTCAGTGATCCTGGGGTCTTTGCACTTTTATTTATCAGCCTGTGTTTCTTTTTCACACGTGACAGAGTCTGAGTCAGTCACAACAGTGTGCTCAGTGTTTACAGGTCTGTCCCTCCTCCTCCTCATTTCAACATTTACAATTACACATACAGTTACTACAGAATGGAAACGATGAAGGCATTCACTGCTTTATGAGAGAAAATTCTGTTTTTACTCACATGTCTGACTAAAAACAAATCTAAAGAAATCTTTGTCTCAATCATCTACAAGCAGTAAAAAGTTCTGTTTTTATGCAAAGAAAGTTTAGCACTTTCCCAACTAACACTAGTATTTTTGTTTTTTACTACACATTTGATATTCAGCTGCGTAATTTTACAGTGATCAGCAATAGATATCTACACCTGCAATATTTATATTTAGAAAAATATTTTATGTGTGGCATGTTTATCCATATTATTTGATGCAGTTTATTTTTTTGACGACTAGCTATAAACTATTACCTTTCCTCCAAATTTAATGTCTTCAGGCTCAGACGAGATTCTCAGTCTCTTTACAGTTTAGGAGCACTCTTCGTTCTCTCCTCAGTCACACTCTGTGCTGGTGAACTACTTCTGTACCACAGCTGCCCTGGGACAGACTGACAGAGTTGTGGCTGTCATTCTGCGCCAACGGCCTCTCTGACCACCACCAAATACACACAATCACACTGACGATAGATGCTAGCTGTTTTTGCTGTCTAATAATTCATAACACACATAAAAACTGTTTTTAAGTTGCCAAGCCTTTGTTTTGGTTTCCTTTGACCTCAGTATTTCTCAAATTCTGTTTAGAAAAAAATCCGACTCCATAAAAAATTGTACGGTCTCTGTCTTTCTAATAATTAGATTTTTTAAGCTCTAATAGACTAAAGCAGTGGTTCCTAAAATGGGGTCCGCGAAAGCACTGCATGTGGGCCCCCAGAGGTTGTCTGTTGTAAGTACATAAAAAGAAATTGAGAATGAAATGATCTACAGTATATATTTCTTTAAAAATATAATAATGGTGTTTTTGTAACGTTTTTAAAAATCTATGGAGAAAAGTGTAATGTTTTGTTGTTGGGGGTCCGCATGGGTCCGAAACCCTTCATGTACATTCCCATTCAAAACATGTAATCTAAAGTAAATAATATAAAACTCAAACATTTACCTGTGAAGAGCTGGTTGTCGCTGGTCAGCAGAGCAGCTCCCACTCTGAATTTGCTGTAGGGACAGTACGCCTGCCTCTTCACCTCCTGCGACTCAGAGATCAGCTTCTCCAACTCGTCCTCTGTCACACATTCCTCTATTTTATTATTCATTATTTCCATCTTTTTCCCATTTACGCCGTCCATGCTTGCGCTCGAAGGTCTGCAGCTCACTGTTTGAGTCAGGGGATGTTTGTATTGTTGCTTAAAACACGGAGGGGGCGGGGCTACAGCAGGGACAGCCAATCAGAGGGGAGGGTGTGGCGATGACATATGGGGCTTTTGAGGGTTGCGTAAGGGAGTGATGTCAGGAATGCACGTACGCTACACTGATGTCTGTGAGTAATTGTACACACACCACAGTAGTAGTAGTATTGTGTGATGGGGCTATTGTATATTTGCCAAGTACTTTAGGAATATGAATTTTCTAGGGAATAATTAATAGTTTGATATTTAGAATTTGTGAACTAAAGGTTTAGATGTCTGTGAAGACTCTCACTCGTCCAGGGTAAATGCATCGCAACAAAAGTTAAAAAAAGCAGTCATCTGGATTGGATTTTTCAAGTTGAAGACGTTTCACCTCTTATCCAAGAGGCTTTCTCAATTCTGAAATGAACTGGTAAGAGAGCTGGTTTATATTCTTCTAGGAAGGAGGAGTTTAGACCTGAAACTAAATTCTATTGGTCAATGTGACCATGAATAGCCTAGCGGTTTCGGGTCATTAGGAGTCCTTTGTCCTCAGCTGGAGTGAGAGTCGTTAACCCTCCCCAGCCTGGGCAGATCCTTCAGATGTAAATGACCTGAGTGAAACTGGTTTGTTTTGTTTGGGTTTCAGGAGACTGTTGTAGACAGAAGGAAGGTTGTATCTGAGACCACCATTTCTGTTTAAAGAAGGTTTATCTTTTTTGACAAAGATTGCTTCTTTCACTCCTCGCTCAAACCATCCTTTTTCTCTGGCTAAGATTCGGACCTCACTGTCCTCAAAGGAGTGGTTTGTGGCCTTCAGGAAAGAAGCAATCTTTGTCAAAAAAGATAAACCTTCTTTAAACAGAAATGGTGGTCTCAGATACAACCTTCCTTCTGTCTACAACAGTCTCCTGAAACCCAAACAAAACAAACCAGTTTCACTCAGGTCATTTACATCTGAAGGATCTGCCCAGGCTGGGGAGGGTTAACGACTCTCACTCCAGCTGAGGACAAAGGACTCCTAATGACCCAAAACCGCTAGGCTATTCATGGTCACATTGACCAATAGAATTTAGTTTCAGGTCTAAACTCCTCCTTCCTAGAAGAATATAAACCAGCTCTCTTACCAGTTCATTTCAGAATTGAGAAAGCCTCTTGGATAAGAGGTGAAACGTCTTCAACTTGAAAAATCTAATCCAGATGACTGCTTTTTTTTTTAACTTTTGTTGCGATAAAGGTTTAGAGTAATTACATTTTATTTTAAATTTTTATTTAATTTTTTTTAAGTAGTGTACTTTCTGTGTGCATTTTCTAAAACCCATTTATACTTTTACTTGAGTATGCTTTGGGGAAAATGACAAAGCATTAGTTAAGGATTAGTAACCAGGTAATTGATCATTTACAATGTATTACTTAAGCATTTATAAACACCTTTGAGTATTAAACATTGTTATTAAAGGTCCTTTAATCTGCTAAATTAACTTTTTTGAGTTTTTAACCATGTTACCATGTTATGTTCTAATTCTGTTACCTCCTCAAAACCTTACCTGGAGTAGTATTTTCTTTCAATTAGGCTTGTTTGAATAATCCTGTATGCTGAGGTGCTGCCCTTCTCCAGATCTGAAAACGCTCACTCTCACAGCTCTACGTAGACACATGAAACCAGGAAGTGCTCCTGCGCCTTTCTGCCGCTCATTTATCTCCTCATGTTGCTATTAATAGCCATTTTATGCTCTGTCTAATCCCCAGCATTGCCAGCAGGGGGCGACAGACGTCTAATCCAAGCGTCCTCTGCAAAGTCACAGTAACAGCTTCCCAGGGGCAGATCTAGTGAAACACGAGGTGGCGAGGAGGAGAATGGATAACGCTAACATCTGAACTCCAGTCTCACAGGAACTACAGAAAATGTGCATGAAAATTTGGATAATTGGGCTGGAAAAGCAACATTTTTTTGTTTTTTAATAGAGCATAGCATGCCATTCACTGCGTGTAAAATGGCAGCTTTATCCTTAGCAAAACACCTCAAACTTGTCCAGATCTCAGGTTTTAGTGCATTTATATTCAATACTGAGTAAAACCAGTACTTAATAAACTACTCTCTGTCGTAGTGGAGCATGAATAATACTTCATTACAAGAGATGAAGTTGCACTACACTGGAAATACAACTATTTTACGTAACCGGAAAAATCCAACTGGTGTTAGTTCAGAAACTGTGTCCATCAGCTGTTGCTGAGTCAGTCAAGTTCTTTTCTGGTCTAAAGTTCAAGTTTAACATGTTTAATAATGTGTGACCCATCACAAAATGTGCTTTCTTGTATTCCGTCTCCATGAAGGAGTGGTATCTGGCATCTTTTTAAGATCCACCCCTGCGGCTTCCCAAAGTAACACGTTCCCAACACTAAACATTAGTTTAGGTTATAAAACCTGAAATACTAACACAAAAGACTCCAACATTATTTCAAAAAGCCTGAAAAATGCATAATATGGGACCTTTAATACTTGGGTAATAAGCTTTTCTTTTCTTTCGGGGTCGCACAGTGACTGGGCTTTTACAGTTTTGACGCCGGATGCCCTTCCTGTCTCAACCAGCCACATACTGGAACTGGACTAGGCAATGTGGGGGAAGTGTCTTGCCTAAGGACACTACAGCAGCATACACTCTGAGTGTGTCACAACAAAAGGTTTCAAATGAAGTAATCTGGGCTTGGTTGTTCAACTTTGAAAAAAAAAAAACCAGTCAGATGAGTTAATTTTAAATCTTTTGTTGTGACTCAGTCGACCTGGATGAGTGAGACTCAGACGCACCCAGAGACAAACACTTACCCACTGCTCCACTGTTGCCCCCTGCTGGTTATTACAGTGTCTATAAACTATTTATCCATTAAAATTTTGTTAATTACATATTTTTGAATGCTTTCTTACTGCTTAATAGTGGTGAGATATTCTAAAGTGTTACCAGTGTTACTTTAACTCAGTAAATTTGAGTAACATTATAATAGCCTAACTCACGACAGTAATAAAGCATTAATAAATAATATATGTAATTAACAATATTTTAATAAATGAACATTTATAGATACTGAATTACCACTGATGTTTATAACTTTGCACTGATTTGCATGAACTTATTACTAAAGAAAGAAACAATAATAACAATGTTTATAACTCAATGGTGTTTATAAATGTTGAGGTAATACTTTGTAAATAATCCATTAACTGGTTACTAATCCTTAACCAATACTTAAAGATATTAGGGAGGATTTTTTTCGACTGCTGAGAAACCAGCGACTGTTTGTCCTTTTTTGAATACTGCGCATGCGTCAGGTCCCGCCCTTCACTGTTCCTTTCCAGCGACGTGCACGAGTGTTGGAACACGAGTGTTTGTTTACAGCCGGCATCAGCAGAGATTCACCTAAACCTAGACCTGCATTGTTTGTCTGCGCGACCTTTGACCTAGTTCCCCACACAGACCCAGTCACATGCACAGTCCCTAAATGTGAGCAAAAATATCTGTCCTCCTGCTGTTGGTAGCATTAGCAAACTGACGTTGCTGTACAGTTGGAAAGGTTCAACAGATAAAGAAAAAAGGCATTTTTTTCAAACGATAAGATAAACGTTACCTGTCCAGCAGAAACTTGGCGACCAGTGCATCGTCTGAAGCCCTTTCTGTTCCTACAGCGCACGCCGTCCTTATTCTGCTCTTCAACAGTTTTTCTCCTCCTCCTCTGGTACACTTCAAAAACAGTTTTCCTTTTGTGACCGCCCGGTTCACGGTTTTCCTCAGCCATTGTGCTCTTTGAAGTCAGGCTGTCCCCGCTACGATGTTAACGCCGCTAATGCGGACTACATAAACATAGTGTATACGCATGCGCAGGCACAAGAACGCGCACTATCGCCGAAACCAGGAAGATGAACGAATGAATGGCGAGTCCGTGGAACAATGGTTAACGTACTCATGACGAAAACGATTGGATGAGGTTTTTTAAGTCCCACAGAGTCCACAGTTTATTAATATTATTATTATATTTTCTAGTACACCAATTTATAAGCCTTATACAGGGCAATGAAGGTAGTTTTAATAAATATTGCAAAAAATGAATTTATAAAGATCCTCCCTAATACCTTTAATCATGCCAGTGTTTCCAAAATTTGTCTTTAAATTCATATCAAGTTTTTTTTTTTTTTTTTTTTTTTTTACCTTAAAGCCATTGTAGGTAATAGGGTTTTTAATAGGGCTGGGAAAATTATCGCGTTAACGCAGTGCGTTAATTTTTTATTTAATCGTGTTAATTTCAATTGCATTGATTAATTTGATCACAACAAAAATATTACAACGACACTGACAGAGGCAGCAACACGCCATGGGTCTTCCAGCGGGGCAGAAATGCACCGCGCGAGCGTAGAAGACGACACATTTCCGTTTCCATCCATCAGGCGCTCGAGATGATCCAGACTTCAGTTTGGATCAGGGGCGGACTGGCCATCTGTGCATTCTGGAGGATCACAGAACGGCCGGTCGCTGAGACGGCCGGTGGGCCGTTTTACATAGACTCCATAAACACATACACAACCAGGCCAGAGAGGGCGCAGCCGCGCAGATGCGCAACAGCAGAGTAGAAGAAGAAAGAACAGCTGCAGCCACTCAATGCAGTCAGGCACTCGAACAAGTCCACAAGTCCGCCGACAGGCGGCCGTGAAGACGGCGGTGGCGCGTGAGCAGAGGCTGCCGTGCGTTTACGTCATGGATAAAAAACGGTTAATAAAACGAAAGGAGAAGGGCGGAGCAGAGAAAGTCAGGGAAAAGAAGCTTAAGTCGCTTGCATGTGAGGCGTCCAAGTGTAAAAATATAACAGAAGTGTTTGACAGCAGCAGTGCTAAAGCCACATCCACCAGTACAGCACAACATGAGGATGAAGAGGCTGAGAGTGCGGTGGTGGGGGCCCAGCACTGCTCAGGCTCAGGGGCCCACAGAACTAGATGAAGGTTTACCTCAGTTAGAGCCGTGCACAGAGCAAGTGGTGAGTATAGCTTACTGTATGAAACACAGGGCTTTCATAGCTATTTAGGCTACGACATATTTATTCCATCTCCTATACATAGCTCTAAAACACTATCATAACAATAACAATATGAATAATAAGAATAATATTATATCTAATATGGCTGTGAAGACTCAGTCATCCAGGCTGATTCCATTGCAATCATAGGTTTAAAAGCTGTCATCTGGACTTGGTTTTAAAGAGAGCTCTCTTACCAGCCTCTTGGATAAAAGGTGAAATGTCTTCAACTTTAAAACCAAGTTCAGATGACAGCTTTTAAACCTACTATTGCAACTATATCTAATGTGAATTAAATCCAGGGATGTTCCCAAGCCCTCCAATAATAAGTCATAGTGTAATCCAGGACTAAACTATATCTAAAACAGGACACAACCAGGTCTAACCAAGACTAAACCCTAACTAAAATAGGTATACGCTGTCCAAAACTATAGCTAAACCAGGTCTAAACAGGGACAAAACCAGGTCTTAATCAGGTCTGTGCCAGGATCAAATCAGATTCAAATCTGGAACTAAACCTGTACAAAACCAGGCCTAAACCTGATGATTCAAGTTTAGGGACTTGAATTTGATGTGTGGACCATGTGTGGTTTAGTCCTGGTTTAGAAGTCAGATCAGTCATTTTTTTTTTAATGTATTTATGTATTTATTTATTTTTTTTTACATTGTACAATCATGAACAATTTCCTAAAGTCTAAAGATTTTTAGTTTACTATCATAAACAACTTCTAATTGAAATTGTGCTTTTTGTAACTTCGTATTTATTTATTTTTTTTATTTTTTATTTTTGGGGGGGGCTGGGCAGACTCCAGGGCTGTTTTTCTGTCCCAGTCCGCCCCTGGTTTGGATCAGTGTCGGTCTGTGCGCAGTGCTCAGGTTAAGGCCTAGATACACCAAGGCAACTCCCAGACAGCTCGTCTCCTCTCGTTCCCTCCCGTTTCTTCACGTCACATGACCTTTTTCCCTCTTCATACACCGAAGCGACAACCAACCTAAAGACCGTGTCTTGCGCATGCGCGTGATGTAATTACCCCCCCCAAAGCGGCAGATGGCGCTAGCCAGTGAACAAAGATCAACGGAAGTGACACAATGTTTGCTGAGTACATCTGCATGTAGCGCCTTGGTCTGCCACTGTTCTCAGCTTGTTTGAACATTTGAGAAGCGTGATCATGGCCGGTTTGGACATTGTTTTGTGTGGATTAGGTAGCCGCTGCTCTGTTACTTGAAGAAGATAACTTTCCGCACGGAATTGCGAAGAATGCAAAAATTGTGACAGTACGCTGCCACAGCGGTTTTCACCTCTCGTCACTCCGTCACTTCCGCTAAAATTCCCGTGAGCTGATTGGCACGGCAGCTGTAGTGCTAGGCCTATCAGAGCGCTTCGTGCCAAAGACCAAAGACGCCGATTCAACAACAACAAGGCTAATCGGCAGGAAACTGGTCAGACGGCCTCCGTCCTGGAGCGATGGGGGGCGACGGCGCATACAGATCAAAAGGACGGAAATGAGCGACATGGAAGAACCGTTAAGACGACTTCAGACGTGCGATCGTCGCCTTGGTGTATACCCCCCTTTAGATTTGTGTCCGACTTGTTCCCGACTTGCTCTGATGCCACAAGTGCGACGGTCACCGTGAGATCCAAACGAGACCAGCGCCTGAGCCCCCTGCAGGACATCAGGAGCAACTGCGAAGGCTGCACGGCTCAGTGCATGATGGGAAAACGCACAACACTTCACTGCTCTCCTCTCCTTCTTCCCCCGCCTCTTTTAAAAATAAAATACAGACTAAAGTTACAGTTTTGACCTGGATAAAGCAACACACGCGAGAAGTGGATTTGGGGCGTGATCTGAGCCACAAACTGTCTGACTTCAGTACAGGTGTATTTCCCCTCCTCTCATTGCGACCGTGCGCTCTCGTTCACAATCCAGGCTCAGTTCATCTGGAACGAGCCTAATGCAACAAGTGAACGAACTAAAGCAACATGAGAGACCAAAAAGACACATTGCTAAATGGACAATTCTGCTTCAAATCGTCACCAGACAGCAATACAGACAAAACAAAAGTTATGTGCAGTCTATGCAAGGATGAGTTCCATTACCACTGGAGTAACACAGTTCATAGTATTTACACTGTTGTGAACCACAACAATTGTTATTAATTGAAGAATCAAACTTATTTTTGTTCTAAAAGAGATTACACATGCTTTTTTAGGTAGGTTTTGTGTATTTGTTGGTTGCAAGTTTTGTTTGCATTGCACAAGTTTACAGTAAAGTATGTGAAGGTTAATTCAAAATAAATGTTCTAAATTTACAATTTTGTGTTTGTACGTGAATTTATAATACGATTAATCGCGATTATTAACTACCAGTAATTTTTTTCATATTTGCGATTAATTTGTTAATTTTTTTTAATCGATTCCCGCCCTAGTTTTTAAACATATTTTGTCATGAAATTAAAAACGTTTTTTACCAATGAATAGCCCTCAAACCAGTGAGTGGGTTCAGATAAAAACAAATTAAACTACTATCTGTATTTTCTATTTAAAAAAAATAATTACATTTTTATAAAATTGTATTCGGTGTGATTATTGGTGGGAGTCTGAGTGCCGCGCACACGCGACCGTGCACCTACTGCAACAACAACAGGAGTCTCCCTGGGAAAGCAGTCGCAGTCATGGCAGAGACCTTGCAGCCGACCCCTCCTGCATCCACTGTTACCTTCGTTAGAAAAACAAAAACTGATTTAGAGAAAGAAAAAAAACAAAAAGAGGTTAGACCGAGAAAGAACTAAAACTAGAGAGAATATTGGAGTGGCATTTGATCAGTGGAGAGCTCCGGGAACGAAAGTGGCTTAAAACAGATGCTATGGTTGCTACGTTTCTTTTTTACCGGTGAGATTCTTTTCTTTATATTTGTAAAACAGGGCCCACCTAATGGTAACATGTGTATACGTGCAGTACCTCAAAATTTTGGCTAGAATGAGTCCTGTAACGTTAGTTGTCTATTGCATTTGTATAAGCAACACTCAGTGACGCTAGCTAAGCGGCGCTAGCGACATCCACACCTTCACTGACTGCTGTTCTAAAAGACCATGACCGTGCTTTCAGCACAGCGCTGCTGAGCCGTGCTGGGTCTGCCAGGGCTGGGATATAATGCTGCCTGCTACGCTCGCAAAACAGTGGCCTCTAGTCAGTTTTCTGCTCACTACCTACAATGGCTTTAATTCTTTACCTTAAAGAGTAACTAAACCCCAAAACAACTTTTTTTTCCTGATAAACTGTCTAAATGGGGCTCTAACGGTGCTGTCTTCTTGTAACTGTGCAATTTTTGGCATTTTCATATAAACTTGTTTAATTCGACAATCTTTGGTCTAAAACCGTCTTAGTGCTGCCCTCTTGTGGTTGAGGTGTGGCTACTGCAGTTTAATTTTCCTATTTGCCGAAGGCGGTACATCTTGGTTTTTGCCTACGTCACAGGCCGCGGCTCTGGTATAAAACCATCTCACAGACACAAAAAAAACAAAACAAACCATCTCACAGACACACGGCCCGTAGCGAGTCAGGAGTTGGAATTGCGAGCATTATCGATAGCGTTTATTCAGGTTAGCATTTTATTACAGGTAGCACTTTAGCACTTAGATTAGTTAGCATAGCTGTTTAATATAATTTCTTAGATTATTTAGCCATAGTTATTAGATTTAACGTTAGTGTTGTTATAGATTAGTTAGGATCGCTGTAGGTTAGCATTTAGCATTAGCTTGTTAGTTAGTACTTAGTTTTTCGTTCTAGAATATTTTGTTTTATATTGTGTTTTGTGTGTCAGGATGGTAGTAGGTGTAGTGTTGTAGGTTGTCGTAGTTCTACTGGGTTACATAGGTTTCCAGAGGACTTAGAGATTAGGCGCCAGTGGTTGCGCACTTGGATTTGGAAAGGGAGAGCTCCCGCCTAGTGCTGGAGTTTGCAACCAACATTTTACTCGGGATTCCTTCTCCATCCTCACCGAGTTTGAAATGAGTTTCATAAAGCAGCTTCGTCTGAAGAGCACCGCTGTACCAACAGTAGCTCTTCATGGACCTGTGCTCCCGACCCAGCAGCATCACCAGGGGACTCGCTGTTTGAAGGTCAGTGCATCACTCGTGCTGCATATTTCATAGTTTATTATACAACTATGTGACGTGTTTTGTCCAGCGTTGGCAATGTGTCTATGGTGTGATTAAACAAAGTTTACATTAGCTTTAAACCGACCTGATTTTCTTGCGCCCCTGTGCACAACGTAGTATATATAAATAGTCTCGGCAGTAAAATTTCTACAACGCATTTGCGTAGTGTACCAGTCTTATATGACTCGTGTAGGGCAGTGTCATAGGTTCTTCTTTTGTGGCGTTGTCCTCTTGTATTGTATTGTTGTATGGATGGTGTGTTTGGTGCGCCAGTGGTTGCGCGCCTATGGCGTGTAAAGGCGCAAACTCCGGTGTTGTGCTAATTGAAAACATTTTTAATGAGGGATTCCTTCTCCCACATTGTGGACTGTGTGCTCAGAGCTAGACACAATCCCCAGGTTGAATATTATATATGCATAATTTATCAAAAAGACACGCACATCCAACCAGCTGGATTGTGTGCTGGATAAAGGGTAACTATGAAAAAATGATGCATATGAAAGAATGTGAAAGAATTACGTTTAACGTCACATGGTGAACGACTATTAAAAATAACTCGTGAGCAGCAGCATTGTTGTGCAGATATTTTTTGAATAGTATGCATAACAAATGTTTCATTATTAATCATATTATTAATTATCATTTTATTTTCCAGCCTAAATTAACCAGAGAAATTTGCTGCCAGACTGATCCAGTCATCAGAAAATTTGCTGGTGTCCAGGCCAACCTGAAGCCTGCCAGGAGAAGCAAAGGTGAATTTCAACTTGAGCTCTGTCTTGTATTTTAATGCAGTTTTTTTTTTGTGCATTTGTAAAACTGATATATATATATTTTTTAACAGCCACCCAAGCATGAGCTCCTCACAGGAATGTGTCATGTGATACTGGGACAACTTTCCCAGAGCTGCATTTTTCAGAGTGTCCCAGGGCTAGCTCAACACCAGTGAAAAGAAAAAGATCCAAGGTGTTAGCTGATGACTCCACCTATCACCTGGATGGAAGTGAGATCACAGTAAACTGTTCAAGGTGAGATAAATATAATTTTGAACTTGATTTACAATAATTTAAAGATTTTTATAATATTTTGTATTTCTTCTTTATTGCTATGTAGCTCCTTCAATGAAATCCCTTCCCACGAAGTGACGAAGTACATTGTTCATGAAGAACAGTTGCTTGAGCTTTTTCGGAGGTGTCCTGTTTGCACCCGGAGTTGTGTTGTTGTTAAAACAACCATTGGGATACTCCTCCGTGTCCAACAGCAGTGCGGTCACTGTGAATACACCAATGTCAGCCATTGGTGAATAACATCCCAGCGGGCAACCTTCAGCTCTGTGCTGCTGTCCTTTTCACTGGCTCATCCTTTCGTCAGATATCCAAGGTGAGAGACAGTTATGCTTCTCAATTATGTTTATATCTGTCAGGTGTGTAACATTTGTTTTTGTTTTTTTTTTAGTTCTTGGAGGCCTTCCACATTCAGGGGATCTCTGAACAGTGCTTCCACAGGCATCAAGCCAGGTTTCTCATCCCCACCATTAACTGGCAGTGGAAGGTAGAGCAGGATGAGCTCATCAAAGAGGCTACTGCTCGTGGGCCTTTGACACTTGGTGGGGACATGAGAGCAGATTCACCTGGTATTAATTTTTATTACTACAAGTGATTTAGTTACTAGTATAGTTTGTGTATTTTATATTTTGTATCGTCTGTTTGTTAGGATGATACAGTATGTAGTTGTAGTGTTTTAAGTTCTGTTTTTTAGGGGACTTGTAGATTAGGCAGACAGCCTTCAGTATAAGAAAGCTAAACAGTATTTCACACATTTGTAGGTCACTGTGCAAAATATGGGAGTTACACCATGATGGATCTTGCTGCTAACAGAATAGTAGACATCCAACTCGTCCAGGTAAAAAAAACAAAAAACAACATAACTATCAAGACATGGCATATAGTGTGCTTTGCATCAATTTTTTTTTGTGTGTTGGCAGAGCAATGAAGTTGGAAACAGTGTCCGGATGGAGAAGGAGGGTTTTGAAAGGAGTCTATCTCTACTTGAGAAAAAAGGTCTGACAGTGCAGTCCATTGTGACAGACAGACACACAGGAGTCCAGAAGTTTCTGAGGGAGCAAAAGAAGGACATCACTCACTTCTTTGATCCGTGGCATATGGGAAAAGGTAAGTCTATGGGTCAATGATGTGTATTTTATATTTATTAGGCCTGCAAGATTAATTGCAATCAAATTGATATCTCAATTTTAATGGTTGCAATTTGCAAGTCACAAAGGCTTCAGTTTATTTTAGGCAATGTAATATATCTGCACAAAACACAATATATGGTCAAAAACCTGCTTCCCTTGTAGGTCTAGCCTCTATAAACATGTTCTGAAAGGCATGTGATTATTGTGGAAGTTTAACAGTTAATATTTTAGTCTATAATAAAGTGTTAATGCTTCCAGGCAGGTTTAAAATGTGCTGTGAACTGATTGAATCTTGGCTTTAAAAACAATATTGCAAGTCTAATTGCAATTTTCAAAATCTTATAGCCCTATTATTTATCGTGTTTTATAATATATATATATTTTTTATGTCACTAGGAATTGGTAAAAAAATGGATGCACTGGGCAAGATCAGGGGGCTGCAAGATGTGGGCCAGTGGAGAAAGAGTGTGGTGAATCACCTGCACCGGGCTGCATCCACCTCTGCATCAGGGGAAGAGGCTGTGGCAAAGTGGAGTTCAGTGGCCAACCACAGTCCAAAACATCCATACCCACGACACTGCCCTTTTCCCTAATTGTCTACATGAGCCTCTAGTTGGAGAGCAGGCAAGACAGTGGCTCAAACCAAGTAAGTAATGTATAAGAGCATATACAGTATATGACATAGAAATTTAATCTCTGACCACAATATCTCTGTTATAATCAAATCTATAATTGAGTGGTATTCTGCCATCTCATACATTAACCAGTTATAGTTCTATCTGAAACACTTGACAATTTGTGTTTTTGTGTTAAATTACATCTCTCTACTTTTAGGCACAGCAGCATGTGAAAAGCTCACAGCTCTTTTGTTGGCTCCACGTCTACTAAAAGACATAGAGAAGATAAGCCCGGAGTATCATACGTCATTCCTGGAAGCTTTTCATAGTTTGATTTTGAAGTTTGCCCCCAAAAATGTGGTGTTTTCTTTTAAAGGAATGTTTTGCAGGTAAATGTAAAAAATAAAATCTTATAAGTATTCCAAATATTGCGTTTACTGCAATAAATGTAATAAAATCAAAACCTTAAAAAGCTTTTTTGATTATAGTTTGCATTAATTATCACAAGGACATACATCTAATTATTTTTCTTATTTCTTTTTAGACTACAGCTTGCTGCACTGCACTATAATGAGAATGCACGCAGGTCCCAAGCAGTTACAGCCACAGGAGAGCTGAGATCCTCAGTACAGTATCCCAAATACAAGCACGGCGATTACACTGTGAGACCGCTCAAGACCAAACCGACCTCAAGTATGTCATATTTGATTTTAATATTTGTATAAAATGAAGGATAAGCTTTGTTTTAAAATAATTTTTTGTTGATTAAAGGATACATTGAAAATTTGATGGGTCTGCTTTTTGGCCACGTGGTGGAAGACCCACAGCCATACCAGGACTTCTCGGAGCAAGTTCCTGTTCCCCAGACGCTCTGCTCAGAGTTTGTCAGACCAGACAAAAATGAGGCCGTGAGCAGACACAGGTCACGCTTCTTCAAGAACACATGAGGTGAGACCACATCAGAATAATGAATTAGAATTATTTACTGCGTGAAGTACCAGTATATTTATTTGATATATGTGTGGTGTTTTTGCATTGATGTGTGACTTTTAGCTTTACAGTGGTATTTCACATTAGAGTAATAGGACACTGATAAAACAAATACACTGTTTTATAACAATACTCCTTTCCAAGATGACCACTGTATGTATTAATGTAGGGTATAGGTAGGTCTGAGGAATAGTAAATATGAAAGACTAACAGTAAATTCACACATTTTCAAAATAACAAGTGTTCTTTCAGCCATATTAGTAGTTCATATTTTCAACAAGGAGGTGGGAGATTTATTGATCGTGGAATCGCTGAGCCCAAAAGCAATTAGCAATTTTAAAAGAATTATATGTTTTTGCACAAATAATGCATAGGTTTAAAGTATGTTTACCTGCACAGTACACAATGGTCATGTCAACACTAAACCAGGTCAAAATCTGAACTGAACCATGATTACTTTTTTTATTTTTTATTATGCTTTATTGATATATATTGATTCATTCTCTGCAATTTGACCCATCTCTCAGTGCCGCTCAAACCTGTCAGGAGCAGTGGGCTGCCGCAGCACCCGAGGAACCTTCTCCAGATCTTGAGTCAGGATCCTGATCAGGAGCATCTGGCTGGAGGTTTTAGTCTGTTGTGCATGTTTTGAGGTTGATGGAGGAAACCCACCCAGACACGGGGAGAACATGCAAACTCCACACAGAAAGGCTCCACATGGTCCGGGAATCGAACCAGTAATGCTAACCACTAAGCCACCGTGCCGCCAAAAGGTTTTAAATCAGCACTATCCCAGGTAAACACTAAACATCTAATATCCTTAGTTGTCCACAATGGGTTTTTTTTTTCTCTTTTTCAGACTGACCTGCATTGATGCAACAGATAAAGAACTTTTCATCTACCTGCAATTTATTTTTATTTATACTTGTATAAATAAATTCTTTGTACTGGAACTAATTTGTTCTTTACCTACTAGGGCTGCACAATTAATTGGAATTTAACACAAATCACAATTTTAAAGATCACATTCAGCAAATCGCAAAGGCTGCAATTTTATAGTCAACAGACCCTTTCTGTTTTTAAACAGAAAGTACTAAATTCTAGAATGGAGGCAAGATCATAATAAATCTTTAATGAAAAAATTTGCATTAGCCACAAACTATTGCAAAGTAAGATGATTTTGACAGATGACAATCACTCTGCTACATGTAGGTAATGTCAGAGCCTGGTTAGGAAAGATTAGTGTAAGTACCTCACATTGTATGTTTATTTAATGTGCACATTAGTTTACAGTTAGACTTTTGGCTGGTGGTCAAATTCTTGATTTTTAGGTTTTACTGGACAAGTCCTTACAGAAATGTTGATGACATCAATAGTTTTTTCATTGTATGTTGAGCTGCATTGTATGAAAAAGGACAGACCCTAAAAAAAATGTCATAACTTTGGGCCTGCAAGCTCCTGCGCTGTCAACAAAAGAATTTATTTATTCAACATATCAATAGAATATGTTATATATGTTCAGCGGTCTCTGTCCTGGTCCTCAAATAAACTTCTGCTTCCTCCAGTGTCTCTGGCCTCTTATGATACTGCAGGACATCACATAAATCACTATAATTATTCTGCTTGTTAAACATTGTTTGTACAATAACTGTTACCTATGAACATTAAAAGTCCAGGGGAGGAAGGAATCCTCTGTAAGGACCATCCTCTGGGAACTCCTGCCTTATTCTGGTGACCATGCAGGATGGTATCACCACTCTTACATGCTGGCCCAGATATCCCCAGCACCACCTAACCACATTGCGGTATGCAAGATGTCTGTAACAGCTGAAATAGAGGTAGTACATTTGTGTGTTGTTTACTACAGTGTATCATACAGATTTTATTGGCTCTTTCTGAAACTAACCTGTTCAACATTGTTTCTTGCTATCTCACCAAAGAGCTGCAAGTAAGTACCATATACAGCCTGCAGCACATACGGGTTTAGTGCCACAGGCTGAAACCCTGGGTGGTCAGTTACGCAGGTGACCACATCCACCTGTTCACACCTGTGCATTACCTATAACATGAGCAATTATCTCCTAACTCAATGTCATTTACAGTACTTTACTTACAGTAAAATGCTCATGCTTTCGTAAATATGGTTGACATTATTATGGCACTTATGTTTGTTGGTCATCTAAAACTGGAGTGGGTTGTGCGAGGTGGGTCAACCCAGACAAACTTCAAATGAAGAATGGGGACAACATCTGGATGTATCTTTTGGTTTGGAAGTGTAAAATATTCAGGCTATTTACAATAGTGAGGAGTAGAAAAAGTAGTGTTGAGATGATAGGGACTGCTGTTCATAAATGATAACATTGCAAAATGTCCTAGTTTAGACATGATTATACCAGTATATTTACAGTAATTTAGACCAAGTTTAGTCTTGGTTTATTCCTGGTTAATACCCGGTATGTTTTAGTCTCTGATATAACTCAATGTGTCATGGAAATTCTAAATACATTTTGAAAAAAGTGTTACTTGGTATAAAAGATTTGACAGGTCTTTACTATTATTCTACCTTAGATATCTCTCTACAACAAACGTTCTCTATGGGAGACAGAGAGCTGCAATGACCGCAGGTGCACCTGTTGAGACAGAATCGTGAATGCTTTATAGCGTTGAATTAATATGCTTTACTAAACATTGTTTCATCTACATATAAATTTACACTTTCTGAGAAGTTTGTTAGCTACGACTTTGAACGATAGCCTATATTAGCACTGATGCCGCTAACATCACTTTACCATTCAGAAACGGGACCTATTCTGCCCTGCAGTGCATCGGCTACGCCGGCTTCGGGCATTGCTGAGGCAGCGTCTTGAGCCAGCGGCTCGAACCGATACGGCTCAGGCCCGCTAGGCTCCACAAAGCCTCCCTCAACCTCTGGCGAAGGAGGTGGAGAAAAATCCTCCACCTCAAAAGACAGATCTGTAACAAAGCTACCGTCACTCTGGTCACTCTCCATGTTTCAAATTATGCTCGCTGTCACTGGCACTGTCAGTAGCACTGACCACACCCCCACCTCACCCCCCGCTCATCCCCCCACACTTGGCCGTACCCCTCTGGGTCTGTCGGCCCTGCCCATTTTTGTGGAATTTTTGAAAATTTGTCTGGGGGCGGGGTTAGCCTCTTACAGGGGGGTTAGCTCCACTTTAAAGATATCAGGGACGCTCATTATATCTTTTTTGCAATATTTATTAAAACTACCTTCATTGCCCTGTATAAGGCTTATAAATTGCAATAGCAATAGCAGGAGGACAGATATTTTTGGAGAGGGGGTTGTAACCTAAACTGCGGTCTGTCCTGTGACCACAGTGACCACTGCTAGGACCACATGTGTCTGCCACCAGGAGCGCTGTTCCCATGGTCTGTACGGTGGTCCGAGCGGTTCCGACCAGTGGTCCCTACGGTAAGACCGGTGGTGGCAGCATCATGAAGTGCTCTAAGATAGGCCTATTGAGTGTCAGGCTACTGGTATTAACATACAGTACAGGCTAACTTTATAACCTGGCTATTAGCCTATGCTAAACAATTTGTCAACCTTTTACTCTGAAATATGTAAAAGGCCTATAGATTTCCATTCTCTGTGGACTGGAACAACTTGTGTTATGCTAGGCTAAATAGCTTAGATCTGCCCAGAGAACACACAACATGACTGTTGTTACGGAGTGAAAGCTTCGAAAATGATGACAGAGGCGGATGTCTTAGTTCTGAACATTTTACTGCTCAACAAAAATGGCAGGAACACAGGAACAGAACTTCATAGCGTATTCTCCTTTGTAACAGTCAAACTCACAGAAAGTACAAATACATTTCCTGTATGGTACCCTTCAAAGTAAAACACTTCCGGTTCACCACAATAAAACAATATTCTTAATACATTCACAATGCATTTCATTGCTTGCTTCTTTTACTGCTTATTATCAACTTATTCAACTAATAATTAATATTTCACCTAACATAAACAAGTAACTGTAAATAAGTCACAACAACTGTTATTCATTCATTGACCAATAACCTACAATAATTCAATAGCAGCAGTAGTTTTTATTAATCCTGCCAGAGGTCTGCAGTCACTTCAGAGGTCCTTGTGGTCAGGCCAGAAGTCTGTGGTCAGTCTAGAGGTTCATGTGGTCAGCCCAGAAGTCTGTGGTCAGTCTAGAGGACCATGTGGTCAGCCCAGAGGTCTGTGGTCAGGCCAGAGGTCCATGATCAGTCTAGAGGTTCCTGTGGTCAGCCCAGAAGTCTGTGGTCAGTCTAGAGGTTCCTGTGGTCAGCCCAGAAGTCTGTGGTCAGTCCAGAGGTCTGTGGTCAGCCCAGAGGTCTGTGGTCAGGCCAGAGGTCCATGATCAGTCTAGAGGTTCCTGTGGTCAGCCCAGAAGTCTGTGGTCAGTCTAGAGGTTCCTGTGGTCAGCCCAGAAGTCTGTGGTCAGTCCAGAGGTCTGTGGTCAGCCCAGAAGTCTGTGGTCAGTCCAGAGGTCTGTGGTCAGCCCAGAGGTCTGTGGTCAGGCCAGAGGTCCATGATCAGTCTAGAGGTTCCTGTGGTCAGCCCAGAAGTCTGTGGTCAGTCCAGAGGTTCATGTGGTCAGTCCAGAGGTTCATGTGGTCAGTCCAGAGGTTCATGTGGTCAGCCCTGGGGTCTGATCAAAATGTTCCCTTTTGAAAGAAATTATAAAAAATGATATGCAAAATATAACATTTAACATAACCAAATTTATTAACTTTTCACACATTAACTTTTAACATTCATCTATTATTTTTCCGAGTGTCATTTCAGCTTGGAACCTTCTGAAGCCCTCAGTTTTCATCAGGATGTCTACTGTGACCTAATTCAAACAGATTTAATTGAATAAATCCGACATCTTAAGACAAGGTGACAGCAGTTGAACGCAGTTGTGTAGGTTCTACTGGAAAGGAATATGAACATACTTCCGGCACCATAACATCTATGATGAAATCCACATTTCGTAAATCATTATAATCCAAAGCCAATGCTCTTTTTATTAATGTAATTAGCTCTTCAAGCTGCAAAATACAACAAAACTATCAAGATACTTTATGTACAGAAAACGCCACCATTATGGTAATCAATAGTAAAAAAATAAACCTCTAGAAAAGTGTCTATATAATGTAGGTTCACCTAATTGTATATATCCTATGTGTAGTTATTACAACTAAAATCATAACATCGTCCGTATAGGCAGGCTTCATTTTTCACCTGTCTGATAGGCTCTACTCTGTCCAGGTCTGTACCTATAGCCTATAGGACCACCGGTCGGACCACCGGTGTGTCCATACAGACCACCGGTCGGACCGCTCGGACCACCGTACAGACCATAGGGACCATGAGAACAGCGCCCCTGGTGGTAGACATGTGGTCCTAGCAGTGGTCGCTGTGGTCACAGGACAGACCGCAGTTTTGGTTACAACCCCTTGCTCACATTTAGGGACTGTGCGTGTGATTGGGTCTGTGTGGCGAACTAGGTCAAAGGTCGAGCAAACAAACAACGCTGGTTCAAAAAAGGACAAACAGTTGCTGGTTTCTCAGTAGTAGAAAAAAATCCTCCCTTATATCTTTAATCAAAGTCTGCATAGGCTTTGGATAGCAGTAGTAGTATTAGTAGTAGTAGCCACAGTAGGCGTAGTAAGTCGCAGTACTTTAGGATTACTACTACTACTATTTTACTTTGACTTCAATTTTTATGACTATTGTTTAGGGCTGCACGATAATGGAAAAACAAGTGATATTTGATAATTGACTACTGCGATAACAATATTTTTTCCGATATTTCAAATAGGGCCTACTTTTCTGACACAGTAAAGTTAAATTCACTTACTTTACTTTGACTTCAGTAAAATTATATTCATGACTTTTATTTTATAGTTATACTTTTATCTCTAAATTAGAAATAGTAGGATCCCTTTCATTCTAATCCAACAAGAGGCAGCGACATTCAGACAATGACCTACTTCAGATATTACTAACTGTAATTTTGAGGTACTCTGACTGTCATTAAGTACTTCTCCAGATCCAGGCAGTCCAGTGCTTCTGCCCCACAGTGAGCCGAGCCTAAATGAGAGATGTGTTCTGTTGTGATTATTAAACTTTACACTCCATATACCGTCTTTAATGAACTAAAAATGTGTCTAAACTAGGATTAAACCAAGGGATAAAATAGGTATTAACACAGAAACAGGCAAAGGACACAAAGGACAGAATTGGGACCTAAACCAGGTCTAAACCAGGACCAAACCAGAACTCAACAAGGATAAAACCAGGACTAAACCAGGACTAAACCAGAGCTCAGCAAGGATTAAATCAGGACTACACTAGGATAAAACCAGAACTAAACCAGGGCTAAACGAGAACTCAACAAAGATGAAACCAGTACTAAACCAGGACTAAACCAGAACTCAACAAGGATAAAACCAGAACTCAACAAGGATAAAACCAGGACTAAACCAGGACTAAACCACAACTCAACCTGGGATAAAACCACAACTCAACAAGGATAAAACCAGAACTCAACAAGGATAAAACCAGGACTAAACCAGGACTAAACCAGAGCTCAGCAAGGATTAAACCAGGACTACACTAGGATAAAACCAGAACTAAACCAGGGCTAAACGAGAACTCAACAAGGATGAAACCAGTACTAAACCAGGACTAAACCAGAACTCAACAAGGATAAAACCAGAACTCAACAAGGATAAAACCAGGACTAAACCAGGACTAAACCACAACTCAACCAGGATAAAACCACAACTCAACAAGGATAAAACCAGAACTCAACAAGGATAAAACCAGGACTAAACCAGGACTAAACCAGAACTCAACAAGGATAAAACCAGAACTAAACCAGGACTAAACCAGAACTTTACAAGGATAAAGCCAGAACTAAACCAGAACTCAACAAGGATAAAGCCAGAACTAAACCAGAACTCAACAAGGATAAACCCAGGACTAAACCAGAATAGAACCAGAACTATACCAGGACTTAACTAGAACTAAGCCAGGACATAAAAAGAACTCAAACAAGATAAAAACAGGTCTAAACCAGGACTAAACCAGAACTCAACCAGGATAAAACCAGGACTAAACCAAGGCAAAACTAGGTCTACACCAGAATAAAACCAGAACTATACCAGGACTTAACTAGAACTAAACCAGGACAAAAAAAGAACTCAAACAAGATAAAAACAGGTCTAAACCAGGACTAAACAGTGCCTAAACCAGCATTGCTAGCAGCAGTAACAGTAGTAGTAGTAGAAGTAGCAAATACAACTTTGAGGAAAAACATGTAGAAATGACAGCAGGCAATTTGAATAAATATCTTTATTTTGATAAACAACTTTTTGGGGAAAATTTGGAAAAACTTCAAATCAAGATTGGGGTCTGCAGTATAAACTTGAACAAAAACGCCACTGGGTATAATGTGAATAAAAATATAATAAAATAATAGGTTTTAAATGTGTTTTAGGAGAAAGAGAGAGTCTGTGTACAGGTTCCGGGACCAGTCTCAAGGATGGTTGGCGTTCTGGTTGGCGTTCGGGTTGGCATTCGGGGTAGTGGTCGGAGGCGGGGTAGTGGTAGTGGTCGGAGGCAGGGTAGTGGTAGTAGGCGGGGTAGTGGTTGTAGGCGGGGTAGTGGTAGTGGTCGGAGGTGGGGTAGTGGTTGTAGGCGGGGTAGTGGTAGTGGTCGGAGGTGGGGTAGTGGTAGTAGGCGGGGTAGTGGTTGTAGGCGGGGTAGTGGTAGTGGTCGTAGGCGGGGTAGTGGTCGTGGTCGTAGGCGGGATTGTGGTTGTGGTAGTGGTCGTAGGTGGGGTTGTGGTCGTGGTAGTGGTCGGAGGCGGGATAGTGGTAGTGGTCGTAGGCGGGGTTGTGGTCGTGGTAGTGGTCGTAGGCGGGGTAGTGGTAGTGGTTGTAGGTGGGGTTGTGGTCGTGGTAGTGGTCGTAGGCGGGGTAGTGGTAGTGGTTGTAGGTGGGGTTGTGGTCGTGGTAGTGGTCGTAGGCGGGGTAGTGGTAGTGGTCGTAGGTGGGGTAGTGGTAGTGGTCGGGGGCTGGATCATCCGGATCCACTCCACGAAGTTGAGGACGCGTGTGTAGACCCCGGGGTAGTAGCTGTAGGCACAGCCGATACCCCACGACACGATGCCCTGCAGCTTCCCGTTACAAATGAGAGGGCCCCCAGAGTCGCCCTAAAACACACAAATATAATAATAATAATAATAATAATAATAATAATGCATTAGTCTTAGCGATTTTCTAGACACTCAAAGTCACGTTACAATTTGTTGCATTATTCATTCACTCCTCAGTCACACTCGGAGGAGGAAGCATGGCTGCCATTTTGCGCCTATGGCCCCTCCGACCACCACCAAACACAGTCACACTGACGCAGTCACACAGGCAAGGTGGGTGAGGTGTCTTGCCCCAGGACACAACGACAGTATGCAATGCCGGCTGCTCAAACCACCAACTTTCAGGTTAGTGGGCGAACGTCTCTACCAACTGAGCTACTGGACTCACCTGACAGGAGTCCTTGCCCCCCTCCAGGACTCACCTGACAGGAGTCCTTGCCCCCCCTCCAGGATCCGGCGCAGATCATGCTGTCGGTCACTCTGAAGTAGTAGAAGTACCAGCAGTTGGGGAAGAAGTCGACCGCTACGGAGCGCAGCACTGGGGACAGGTTGTAGGACCAGAGGGTGGTGACCCCCCAGCCGCTCACTGTGCACTGGGTGTTCCAGCTCAGCGGCGGGTCACTGCTGTCCGGGAGAGTGGCCAGTCTCACGGCCGAACTGAGTACAGCCGGACGGTCCAGCTGAGAGAAGGGATTATTATACTTAGCATTTGATTATAGACACAAAAAGACAACAGTGGGCCACGGTTGCAAAGTGGTTAGCACTGTCACCTCACAACACCGTGTCGGGCCTTTCTGTGTGGCGTTTGCATGTTCTCCTCGTGTCTGGTGGCGAGCTACTTCTGTAGCCACAGCTGCCCTGGAGCAGACTGAAGTAAGCGTGACTGCCAATCTGAGCCTATGGCCCCTCCTACCACTCTCAAACACAATCACATATTCATACTGGCAAGGTAGGTAAAGTGTCTTGCCCAAAGGGCAAAAAAGTATTTAGTCAGCCACCAATTGTGCAAGTTCTCCCACCTAAAAAGATGAGAGAGGCCTGTAATTTTTCATCATAGGTATACCTCAACTATGAGAGACAAAATGAGAAAAAAATTCCAGAAAATCACTCTGATTTTTAAAGAATTTATTTGCAAATTATGGTGTAAAATAAGTATTTGGTCACCTACAAACAAGCAAGATTTCTGGCTCTCGCAGACCTGTAACTTCTTCTGTAAGAGGCTCCTCTGTCCTCCACTCATTACCTGTATTAATGGCACCTGTTTGAACTGGTTATCTATATAAAAGACACCTGTCCACAACCTCAAACAGTCCCACTCCAAACTCCACTATGGCCAAGACCAAAGAGCTGTCAAAGGACACCAGAAACAAAATTGTAGACCTGCTCCAGGCTGGGAAGACTGAATCTGCAATAGGGAAAGGGAAAGGGAAAGGGAATGGTATTTATATAGCGCTTTAACTATGACACAAGTCACCCAAAGCGCTTTACACACAGTAGGGAAGGGGTATTTCATTCACTCCATACTCGGTGGTGGTAAGCTAATGTTTTGTAGCCACAGTTTACCCTGGGATAGACTGACAGAAGCGCGGCTGCACACATCTGCGCCAACGGACCCTCCGACCACCACCAACCACTCACTCACTCACATTCACACACACTAGGTGTGCAGCTTGGTGTGAAGAAATCAACTGTGGGAGCAATTATTAGGAAATGGAAGACATACAAGACCACTGATAATCTCCCTCCATCTGGGGCTCCCCTGCAAGATCCCACCCCGTGGTCAAAATGATCACAAGAACGGTGAGCAAAAATCCCAGAACCACACGGGGGACCTAGTGAATGACCTGCAGAGAGCTGGGACCAAAGTAACAAAGGCTACCATCAGTAACACACTACGCCGCCAGGGACTCAAATCCTGCAGTGCCAGACGTGTCCCCCTGCTAAAGCCAGGACATGTGCAGGCCCGTCTGAAGGTTGCTACAGAGCATTTGGATGATCGAGAAGAGGATTGGGAGAATGTCATATGGTCAGATGAAACCAAATTAGAACTTTTTGGTAAAAACTCTACTCGTCGTGTTTGGAGGAGAAAGAATGCTGAGTTACAGCCAAAGAACACCATACCTACTGTAAAGCATGAGCGTGGGAACATCATGCTTTGGGGCTGTTTTTCAGCAAAGGGACCAGGACGACTGATCCGTGTAAAGGAAAGAATGTATGGGGCCATGTATCGTCAGATTTTGAGTGAAAACCTCCTTCCATCAGCATTGAAGATGAAACGTGGCTGGGTCTTTCAGCATGACAATGATCCCAAACACACTGCCCGGGTAATGAAGGAGTGGCTTTGTAAGAAGCATTTCAAGGTCCTGGAGTGGCCTAGCCAGTCTCCAGATCTCAACCCCATAGAAAATCTTTGGAGGGAGTTGAAAGTCCGTGTTGCCCAGCGACAGCCCCAAAACATCACTGCTCTAGAGGAGATCTGCATGGAGGAATGGGCCAAAATACCAGCAACAGTTTGTGAAAACCTTGTGAAGACTTACAGAAAACGTTTGACCTCTGTCATTGCCAACAAAGGGTATATAACAAAGTATTGAGATGAACTTTTGTTATTGACCAAATACTTATTTTCCACCATAATTTGCAAATAAATTCTTTAAAAATCAGACAATGTGATTTTCTGGATTTTCTTTTCTCATTTTGTCTCATAGTTGAGGTATACCTATGATGAAAATTACAGGCCTGTCTCATCTTTTTAAGTGGGAGAACTTGCACAATTGGTGGCTGATTAAATACTTTTTTGCCCCACTGTATGTAGAGCTGTGAGACTGAGCGTTTTCAGCTCTGGAGAAGGGCAGCGCCTCAGCATACAGGATTACTCAACTGTGTGAATAAAACAAAATACAAAAACATAACATGGTTAAAAAAGAGGAAAAGTCACTTTAGCAGAATAGGGGACCTTTAGATGACTAATGCCTTTTATTATCAGCAAAAGTCAGTGGCTCTGCAGTCTCCCTGAGTGGAAGTGAGACTGTGGTGTCAGTAAAGCCCTTAGTCATGAGCAGAATAATGCAGTGACAGCATGAACATGGACAAAGCGTGAATGGAAAACTCCTCTAAAGTGTTAACAAGCCTCCTCTATGTCTCAGGTAGATTTCACATCTTCAGCTTGAGTTCAGTGTGACTCTAGCGTGACTCTGAATCATGTGGAGGTTTGCACAGAGCTTACAGCATAGACCTGGATATTACAGGTCATGTTTCAGTCAAAGAGTAACTACAGAGTTTTACTCACAGATAATCAAACTTTTCTCACCAAGTATCATCTGCACTGGATTAAAAAGGGCCTAATTATTATTATTTTTAATTATCTTTGGCCAGACTGGTCTTTGATACTTTTGTGCCCCTGTGTGATACCACTTGTGTGCTACTGCTAACTGTGCAATTTCCTCACTAAGGGGCTAATACAGGTTTTCTTTCTCTTATTATTATTCTAAATCTGGACTGACCCAGGTCTAAACCAAGGGATAAAAGAGTGACTAACAGACAAATGCGTTACGTACAACTTAAATCTGAATCCTAACAGGGACTAAACCAGGTCTAACCCAGCCAGGTCTAAGCCAGGACTAAACAAGGACTAAACCTAACTAAAGGATTAATCCAGGACTAAACTATATCTTGATCAGGACTAAACCAGGTCCAAAGTGGTCTAAACCAGGACTAAATCAGGTCTAAACTAGGTCTAAGCCAGGACTAAACAAGGACTAAACCAGGTCTAAATCAATATCTAGCATTAGTTAAAATTACCTGAATTCAGATTATTAATCTTGATTTGAGTATTTTTTTTTAAATCAAATTAGATTTATTTACTAATATGGTTAGATTATTTGACTTTATTTCTTGACTTGTTTCAAGCCATTTTTACTTATTTCAAGCAAAATGAATTGGTAAGGGGAATTTTCTTACCCCATTGGCAAATAATTTTGCTTGAAATAAGTCAAATAATCTATCCATATTAGTACATAAATCTAATCTAGTAAAAAAATACTCAAATCAAGAGTAATAATCTGAATTCAAGTGATTTTAACTAAAGCTTGATATTGATTTTTTTTTTTGCAGTGTAGTAGTAGTAGTAGCAGTAATACTTTAGTAGTAGTAGTAGTAGTAGTACTTTAGTAGTACCTTTATCATCATGATGTCGCTGTCGAAGGTCCGTGAGTTGTAGTTCTGGTGTCTGATGATTGTGTCCACTGTGAAGATCTGCTCTGTCTCCTCCGTCTGGAACAGGTGATGTTTGCCCAGAGCCACAGAGACCAACTTAGGCCTGCACGAAACCACACAAGAAACACCAGCGTTCAGTACTGCACACGTGTACTGCACACGTGTACTTTATGAAGGTATTTCTTACAAGTTGAGTTTCGTATGTCAAGCTTTAAAACGCTATAAGATGAATGTAATATATAAAAAAAAACAGCCCTTTACAGTCTTTAAAAACACTGGTGAAAAAGAGAAAGTTTTTAATAAGTACTCTACTGGTGCCATAAAGTAACAGGTGAAGAGACCAGCAGAGGGCAGCAGAGGGCAGGAGCATTTGTTTATCAGGATCCCCATTAGCCATTGACTTTACAATGGCTGCTCTTCCTGGGGTCTTCATCAAAATAAACATGACATTAATACAAAACAGTTAAAGTTAAATCACATCATAGGTCATTAATGTTTTAGCTCATTCATTTCTACGACACAGGAACAAATAGTTGTTTGTTTATTAAAAATGACTCTGAATTAATATAATCCAGATCTGAGTCAGGTTGCTAAAGTAAATTTATAAAAGTAGAAGTTGTGGTGATTGGTGAATTAAATTTAAGCTAACAATGACAAACTGTTGTGGTCCGTCACATTTCTGTTACAATTTGTCCTGCATAACATTGAAATTAAGAAATATAAATTAAATATCCTTATCCTTATATGCTAATTACAGACGCTAATTGCTACATTAAAAATAAAATGGTTAAACATTGACACAGTCACTAATGTTATCAAACCAGACTCTGATATTACTCACATGTGGCAGAGTGGTTATCAGTTGTCAAACCTGTCTTGATTATTCATCATTTTAGCTGTTTGGTGGCTAGCGCTAACTTTTTAACGTCCGGAACCAGTCTTTGGAACGCAGACATTCTGTTTACAAACACAAGAAGGGTCTAAACAGTGGATACAAAAAGATAAAGATATCGCTCACTTTTGCAATATTAAAAAAAATTACAGCATTATGAATATTTAAAATAACAATACAACATTTTGAACTTATATATTTAAATATTTAAAATAACAATACAACATTTTGAACTTGAACGGAGTCCTTTTAAAAACTTTAGTGCTTGTTGTGTTCAAAATATAGAAGGGCAGGAGTTCCACACTTTCATTCTTTTCACTCCTTGATTTTTTTCCCCAGCATTTCTGTTACATTTTGGAAGAGTAAAATTACCACATGTCTTATGTCTTGTAAATTTGTGAAAGCCACAGCTAAATGAATCATATAAAACCTTTGGTAAGTCTCAGACAGCAATATTTCCACAAACGCAATGAAGGGCAATAATAACCATGTTTTTCACCGAGGGCCAACCTAATGCTCTGTGCATGCTGTGAATATTTGTGTATCTAGAACAGTTCCTGTTCCTCCCAATATCCTGTTCTGTACAATTAAATTAATTAATTAATTAAATTATTTTTTTATTATTATTTATTAAAATATACATTGCCATTGCATTTAAAAAGTTAATGTGAAAATGTAAAACTGTCTGAAAATATTGTTTATCATCTCAAAATAAAAAAGTTTCATGGTTTGTGGGATTTCTCATCCAAGATACTTTGTCCTTTCTAAATGAACTCTGAGCACAATCTGCTCCTGATGTTAGCGAGTCTGACTCTGAGAGAAGCCGCTGGGATACAGGAAGTAAATGTTGTAAACAGATGAAAGGCTCAACTTTGAACCAACATTTCAGTATTTGATGGACAAAAATGCACTTCTTATAATTCAAATGCAAGTAAATACATTTGTTTAAACCAGGTCTAAAGTAAGACTAAACCAGAACTAAACAAACCATTCACCTTTTAAACTCTGTAGTATTTTTGTCTTTTACATTGTTACCTTTTATTATCTTTTTAAATGTTTTTATTTCTCTATTTATTGATCACCAAGCTCCTCCTGTTGTTACTCATTGTCTGTTTTTAATGTTGCTTTGTTTGTTTGTTTGTTGTCCTATTATGCTGCCCTACTCTGCTCCTGGTGGGATTAATAAAGTTGTCTGAAGTCTGAAGGATTAACCAGGACTAAAAAAGGATTAAAACGGGTCTAAACAAGAACTAAACACGGATTAAACAAGGGTCAAACAAGGACTAAACAAGGACTAAAGGACTCTGCTCTTCCTCCAGGCCTCCTGCTCTAACCTCAGCCTTCTTCTCCTCACATATTCACTGTCCCTCCTCACTTATATCCTACACACAAGTGAATAAAAGATAATTATGCTTGGTAAGTGGGTTCAGAACATATATTTTTTAAAGTACCAATTAAAAAAGAGGGACATTATCTTTGGGACGGAGGGACAGAGGACTGAATGGCTGTGGTACAACCAAAAGCAGAGGTGGACAAAGTACTCAACTTGAGTAAAAGTACACATCCTCCAGGTCAAATTTTACTCCAATACAAGCAAAGTATTGAGTTAAAGTACTGGAGTATGTGCTTTGAAAATATTTAAGTATTCAAAGTGCTTAAAAAAACAAACAACACAAAAAAAAAAAACATTTCTTTCCCCCAATGTATTTCAAATGAGTGCAGTCCAGAATTTTTTGGCTAAAATGTCAAGTCACAGATTTGCAGCTCCAAAAATATGAATAAAAATATTTTATTGGGGAATTGTGGGGATCGACTATAAAACCATTAAGAAATAAAATTGGTCTACAGCATACGTGCCAGATTATAAATAAAGCTGGGTTTTATGATCATATTAATCCATTATTTTTAAATTAGTTTGTTATAAAATCATCCAAATAATGTTCAAAGCAAAAGATAAATCACTTCCAGATTGTGTCCAGAGATTCTTTTTATTTCCTGAGGGTAAATATGAGCAGTATTATGTAGTAAATAATTATCTTTAAGGAGTAAGTTAGTTGCCTTTTGGTTTTGAGTTTTTTTTAGAAATGTAGTGTAGTAAAAAGTATTATATTTATCTTTTAGATGTAGTGGAGAAAAAGCTACCCCTAAAAATACAACTCAAGTAAAGTACAGATTCTCAAAAACTATACTTAAGTACAGTACTCAAGTAAAAGTGGGACAGGTGGTCTCTGTTTGCAGTGAAGTGATGCAGTAACTCACGGTCTCCAGCAGTGGGCGGCAGAGAGCACCCACTGCTCGTGAATGAGCGTCCCGCCGCAGAAATGTTGTCCCAGGAACCGCAGCGAGACCTGGTAGGGGATACTGTAGGGCACCACCTCCTCCCCTCCGATAATCCTCTCACCCAGCACCACTGAGGGGACAGGACAGGACAGGAGGTCAGGACAGGACAGGAGGTCAGGACGGGGACGCAGTAGAGGGGACAGGACAGGACAGGACAGGAGGTCAGGACGGGGATGGAACAGAGAGGACAGGACATCAGGACAGGGATGGAGCAGAGGGGACAGGACAAGATGGGAGGACATCAGGACAGGGACGGAGCAGAGGGGACAGAACAAGACGGGAGGACATCAGGACAGGGACGGAGCAGAAAGGACAGGACATCAGGATGGGGACGCAGCAGAGGGCACAGGACAGACCAGGAGGACATCAGGATGGGTAAGGAGCAGAGAGGACAGGACAGAGGTCATCAGGACAGGGACGGAACAGAGGGGACAGGACAAGACAGGAGGACATCAGGGGACAGGGACGGAACAGAGGGGACAGGACAAGACAGGAGGACATCAGGGGACAGGGACGGAACAGAGGGGACAGGACAAGACAGGAGGACATCAGGGGACAGGGACAGAACAAGACAGGACAGGAGGAGATCAGGACAAGGACAGAGGAGAAGGGACAGAACAAGACAGAAGGACGTTAGGACAGGGACAGAGCAGAGGGGACAGGACATCAGGCACAAAAAGTGAGAGCATTATACAGAAATTACATAAAATTAGAAACAGAAACACTCAGGAGGAAGAAGTACTCCTAATCTGATAAAGTACTTCAAAGTAACAGTCAAGTACAAGTACATGTAGTCAAAAAATGATTACTTCTAGCAAGGTCAGTTTCTACAAATCTACCACAAAGCAACAACTACTACACTACTACTGTTAGAAAGTAACTAAGAAAATTTACTTTTTGACTGATTACTTAAAAGAAAAAATAGTTTGAAATACTTCTACTACAAATTTTTTGATCATGTACTTCTACTTTCTCAGTACATTTTGTAAAATAAACAATTTCTAATTCTAAAAAAAATTAAGATGTGTATTTACTTTTACTCATGTAACAATTTCAGTAGGGTACTTTTACTTCTACTTTGGTACACTGAGTACTTCATCCACTACTGTTACTGCTTTGAGATCTAGACATTTTTACTACTTCTACTACTTCTACTACTACTACTACTACTACTACTACTACTACTAAAGCGCATATTACTCAGGAAAAAAATGTTGGAGATTTAAAGTTAAGTACTTTTTACTGCGTTATCTTTGCTTGAGTACATATATTGAAAACCTTTTCCACTTCCACTACTGCATTTACAAGGTACTACTACTACTACTACTACTACTACTGTTCAGTGGTGGAAAGAATGTACATAGTTGTAGTACTTTCCGAGTACATTTTGTAAGACACACTGTTTCTGTTACCTCAGAAAAATGTAGAAGATGCAAAAGTTTAATTCATCTTTGTAACTTTTACTTTAGTACAGATAGTGAGTACACAGAACAGTAACAGTAACAGAAACAAAACAATGTTTATGTGCATATATTTCATAAAATTAACTAATATTTGAGTAGAAACTTACCATTTAGATTTACTACAAGGAGAAGGAGCAGCGGGAGGTGACAGGACTGTGACAGCTTCATCATATTTGTTACTAAAAAAACAAAAACACAAAAAAATCACGTTCAGCTCCAGGAGGACTCCCTGTGAGCACAAAGGGAACAGCAGAGACACTGAGTATTCAGACCTTCAGACATTTGAGTAACACTTGGATGTGAGAAGTTTGTTTTGGAGCTCTTTGGTTCAGGCATCAGTATTAATTAGTAGGAATTATTAAAAACATGGCTAGTTAATTAAAATCATGTTCCAGCTCATGGAGAACTTGATTTTTCCCCCTTCCTCTAACTTTTTGCTCCTCTCACTCAGCTCCTTTATGTCTATTTTAAATTATAATAAATAGAAATGATGACATACAGTAAAGAAAATGTATCTTAATACTTATTATTTTAAAGTAATTGTTGGAATTGTTGTATGTTTACGTCATCCAGCAGGTGACTGTGTGCCAGCTCCTTCTGTGCTGTGACCAAGGCCAGCAGGTTTAAAAACTGCTTCCTGGCAGCCGTCTCCAGTCTGTCCTGATGAAAGCCTAAGAGCTGAGACGAGAGGGCATCATTTTAACTAACAAACCATTTTATAATAAAGGATTTTTAATAATTCCTTGCTTCTGGAGTGCCCCAGTTTCCTGCTTTTTCACCAGGATTATGAAACTTGTAAAGGCGCTCCTAACTCTGGAGAGAAGAATAACAATAACTGTCAAATAACACTGACAGGCTATATTGTTTATGTGAGTGGTTCCCAAAGTGGGGTCCATGGCCCCCTGGTGCGCTGTAAAGGTACTGCAGGGGGCCCATCAGAGGTTGTTTATATTAAGTGCATAAAAAGAAATTGAGTTTGAAATGAAGTACAATGCCTTGAAATATTTTAAAATATCACTTTGAAGCAATTTTTACCAACAGTCTGTATTTTTGTAATGTTTTTTATAGAAATCTATGGAGAAAAACATAGAGTTAAAGCCTGGGACGCACCAACCCAACGCCCCACCACTGTCAGCAGAGGCTCTGTCTCTTCACGTCTCCCCTCGTCGCCGCTGAAAGTCGCTGCAGACACCGGAGCGATTCAGACCCACGACCGAGCAGCGCGCATGTGCAAAACATAATAACTATTTACAACAGTCATCAGTGCAGCCTGTATAAAAAACTCCTATAACTTATCTGGGCCGTATGCTACAGCAGGGGGATTTTGCCAATGTGTAGCCAATCACTGGCTCAGAAACAAGTGAAGCTCCTCCCACTCAGATCAGTGACACATTTAAAGGTAAAGCCCAAGTGCGTGCACAGTTGTTTACGGAAGAAATGGCAGCTGCTAACCCGAGTGGAAAGATATCTAATCCAGCCCTCGCTACAACAGCTTACACAGCACAACAGCCCCAAAAAGAAAACTGGAGACAAAACGCGAGTAAATATCAGCGACACATTCAGCAGATGGAGAGAGCTTCGAGATCGCATTGGTTTAAATCTGGATGCAGAGCCAGCTTTTTTACTTTTTGACAGGTAAGAAATGGTAAAATCTTGATAGAATAGTTGCAGTACTTTATTCTCGCCACTTAGATGCAAGATCAGGTAGTTTAGCTTTAATATCACTCATACTGGATCAATGCAACTCTGCTTTTTTCTTTGCGGTTTCTTTGTTTCTCTATTACATCATTAGTTCAGTTGACCCCTGTGCGACCTCTGCGTGACCCCTGTGCGACCCCTTCACTCAGCTTGACTCATTTTCTCCTCTGACTTTTGGCCACTTTCTGCCAACATCTAAGAAATAAATCCATTGCTGACTTGTTGTGGCTGAACCGGGGCCAGACTGGAGACGTCAGTGACACTGGGTCAGTTCTCCCATTCTTACAAGGCTGTTTTTTCACCAAGATCCACCAGGGGGAGCTTTATTCCTTTATTCACCCTGCATGAACTACTTCTTCTTAGCCCTTACTCTGACTCTGAAACTGTTCCGCTGTCAGAAGGCTTCAGGGTTGGATGCAGCACTGAGCTCTGTGAGGTCCAGTCCTCACTGTTTTTGAATAAATAGCACTGACATTTTCTTATAAAACAGATGCACTGTAAAAAGTTGCAAAATTTCAAAACCCAAGGCAACAGTTTTGACTCAAGATTTTTAGTTTTGGGGCCATTGCAAAATCTCAAGTTTTTATCAACAAATGTTTTTATTCACCTATTTGATGTTCATACTTCTAAAAACTCATATGTCATTTTTTTTTTAACTCATCTTACAGCCAACTGACTATCGATTGTTCAGAACAAATATTATTGATAATAATAAAAACTACTACTACTGTACTACTACTGTCTTTGTGTAATTATCTAACTGTATTTTGTATTTGCTGCTGCCTCTTGGCCAGGACTCCTTTGAAAAAGAGGTTTTTAATCTCAATGGGACTTTCCTGGTTAAATAAAGGTTAAATAAAAATAAATATACTAAATTTAACAAAATAATAATACTTTTTTCTGAACAATGGATAGTAAGATGGCTATAAGATGGGAAAAAAAATAATGACTGTGAGTCAAATCTAAAATTTAAAGTTTTTAGACGTGAGAACGTTAAATTAAAGTTACACTGTGTAACTTTTCTCCTAAATATGTGGGGCATACTGACTTGTTTTTGTGATTTTTTGAGCGATTATAAGGCCTGAGGCGCGATCTGTTGCTCCGAGCGGGGCTTCTGTACTGAGAAACCGCCCTCGCAACTTGGCCGGGAGCGCTCCGCTGTTGAGGAAGAGTCACGTGACAGGAAACGACTTGCTTTACGGCATTCCCTTCTGCTCTTATACCTGAGGTGCAGGTATAACCATGAAGCTACTTTTAGCGTTGTTATTTTCGCCAGTTCGTCAGGGCCGAAGGACACAAGAAGATGAAGACAATGTCGGACGAGGCAAGAAAAAGAAAACGGGAAAGGGACCGCACCAGATCGCAGACAAGAGTCAACATCGGACAGACTTTTGCTCGCTGGCGTCAGATGAGAGACAGAGAAGGCTGCAAATCAGATCACGTTTTTGCTTCTTTACTGTTGGGCAGGTAAATTAGCCTCTTTATTTTTTCTTTAGAACGTGCTTTTTCATACAGTTATTAGTTGTTTTAATGCGACCATTGCGCGATAAGCTAACGCTAGCGCTAACTCTATAGAAGATCCAATCTGCGGCCACACAAGTGGTTACAGAAGTTTATACAGTAAATATGAATGCACTCTCTAGTCCCATTGTTAGTTTGACGTCACGCACGCTCGCACAGTTTCAGAAGGAGGAGGGGCCCTAGTGTGTACGTTTTGCGACAGTGCAGTGGCACCTGTGGCCTCTAGAGGCGCAAGACCGGGAATCTTACACAGTGTAACTTTAAGTGAACAAAAAATGTGTTGTTGAAAACTTGAGATTTTGAGTTGGCCCCAAAACTTAACTATCATAAGGGATTCTGTTGCCTTGAGTTTTTGAGTTTTCACAGCATTTATTTTACAGTGTACCTGACTAGATTCTCCACTGGCAACATCTTAGACCCAAAGTTTATTATTTTATTGGGACCCACTTTCCATATTTTACATTCTTGTCTACAACTTAACCTCCTAAAAATCTATTTTCTACCATTTTCTTCACTCCAACGACCCACGACCCGTCAGCTGCCAGTCTACACTAAAATCTTATTTGCCCACACAATTTCTGCTAAATTTAATGAGTTCATGAGTTTATTCTTCGCCTCACTGCCACAAGGTAATATCATTTTTGACCATTCAACATTTTCCATATAATTACTTTTTTAAAATCTTTTGCTGCTCCTTACAGGGCCCCCACAAAACAAATACTGCACAGTGATTTGGCAAGTTTTAAACCAGATGCCCCTCCTGTTGCAACCAGCCACATACTGCGACAAAAGTTGACACAACGTGGGTGAGTGAGTACTTTTACTTTTACTGCACTACATTTCTGAGTTGGTTTGAAGTACAAAGTATTTTGAGTTTTGGTTTAAAATCATGTGTTTTTGTCATGGCCTCGTTGTAGACACACAGTACTTCAATATAACAGATGCAGTAAAGTAGTACTGCTTTAGAAACATCAGAGTAATAAAGACAGAAGAGCTCAGAGACAGATTCAGTCTCTTCTACTGCAGAAGTTTGTTCATTTCATCTGGAATCAGCAAAATCCCTCACATTTAACACATTCATGAGTTGTTGAGTTTTTGCAAAATGGTTCGTGTATAAAGTATAATTCATTTGTATTTGTTCAAGTTGACAGATGAAAATGCTTGTTGTAAGGTAAGTATTTCCCATTTCTCTTTATACAAATTGGTACAACAAAATTGAAAAAAGGAAGACGCCTGACATAAACAAAGGTTTCCTTCTAAATAAAAGCCTGAGGACAAACTATTAGCAGTAGGGCTGCACAATATATCGCAAAATTATCGTTATTGCAATATCAGAAAACCCAATATCTGTATCACAAGAATCTAAATATATCACAATAACGCTGTGGTCTTCCATCTGACAGAGATTTACACTGAAGAATCATTTTCCACCAGAGCCTTAAAAGAACATGTGTTGTGACTAAATAAAAATGTTTAAAAAGTCCAGTTTTAGTGGTAATTTAATTAATTTAGTCACAGCTTAGCCTTGTTTTATTCCTGGTTTAGTCTCTGTTAAGTTTTGATTTTGTCACTGTTTTGACTTGTAAATACAGGAACTTACATTTTTGTGAAATGTAGTGAATTTAACTTACTATGTTCGAAAAGTAGGCTCTATTTTCAAATATCGCAATAATATTACCGCAATTTTCAACATAGTTATTGAATATCACATGCTTTCTTCATGTCGTGCAGGAAAATATCTGTATTAGGTTACATGTTTTCTCGTATTAACGTTAGCCTAATTTTTGCTCCTTTATCTGTACTTTTACTTGAGTTAAGAAACTGAGTACTTCCACCTTTGGAGTTTAACTTAATTTAATTTACTTAACTTAATACTTAATTTAACTTACTGTGTTCGAAAAGTAGGCTCTATTTTCAAATATCGCAATAATATTGTTATTGCAATTTTCAACATAGTCATCAAATATCGCATGTTTTCTTCATGTCGTGCAGCCCTAATTAGCATCCCTGGCTAACATTTTGTGTGTATTATTTAATTGTGAAGGCAATGTAGTTTTATTTGTGCCTGCTTAATGCTAATTTTTTAAATTATCATTAGCATTGAAAAGCACTCAGGAAAATATCTGTATTAGGTTACATGATTTAACGTATTAACGTTACCCTAATTTTTGCTCCTTTATCTGTACTTTTACTTAAGTTAAGAAACTGAATACTTCTTCCACCTCTGGAGCTATATAACATTTAATTACGTCGCCTATTAATTCTTTAAATTAGCAGAAAGCGCAGTGTCTCGCAGCTCCAAGGCCAGAAAATATCACCACAGTTTTCACTCCACAACTTCTAACTCTAGATTCATGAGCATGATCCACTTATAAGCCCTGACCCACCACTTGAGAAACCAGGTATGAGTGAAGAAAGAAAGAAACAAAAGGAATGTACAGTATTTTAGTAGTTCTTTAAAAAAAATTACTTTTAGCCAACAGCCAGTGTTTTTTTAAGTTTTTTTTAAATTGAAATCTATGGAGAAAAATATGACATTGTCTTTTGTTGCTGGTCCGTATGGGAATAGCTGCAGTATTTCATAAGATATTAAACATTATACAGATGTAATTTTTTGCATTATGGAGCCTTTTATAAAGTTATATTTGTAGCAGTCTTTAGTGTGAGTGTGGTTTTTACAGTGACTTTGTTTCTGAGCCATAATCACACATTTAACAGTAAAGGCAGAGACAGAGAGAGCAGAGACCTCAAGGAGAAAAATGGTTTGTTAAAGTGTATTAAACCTGATGTATCTTCATGAATTATGTCAGTTTTTATTCTGTATATTCTGCTGGGGAATCACAAAGTCTCTGGGTTACATTTAGGTTGTGCTAAAACTCAACTTAGAGGTGCTGTAGCTCCCTTAAAAATGGTCTAACTGCACCTATAAACTCAACATTGTTAAAAAATTAAGCATTACATGTTCGAACTGATATAAGAAACGTAATTATCTTGGCTTTTAGGCCCCACAAATGTCTTCAACTCACCCATAAATGTCTCTGTCTGACTATTTTTGTTGTTAAATTTTGTCATTAATTAGCAGAGATGGAACGTAACCTTAGTAAATTATTATTTTTTAGTACAATTTTTTACTTAATACTTTCACACTTGAATACGTTTTGGATTAGAAAAAAAAAAACATGTAAAAAAAGCAAAACAAAACAAGTGAAAGTCTTTTTTATCTCTGTGTGCTCAATACTTTTTCTCAAGTACTAATGTAAGTCATTTCTCCTTCTACATGAGTAATATTATTTTTGTAGTCACACTATTTTTACTTGAATCTTAGTTTTTCTCCCACCCCTGGTTAAAATTGCACATATTAAAATCTCAGACAAACATCAAACTTTTCACACCAAGTACCAGCTCAGATAATATTTGTTTTTTCAAGTACTGTCTGTAATGGACTGAGCCCAGATCAGGACTAAACCAAGAGATAAAATGGGGATTAAAAGAAACATGCAAAGGACAGAACTGGGATTTAAACCAGGACTAAAGCAGTTGTTGAATAAAATATAAGGAGGCCACTGTTCAAAAACACATTGCAATAAAATATAATAAAAAATGTCTTGGTTTGTGGGACCCCTGTTGTTTGAAAATGTCTACAAAACACATTTGTAAGATTCATATTTTTGAACCTCATTTCTTCAAAAATCTTGGATAATACCTGTGCAATAATCTGGAGACGAGGTGTCCTTAACTTAGGCTCAACTGGGCATTAAGGCAAATCACTGAATCAATCAAAGAAAACTGCAAGAAAAATGCTTCCCAAATTTATAAAATTTTTCATTTTCATTTTGTCATTTTCGAATTAGGCCACGGTGTTTAAATGCACTAATTACAATTGCTACAAAAAACAAAACAAAAACAAACAAACAAAAAAAATCTTGTTTTAGGACCCCTGTTTTTGACCCCCAAATTTAAATTTAGCTGAACTGATGTACTGAAAAGGTGTCCTTACCTTATTGTGGTTAAAGTGTCATATACAGTATCTTTATATAATAATAATAATAATAATAATAATAATTATAATAATGTTTATTTATATAGAACATTTCATATGACACACATAGATTCAATGTGCATAAGTGCAAAAAAAGAATACATAAAACAACTCAGCAGCAATATATGTAAGAAAGAATAAAACACTGGGTTTAAAAAATATATACCACAAAAAGATAAAAATAAAATTAAAATTAACCAAAAACTTGTGAGAATAAGAATGTTTTAAGTCTAGTTTTAAAAACAGGCACAGTGTCAGCAGTTTTTATTACAGGTGGTGAACAGTAAACTGGGGCAGAGTAAAAGCTCCCTCACCAGATCTGGACGGTGTCTGTGGAGCTGATAAAAGTTCTGGACGAGTGAAGGAGTCTCGGGGCCGCTGTGCTCAGTGAGCAGCTCAGAAATATAAGCTGGGGCCAAGTCATGTGAAGATTTTAACACTAATAATAACATTTTAAAATCAATTCATGTTTTAGAGGCAGCCAGTGGAGTGAAGATAAAATTGGTGTTTATGTTCAAATGCACATTTTGAAATTGCCATAAACCATTATTATCTTGCTTTTGAATGCAGTTATTTACAAGTCTCATCATCTCACTTCCCAGACACTGTTGTGCCATATTCAACTCATTTTGTTGTCAAATACAACGTAAGGTAACCACTATTTTGCAATGCATATGTTCAGACTACTGCACCAAGCCAGCCCTGTCCAGAGTGTGTTCATCACCAAAATTCATATTGTTTTTGACCATTCCTATTGTTAAGTTTAGTTAGTTTAGTCACAGAGGGAGGCAACTATCCTGCAGTGCATAGATAGCAAAAACAAAATCAGACAACTTTTGGACCCCAGTCGTTAAAAAATCTTGGACACAATCAATATTACTAAGTTACAGTTGAATGTACCTAGATCACTATGCTCACATACATTCAAATTACAGTAAAAACATAATTTATATTGTTTTAGGACCCCAATTTTTGGCCCCCAATTTTTAAAATACCTGAACTGATGTGCTGAAAAGGTGTCCTTACCTCACTGTGGTGAAATTGACATATACAGTATCTATGTCATATACAGTATCTATGTTCAAATGCATACATTGGGATTGCAATAAAATACAAATTTTCTTGCTTTTTTACCTCAGATATTTGCATCTCACTTCCCAGATACCGTTGTATTGTATTTGAATAACTGTAAAAGAAATAAATTTTAACTTTTGGACCCACATTTTTGAAAATGCCGCTACACAATTTATATTTTCGGACCCCAGTTGTCAAAAATCTTGCATAAAAGTAATATTACATGTATAGGTCACAGCTGCAGACAGAGTGGCCTTACCTTATTGAGGTTGACTCATATGTTTTATTTTGATCACTACACATTAAAATAGCTTGGAAAAAAATCTTGTTTTTGCATGCCATTAATTTGAAAACGTCTTCATCTCACTCCACCAAAAGTTATCATATAGCAGGCCACTATCCTGCAGTGCATAGGTTCAAATTGATAGAAAACACCTAATTACTCATCTTTTAGACCCCCCAAAACATGCATTAAATAAACAAATAATCTTTCTTTTTGCTCCCAAGTTGTTAGAGTTTTTTTTTTGCTAATGCCTGAAGTGATTTACGTAAAAAGGCGGCCTTACCTTACAGAGGTTGATCTGACTGGCCCAGCGCTGACACACTGGCACACACACTGTCACGCACTCCTCTCATTCCGGGACATCAAGCTTTGGGAAAGTCTCCGAGTTTTTATAGTGAAACTGGGTATGGCTTTGCCTTTGTTCCCCAGCCATTGTCCTTAATATATCTAAAGTGAAAGCAGAGCATCTGACCTAGTACAGGCAAAAGACGCCCAACAAAAAACCAAGCAGCGAGCCTCTCTTTTCTTACGCCTCCCATTCTGACGCTTTGTTTGCGGTTTATTGTTAAGTAATGGAAACAAAGTCAATCTGTACAGACTTGAAACTTGAACGCTGACATTATATACACAAAAAGACGTGTTATTGCTTGTCCTGTGATGTTGTCGGGCCTCCGCTAGAGCTGCTGCAGCCTGCAACAGCAATTAGTGAAAGCTGGAAGAAGAAACCTCCTTCAAGATGACAACTAGGAGAGCCAATGTTTAATAGGAGTAGACGCGCCAGCCGCTTTATTAGATACAGCCGTTCTAATGCTTCTAAATGTAAAGCATGTTAAAGACAAACCTGCTGAAGCCTTTGAACGTGGCTTGGACTGGTTTGTCAGAAACTCCTGATCTACTGGGATTTTCACACACAAAAAACATTTTGAGGGTTTACACAGAATGCCAGACGATAGGAATACAACAGTAACTCAAATATTTATGGAGCTATATTTGTCTCAGTAAAATGAATTGATGTAAAACTAAAATAAATTGATGCAACAATAAATATATTGATGTAACTAGAATGATTTATTCAAAATCCCTAATTTCTGACTTACATGCAGCAATTTTTGCAAATAAATTCTAATTTGCAAATATATGATTTGATTTTTTTCACAAATCAGTCATGTTTGTCATTTATAAATCTAATCTCTGGTCTGCATTTGTGGATCTGGGGGCAGTGTTGGCGTTTTCACTGATGTCTCTGGGTACAGACCAACCACAGAGACCAGCTGCATGTGCTGTTGTTAGCTGATGAACGGCTGCGGTCATATTTGCAAATTAGAATTTATTTGCAAAAATCGCTGCATGCAAGTCACTGAACAATTCTGAACAAATTTTAGTTGTGTCATTACATCTATTGTTGCCTCAATTCATTTTGCATTAACTAATTTTATTAAGAAAAATACAGCTCCATAAATATCCCCTTGTTACATCCAAGGTCTGCAGAGGCCCACAATCTTGAAACAGATGGGGCCATATTATTAATCATAAGCGGTAAAAAGTGGCCAGTGAATGTAGAGAGGACGGAAGAATTAGTTGAGTCTTGATTAGTTCTTCATTCAGACTTGGTTTAATCATAGTTTAGCGTTGAGTTTTTGACTTGGTTTATCTTTGGCTGGTTAGTTAATCCACCAGGGTTATGAATCTGACCAAAAGTATCATGATACAAACATCACGATACGATACATATTGATATATCACAATACTTTTTTAACCAACACCTCCAGATGTCAGCAGCACATCACTCCAGTCCTTTATTTGCTCCACCTGGCTTCCAGAGTTAATTAGAAAATGTTGTTGTTTGTTTTTAAAGCCCTGAATGACCTCTTCTCATCCTACTTAGCTGAGATATTGGCTAGAGTCAAATTAAAAACACTGAGGTGACCTTCACTGTTGCCAGACTCAGACTCTGGAACAAGCTGCACCATCACAGACTTTGGTCTTTTTAAATCTAGGCTTAAAATGTGTTTATTCAGAGTGGATTTTAACTCTTTTTATTCTATATTACAGTCTTTAATCTTTGTTTTAATTGATTTTACTTTGATTTTATTGGAAAGCAGTTTGAGTGTTGTAGAGGGCTGTATAAATAAATGTTGATTGAAACATTGATTCTGTAAGGCAATCCGCTGCAATATTTTTAACAGTGTGATTTTGTAAATTCTTACCTGTAAACAGCACAACGCAACAAATTTAAAATGCTTCCAGATTTTCTTTATTTAAAATAAAATTATTGTCATCACTCAGTAAAAGAAAATACCAATACAGCCTTTTTTAAATATTGATACAGTGTTGTCAAACAAAATATGGCAATGTATCGATATTTTAATATTTTCTTATAACTGCTCACTGGATATTTTTTTTAACTTTATTATGGATCATTCTCTGTAAACCCTAGAGATGGTTGTGTGTGAAAATCCCAGAAGCTCAGCAGTTTCTGAACTACTCAGACCGGTCCAATGTTCGAGTTCCTTAAATCCTCTTTCTTCTCCGTTCTGATGCTTGGGTTGAACTTCAGCTTTAGTTTTAGGTTTTGTCTCAGTCCTTAATGCCTAAATAACCTGCTGCTGTGTGATTGGCTGATCACAACAGCTGTACCTAACAAAGTGTCCGTTGTGTGTAAAGCAGGTGGATGCCTGTACCTCGTGAGTGCCTCGTCACATTGATTCCCAGCAGGTTTTTAATCCCTCTTCTCTCTCAGTTCCCACACACACTCGGGAGCGTTTAGTTTGTAACTCATAGCATCCATGCAGCTCTCTTTTCCCTGAGGCGGGGTGAAAGGTGATCAGGCACAGCTTCGATGACAAACATGATATCGATGTGTGTGTTTGGGAAGGTGGGGAATTGCAGGTGCGAATCTGACTTATCAGGGGCCAATCTGGAGAGCGCACGTGTCCTGGGATTCCTGTTCACTTACAGCAGAGGCCGAGGGTTACTTTAGTGTTGACAGAGTTCATGCAGAGACAACAGCGCTGCACTTATGGTCTGTAGATGTGTTAAAGATATTAGGGAGGATTTTTTTCGACTGCTGAGAAACCAGCCAGTGACTGTTTGTCCTTTTTTGAATAATGCGCATGCGTCAGGCCCCGCCCTTCATTGTTCCTTTCCAAGGAACTCCTCCACAGCGGCGTGAAAGAGTCCTGGAACATGAGTGTTTGTTTACAGCCGGCATCAGCAGAGATTCGCCTAAACCTAGACCTGCATTGTTTGTTTGCGCGACCTTTGACCTAGTTCCCCACACAGACCCGGTCACATGCACAGTCCCTAAATGTGAGCAAAAATATATGCTCCTGCTATTGGTAGCATTAGCAAACTGATTGCCTGGAAATTCCAGACTCACCGCTGTACCAGTGATGAGTCTGGTCGCCTTAGAATCAATTCGATTTCTAGGGCGAAGCAAACCCGAGTTAACGGAGAGCGGAATTAGCCAATCAGAAAATGGCAGACGTGACGTTAACAAAGCGACAAGAAAGTGAGAAAGTAAACAAACGGAGTAGTGAAGCCACGAAGGAGGAACGAGGGAGTTATTTCAACATTACCGTACCATACCGCTGAATGAAACAAACTCTCGGCTCCTCGGTGCGCCATCTTGATTGTTGTCGGTGAGGAGACGCGTACGAAGTGACACTGCTCGCGAAGAACACGTGACTTAAATAAACCAATCAAAATGCACGGTACGGTTTGGATTTGAGTAAACCACTGCGGACGGCGTGGTGACCAGACTGATATTTCTCTGTAGAATAACACAGAGACTTATCAGTCTGGATTTTCCAGGCAAGCAAACTGACGGTTGCTGTACAGTTGAAATGGTTCAACAGATAAAGAAAAGAGGCATTTTTTTTCAAACAATAAGATAAACCTGTCCAGCAGAAACTTGGCGACCAGTGCATCGTCTGAAGCCCTTTCTGTTCCTTCAGCGCACGACATCGTTTGAAAGAATCGCCAAGAACCACACGGGTTTTATTTTGCTCTTCTATGGTTATTCTCCTCCTCTGGTACACTTCAAAAACAGGTTTCCTTTTGCGACCACCCGGTTCATGGTTTTCCTCAGCCATTGTGCTCTTCGAATTCAGGCTGTCTGCGCTACGATGAGGCTCAGCAAACGCCGGACTACATAAACATAGTGTGTACTGCATGCGCAGGCACAAGAACGCGCACGTATCTCCTGAAACCTAGGAAATCGGAATGATTGGCAAGTCCATGGAACAATGGTTACCGTACTCATGACGAAAACGATTGATTGAGGTTTTTTAAGTCCCACAGAGTCCACGGTTTATTAATATTATTATTATTATGTTTTCTAATACACCAATTTATAAGCCTTATACAGGGCAATGAAGGTAGTTTTAATAAATATTGCAAAAAATTAATTTATAAAGATCTGTTGGTTCTGAGTGAAAACATGAGGTCAGATTTCATGCAAAAGACAGCATGTCTTTGCTTTTTCTCCATTTCAGCAACTGTAGACTACTGCAGTGTTTGTAAACAATATGGCTGCATGTGGAAGACACCTTAAGGCTGGAACACACCGGGGCAGTCATCGGCGTTGGGTGCGGTCGGATGGTTTGACGCGGTCTGGCGACATAAGTCTGTTTGGTGAGTTCCTCATCGGACGTAGTGGGACACAGTTGGATGTAGTTCTGGCCGATTGAACATGTCGAATCTACAGTCAGGCCTCAGTGCTCAACGAGCTCTGATTGGCTGTGTCCCATTCACAATTTGTCAAACAGCTCGAGTTTAACATCAAAATATAAGGAACTTTCTGTTCTACAACTACCTTCATTATGTTTCCCACATCTGTGACGCCAATGTGCTGCAGTTAGCTTAGCTTAGCTTTAGCCTCAGTGCAGATAAAAAATATAATCCTCCTCTGAGGCAAACAGCTGCAATAATCCAGTCTCTTTTATTCATTACTGTGATTAATCTGTGTGTTTAATCTAGTGCATATAATTATTATTGACTGATAAATACTGGCATTAAACATGTGTGTTGGAGTTTTATTTACTAGAGTTTAAATAACCGCGGAGTTTAGTGACTAACGCCACCTGCTGTTGTAAATAATTATTACGATTTGCACATGCGCACTGCTCGGTTCGTGGGTCTGAATCGCTCCGGTGTCTGCAGCGACTTTCAGTGGTGACGAGGGGAGACGTGAGGAGACAGAGCCTCTGCTGACAGTGGTCGGGCGTTGGGTTGGTGTGTCCCAGGCTTTAAAGGCCCCTCACACAGGATGGGGTGGACACAGAGCAGCACTCTAACTCCGTTGTGCAAAGACCCAATGGCGTTCCACTGAGTTGTGCACGACACTGCTGCATCCTTCTCGGTAAGGAAAAAATCCAGCTGTGGGAAAAACCTCAGGGAAAGCCACCTCCTACGGACTTCCTGGTCCTGGGAGGGGATCTCTCCTTCAGTGTGGTTCTCCCTGAGGTTTATGCTTTTTTTTCCCCCACAGCTGGGTTTTTCCTTACTGACAGGGGATGTCCTGGGACTGTTTAGTTTTATTTATTTTATTAATTTTATTTTTTATTTAACCAGGAAACTCCCTTTGAGATTAAAAACCTTTTTTCAAGGGAGGCCTGGCCAAGAGGCAGCAGCAAATACAAAATACAGTTACATAATTACACAAAGACAAGATAATAGGAAGAGACAAACAGATTATGAAAAACAAGTGTGTGTTGTGGAGTTGGCCCCTAGAACTCTCAGTTTGGTTAAGTTCCAGTTCCAATTCCAGTTTATGTTTGATTGTTGTTGCTGTTGTGATATTGAAATGAAAATCCCTTTCTAGGACAGACAGGCTATAAATGTGTAGCGCTGTTAAATAAAACATGTTAAGTAAACATGTACCATAAGCTTTAAGCCTAACCTTAAATGTAGAGACTGTGTCTGCTTCTCTAACACGAGCTGGAAGCTGATTCCATAAAACAACCTTTCCCAAAGTGAAAAGCCTTGTGGCCCCCTTCTGAATCAGACAATGCCACACGGACCCCCAACAATAAAACTGTACTATATTCAAAAGTCATGATTTTCCTCATAGACTTCTATAAAAAAACATCACAAAAAACACTGACTAATGGCTAAAAGTTGCTTCAAGGTGTAACTTAAACTACTTAACTGTACTTAATTTCAACCTCTATTTCTTTTTATGCACTTAACGTAGACAACCTCTGGCAGCCCCTCCTTGCAGTACCTTCAGAGGCCACCAGGGAGCCCCGGACTTCCCTTTGGCAACCACTTCCATAAAATATTACACATAACAGTATCAGACAGTTTTCCTTTACCAAGACCTTCTTGTTTTTGCACTGTTGTTGACTTTTTTACAGCTAATGTGACACTGTACAAGTCAAAAATGGCAGTTCTAATTGATTACAGAGCTTGGTCTATACCTGGATTTATTGATTCATAAATGCTTCTGCTATTTTTCTGCCTTCCTTCTTCCAGGACTGTCAAAACTGACCCAAATCCACAGTAACTGATTTTTTTTTTTCCCACACAGAACTGCCACTGTTGACTATTTTACAGCTCACATTTCCAAAAGAGTTCTGAACTGACTCTGCTACGGGGAAATGCTAAAAATATCCAGTTATTTGCATGGCTGTAACTGTGAAGGCTAAATGTGGAAAGTCCAGTCTGTGTTTTTAGGGAAGTTTATTAAGGAAGTAGTAGTAGTAGTAAGTAGGGGGAGAAATAACGGTAGTCATAAAAGTAGTAGGGCTAGTAGTAATTGTGCCAAACAGTTGTAGAAGTAATACAACTCAGATCTGGAAATGTTGGGACGTTTTTTAAATTTGATCAAAATAAATACGAAAAGAGTTTCAAATACCATGAGCCAATATTTTATTCACAACAGAACATAGTTAACATAACAAATGCTTACTCTGAGAAATTTTACACTTTTATTACAAAATGAGCTAATTTCAAATGTGCTGCTACAGGTCTCAGTTGGGAAAGGGGCAGGTTTACCTCAGGTCTCAGTTGGGACAGGGGCAGGTTTACCTCAGGTCTCAGTTGGGACAGGGGCAGGTTTATTCTCAGGTCTCAGTTGGGACAGGGGCAGGTTTACCTCAGGTCTCAGTTGGGACAGGGGCAGGTTTATTCTCAGGTCTCAGTTGGGACAGGGGCAGGTTTATTCTCAGGTCTCAGTTGGGACAGGGGCAGGTTTATTCTCAGGTCTCAGTTGGGACAGGGGCAGGTTTACCTCAGGTCTCAGTTGGGACAGGGGTAGGTTTATTTTCAGGTCTCAGTTGGGACAGGGGTAGGTTTATTCTCAGGTCTCAGTTGGGACAGGGGCAGGTTTACCCTCAGGTCTCAGTTGGGACAGGGGCAGGTTTACCTCAGGTCTCAGTTGGGACAGGGGCAGGTTTATTCTCAGGTCTCAGTTGGGACAGGGGCAGGTTTACCTCAGGTCTCAGTTGGGACAGGGGCAGGTTTACCCTCAGGTCTCAGTTGGGACAGGGGCAGGTTTACCCTCAGGTCTCAGTTGGGACAGGGGCAGGTTTACTCTCAGGTCTCACTTGGGACAGGGGCAGGTTTACCTCAGGTCTCAGTTGGGACAGGGGCAGGTTTACCTCAGGTCTCAGTTGGGACAGGGGCAGGTTTACCCTGAGGTCTCAGTTGGGACAGGGGCAGGTTTACCTCAGGTCTCAGTTGGGACAGGGGCAGGTTTACCTCAGGTCTCAGTTGGGACAGGGGCAGGTTTACCCTGAGGTCTCAGTTGGGACAGGGGCAGGTTTACCTCAGGTCTCAGTTGGGACAGGGGCAGGTTTACCTCAGGTCTCAGTTGGGACAGGGGCAGGTTTACCTCAGGTCTTAGTTGGGACAGGGGCAGGTTTACCTCAGGTCTCAGTTGGGACAGGGGCAGGTTTACCTCAGGTCTCAGTTGGGACAGGGGCAGGTTTACCTCAGGTCTCAGTTGGGACAGGGGTAGGTTTATTTTCAGGTCTCAGTTGGGACAGGGGCAGGTTTATTCTCAGGTCTCAGTTGGGACAGGGGCAGGTTTACCTCAGGTCTCAGTTGGGACAGGGGCAGGTTTACCTCAGGTCTCAGTTGGGACAGGGGCAGGTTTACCTCAGGTCTCAGTTGGGACAGGGGCAGGTTTACCTCAGGTCTCAGTTGGGACAGGGGCAGGTTTACCTCAGGTCTCAGTTGGGACAGGGGCAGGTTTACCTCAGGTCTCAGTTGGGACAGGGGTAGGTTTATTTTCAGGTCTCAGTTGGGACAGGGGCAGGTTTATTCTCAGGTCTCAGTTGGGACAGGGGCAGGTTTACCTCAGGTCTCAGTTGGGACAGGGGCAGGTTTATTCTCAGGTCTCAGTTGGGACAGGGGCGGTTTATTCTCAGGTCTCAGTTGGGACAGGGGCAGGTTTACCTCAGGTCTCAGTTGGGACAGGGGTAGGTTTATTTTCAGGTCTCAGTTGGGACAGGGGTAGGTTTATTCTCAGGTCTCAGTTGGGACAGGGGCAGGTTTACCCTCAGGTCTCAGTTGGGACAGGGGCAGGTTTACCTCAGGTCTCAGTTGGGACAGGGGCAGGTTTATTCTCAGGTCTCAGTTGGGACAGGGGCAGGTTTATTCTCAGGTCTTAGTTGGGACAGGGGCAGGTTTATTCTCAGGTCTCAGTTGGGACAGGGGCAGGTTTATTCTCAGGTCTCAGTTGGGACAGGGGCAGGTTTACCTCAGGTCTCAGTTGGGACAGGGGTAGGTTTATTTTCAGGTCTCAGTTGGGACAGGGGTAGGTTTATTCTCAGGTCTCAGTTGGGACAGGGGCAGGTTTATCCTCAGGTCTCAGTTGGGACAGGGGCAGGTTTACCTCAGGTCTCAGTTGGGACAGGGGCAGGTTTATTCTCAGGTCTCAGTTGGGACAGGGGCAGGTTTACCTCAGGTCTCAGTTGGGACAGGGGCAGGTTTACCCTCAGGTCTCAGTTGGGACAGGGGCAGGTTTACCCTCAGGTCTCAGTTGGGACAGGGGCAGGTTTACTCTCAGGTCTCACTTGGGACAGGGGCAGGTTTACCTCAGGTCTCAGTTGGGACAGGGGCAGGTTTACCTCAGGTCTCAGTTGGGACAGGGGCAGGTTTACCCTGAGGTCTCAGTTGGGACAGGGGCAGGTTTACCTCAGGTCTCAGTTGGGACAGGGGCAGGTTTACCTCAGGTCTCAGTTGGGACAGGGGCAGGTTTACCTCAGGTCTTAGTTGGGACAGGGGCAGGTTTACCTCAGGTCTCAGTTGGGACAGGGGCAGGTTTACCTCAGGTCTCAGTTGGGACAGGGGCAGGTTTACCTCAGGTCTCAGTTGGGACAGGGGTAGGTTTATTTTCAGGTCTCAGTTGGGACAGGGGCAGGTTTATTCTCAGGTCTCAGTTGGGACAGGGGTAGGTTTACCCTCAGGTCTCAGTTGGGACAGGGGCAGGTTTACCTCAGGTCTCAGTTGGGACAGGGGCAGGTTTATTCTCAGGTCTCAGTTGGGACAGGGGTAGGTTTATTCTCAGGTCTCAGTTGGGACAGGGGCAGGTTTATTCTCAGGTCTCAGTTGGGACAGGGGCAGGTTTACCCTCAGGTCTCAGTTGGGACAGGGGCAGGTTTACCTCAGGTCTCAGTTGGGACAGGGGCAGGTTTATTCTCAGGTCTCAGTTGGGACAGGGGCAGGTTTACCCTCAGGTCTCAGTTGGGACAGGGGCAGGTTTACCCTCAGGTCTCAGTTGGGACAGGGGCAGGTTTACCCTCAGGTCTCAGTTGGGACAGGGGCAGGTTTACCCTCAGGTCTCAGTTGGGACAGGGGCAGGTTTACCCTCAGGTCTCAGTTGGGACAGGGGTAGGTGTACCCTCAGGTCTCAGTTGGGACAGGGGCAGGTTTATTCTCAGGTCTCAGTTGGGACAGGGGCAGGTTTATTCTCAGGTCTCAGTTGGGACAGGGGCAGGTTTATTCTCAGGTCTTAGTTGGGACAGGGGCAGGTTTATTCTCAGGTCTCAGTTGGGACAGGGGCAGGTTTACCTCAGGTCTCAGTTGGGACAGGGGCAGGTTTACTCTCAGGTCTCAGTTGGGACAGGGGCAGGTTTACTCTCAGGTCTCAGTTGGGACAGGGGCAGGTTTATTCTCAGGTCTCAGTTGGGACAGGGGCAGGTTTACCTCAGGTCTCAGTTGGGACAGGGGCAGGTTTACCTCAGGTCTCAGTTGGGACAGGGGCAGGTTTACCTCAGGTCTCAGTTGGGACAGGGGCAGGTTTATTCTCAGGTCTCAGTTGGGACAGGGGCAGGTTTACCTCAGGTCTCAGTTGGGACAGGGGCAGGTTTACCTCAGGTCTCAGTTGGGACAGGGGCAGGTTTACCTCAGGTCTCAGTTGGGACAGGGGCAGGTTTATTCTCAGGTCTCAGTTGGGACAGGGGCAGGTTTACCTCAGGTCTCAGTTGGGACAGGGGCAGGTTTATTCTCAGGTCTTAGTTGGGACAGGGGCAGGTTTATTCTCAGGTCTCAGTTGGGACAGGGGCAGGTTTATTCTCAGGTCTCAGTTGGGACAGGGGCAGGTTTATTCTCAGGTCTTAGTTGGGACAGGGGCAGGTTTACCATGGGGCAGCATCTCTTCTTTTCAGAACAGTTTGAAGACGTCTGGGCATCAAGGTTATGAGTTTCTGGAGTTTTGGTGTTGAATTTGGTCTCATTCTTGCCTGATACAGGTTTCCAGCTGAAGAGCAGCTGTGAGCAAATGTTTCTCTAAAACCTTTATCAACCTTTCAGCATTCATAGTTCCTTCCAAAACACACAGCGGCCCATCCCGTCTGCACTTATGCCCCCATCCCATCAGAGATGCTGCTTTTGAACTGAACGCTGAGAACTAAAATAATGTCAGATTTGGACAGGTCTGACCACAGGACACTGTCCCACTTTGAAACTGTCCATTTTAAGCCTTGTCCCGGGACACGACGGTGCTTCTGGACCATGTTCACATATGGCTTCCTTTTTGCATGATAGAGCTTTAGTTGGCTCTGCAGATGGAGGATTGTGTTTACCTACAGTGGTTTCTGGGCCCATTTAGTAAAGTCATTGACACAATCATGAAGAGTGATGCAGGGCCCCTGAGGGCCCCAAGACCACGGACTCCAATAAAGTTTGGGACCTTGTCCCTTACACAGAGATGTCTCCAGTTTCTCTGAATTCTTCTGTTCTGCTCTGTAGATGACGAGTTTTCCACTTTAATCTTTTTCCTCTTCATTCAGTCCCAGATTGGAGAGCCTCTGCCCATCTTTACTTCTGAGAGACTCTGCCTCTCTAACACTTCCCTTTAGAACTAATCCTGTTACAGACCTGAGATCAGTTACCTTCATTATTTGCTAGATCTTCTCCCAGCTGAATCTTTTTAAAACGTCTTGCTTTTTCAGCCACTTGTTGCCCCCGTCCCAACTACTGAGACCTGTGGCAGGCATCACATTTGAAATGAGTTCATTTTCTGATAAAAGTGTAACATTTGTCAGTGTAAATATTTTTTATGTTATCTATGTTCTATTGTGAATAAAATATTGGCTCATGTGATTTGAAAGTCTTTTAGTTTTCTTTTTCTTTTTTTTATTTAAAATGTCCCAACATTTCCTGAATCTGTGTTGTCATAGTAATTGTTGTCTTTTAGATGTAGTAGTTGCAGTAGGATAATGCTAAAAATATCCACTCATTCCCATAGCCTTATGTTTAAGGTTAGATGAGGAAATCTGAATTTGGACATTTCCAGTTGACCACTCACACTGTCTTTTTGTTTTGTATTTTCCAGAAGTGGAGTTTCCTAGTTTCCTGTGAGGAACTCCACTCCTCTCCTTTTCTCTTGTGGGTGAAGTATTAATTATTCAGCTGCTTGTTAATGTGGGACAGAGCTGCTCACAGAGAGATCCTCCCCCTGTCAGCTAAAGTACTCTGCTACTCCGGCTCCTATTGGCTGCTGGTACTGCGTGATACTGCAGTAATGATGACAAAGTGTTTAGAGAAAGTGGGGTTTTCTCTGAACACCCACACTGTGAATGGAGAAGTGACTCAGAGCTGACAGATGAGCCACTGTTGTGTTACGATGGTAACCAAAATTCCCCACACTGTCCAAAGAAATACAACCAGGAAAGAAGAAGAGATACTTTACCCATGTAATATATTTAAAGGTCCTATATTATGCATTTTTTAGGCTTTTTGAAATAGTTTTGGACACCTTTGCAAGTTTTGTAACTTAAAATAGTATATATGTATGGAAAATGTCTTATTTTGGGGACAAAGAATAAAATGGCTGTTAGCAAAATGATGCTAACAGATAGATAAATGAGCTGACTGCTTCGTAGTGACGGCGGGTTAAGGCTGAAATGATCAGAACGAGTCTGGTGACGGTGTATGGGCTTTAGAAAAACGCAGGAGCTCTTCCTGATTTCTCCTGTCTACATAGAGCTGTGAGACCGAGCGTTTTCAGCTCTGGAGAAGGGCAGCACCTCAGCATACAGGAGTACTCAAACATGTGTGAATGAAAGAAAATACTACTCCAGGTGTGTTTTTGAGGTGGAATCAACATTATAACATGGTTAAAAGCCGGCCTTCTCATAATAGGAGACATTTAACTACCATCACTTTAGAATAGCTCACCACTGTTAAGCATAGATAGATTGATTGATTGATTGATTGTCACACGCACAAAAAGTTCAGTGCGATGAGCAAGCCTCCGGGCCGCAGCTACTACGAGCGCCGCCACACGCTCTCCAGAAACTTAAATACAGTATTGCAAAGCATACATACAAAAACTTCTACTTCTCCAGAATTAAAAGTTTAAAACAATGTTAATAATCAATTAACTGGTTACTAATTCTTAACTAACACTTTATAGTATCAGTTATTCTCAAATGTTATCACAATCTTTGCAAAGAAAACATACCTTTACTTCAGTAAGACAACTTTTACGCAAGTAGTAGTATTATTAGCACCAGTAGTACCAGTAGAAGTAGCTGTAGTACCAGTACCAGTTGTATAGTAATCTCAGTAGACATAATAGTACTAGTAGTAGTAGTACAATGTAATTACAAAAATCAACTTTCAAAAGTTTACTTTACAGTCAATACTTTTTACTTTTACCCAGGTAACAATAACATTGATTGGTTTGTTGCTTTGTTGGTCTGTGAGCAAGATAACTCTAAAAGTAAGAGTCAGATTTTGATGAAAAGTTTAGAAAAGTTCAATGAAGAAATTTGTAATTTTTGGTGTGGATCTGGATCTAGGAATGTTTCTGTACCATTGCGAGATAAGGCCAAATAAAACTGTAGCTACAAGGGGAGAATAAAGCAACAAATAATTACTTTTAGTGGATTATTTACCATTAGGACATACAGTATAAGGCTTTATGGCCAAATTGCATAGGGAATTTACCCCTGAACTAGAAGATCAATGGAGTCCAGGTCCATTTACTAACATTAAAAGGATCCATCTCTTTACTATTGTGAGATTAGGACAATGCCTCACTGCGCTCCTCCCAGTGCTTCCAGTTCATTCTAGTAATCATTGTTCTATAATTTTACTTCTACTTGAGTAACACTGTATTGTGAAGTACTTTGAATTGATTTGGAGTACTTCTTCCACCTCTGTTTCCACGATAACTCTCTAAAACCCTTTCATGAATCCATCCATTCTGTGTTTTACGGTTTTCGGAAGTGAACTCTTTCTTCCCTCTGTGCCGTGTCCTTCCTGCTCCGTCAGTGGCTGGTGTGCAATTTCATATCAAAATGATACAAAGATGAAAATGCCTGCAGTCGATGATGACCTGTTGCGGTTTACAGTAAGGGGTGGATTATTAGGCGAGGGTTAAGTGTAGAAAAGGCAGCGAGGAGTTGGCAGAGGGCAAGGGTTTTGCTCCCAGGAGGACACAGGGTTCCAAATCGTTCCACAGGACAAGATGAAGCTGCTGCTGTGGTTTTCGGCCGTGTTACTGGACGTTTTATCAGTGAAAGGTAAGTAGACAATTTTAAACTTACCTGGTAACTTTCTCTTACACAACTCTAGCCTCTTGTCTGTTAAAGGTTGTGGCAGTACATGCTAGATAAAGCCATTTGAATGATTATAAATAGCAAGAGGAAGTGCTCAGCCTTGGTCAGGTCCCATTGGGATTAGCTGGAGTTTTTGAAACTCTAGTGTTGGAGGTTTCCTCGGCTTGAAACTGTCACACCCAGTGAGTTATGGCAGTGCTAAGGACAGAAAAGAACTGACTAATGTAGGGTTATATCACTTTACTGTTCATGAATCACAAAACAATGCAAAGATTTATACAAATGAAATGACAAACTGGTTATTTCCAAATAGAGGCGTCAGAAATGTACCGTACAAAACAGGAGGTGGTGTTGTCTGGTATACTACTGGGACTTGAATCAAAGCATTGACTCACTAAACCTCCCGCGCCACTGCTTCTCTAAGCACTGCGCGACACCACTGACTGTTAATCCATTGTGTGATCAATGAAGTCAGTTTGTCATTTAATGTTTATAAATCTTAGCATTATTGAAATCTGCTATATCGTTTAATTTACTCTGGCGATGAGGGAGCACAGTCTGGGCCACACCAAAAAAAGTCCTGTCTTTTCAAACACTTTCCACATTTGTATTTACAACTGTTGATATAAAATTTAGAAGTTCAGTTTTGTTTCTTTGTTGATATGAAATAGAGAGAATAACCCTTTCACAAAGTTGGCCCTGGTTTAACACATACTGCATTATACAACGTAGCTCTGAATGATAAAGCCTGATACCATCTAATCAGAAGATGTCCCTTTTATTGTTAAGCACCCCAACAATCATGAAACATTATTGTGTAAATGGTAAAAAAAACAATAAAACAGGTTTGTTTTTCTGATCTACAGAAGAAAACTAAACTTTAATTCTTATTAGCCATTGATAGTTTAAACAGTAGCTCTTTTCTTAATGAATAATTTAAACAGGACATATGTTTGAAGGTTTAAAAGCACATTATAGAAATGTTAACTTCATTTATCTTCTGTTTGAGGTTTGGACCAGAGCCCATTTTCCCACTCAATGCTAACACTTGAGCCCTTTACAAGTGTAGGGTGTTTTCCTGATCATATCCTGACCTGTGCCTTCACACACGAGGATGGAGTCAGTAGAACGTAACTAAATGAAGAGTAAGGCTCAAACTAGTTGTGAAGCGTTTGAGGGTTAGGTGCTGCGTGCTCTCCTCTCGCTCTGAGAGACCGTGCTGCATATGCGTCAGCAGCTGGCCGTGTGTTTCCACTCGTCCTGCACAGGGGAGTGCTCAGGAGCGAGGGACCGCCCGGGACGTGATACTAGGGGCCCTCTGGTATCACATCCGCTTGAGAAAAGTGGGGAGGGTTGTGTTTAAACAACCAGGTGCTCCTCAGGATTTCAGGAGATGTTCTGAGGGCTCAGGAGACAGATTCACACAGACATTTAGGATGTGTTCACACTCACACCGGGCCGCAGGACTCGGTGCACTTTGGGACAAAAGTCCACACCTGTGTTGATGATGTCATTGTTCTGGTTTGAGTTCACACTCAGCTCTGTCAAATGAACTGAACTGACTGAGGGAGCAGTAACAAACCTCGCCTGTAGAGGGCAGCGCGTCAGTCTTTAATGAGAGAAACTGGCAAAGAAGAAATCCTGCTCAGCTATTGGTCAAAAGTCCGCCTCTTCAGCTGAATATATCCCAATAATATCATATGGCGCACTTTAATTAATATTTAATGAAGTAAGTAAGTTAAGAGCAGAGATATCTGAACACAGCTGTGGATTCTCTCTGTGGTTAATATGAAATCTGTGTTGTTTAAGCAGTGTTTTCACATTTGTTTGCTAATGTTAGCAACCATTTAAATACATTTTATTTATAGTATATTAGTATTTTTTTATAGTCACGTTAGATGCGCATATGTTTTTCTGTCCTTGGTAAACCGTGCTGTAGTCCTCTCCCTGGTGTTAGTCTATAGTTTGGTCCACGTTGCGTACATTCACCAGGACCAGACCAGGAGCGCACCAGGGCTCAAAGTACACCGCACCGAGACCTCTGATTTCAGGAGAACCAGAGTTCACCTGTTTGATGTGCACCTGAGTCTGATTGTGCGTTCACAGCTGCTCAAATGAACCGGACTTTGCCAGGAAGTGCACCAGAGTACAACTGAAGTGAACCAAACACAGCAAGTGTGAACACACCCTTAGATTCACCAGTTCACCTAGACTTGCATCTCTCTGGAAGAAAGCTAAAAAACACTGACATGTTTTTTCAAAAAGTATTCACCTGGACATGGCTTTTTTCTTTCTAAACCTTTGTGTTGTGAGTCCGAGAGCCTGGATGAGTCTTCACATACGATACATGTTTTAGAAAATGTAAACAACATGTTCTTTAAGTAAATTAGTGAAGTACTTGTCTCTTGTTACCCTCCGCCTGCAGACCACAGTGGGCTGTTTCGTAAGCATTGGCCCCGGGTCTGGTGTCAGTCCCTCAGAGCAGCGCTGATGGTAGAAGGTCACTTTGTATTGGATTACTGTTATTATCGAGGCCTCCCACAGAACAGCTCTAATTGTTCCTAATGTGGCCCTCACTGGGGGGACAGAGGGGCCCCATACCGCTACGACCTGCCTTTGTTCACTAAACGCTTTTCATGTTTTATAAGGTACACTGTAGGAGGGTGAAATCCATACCACTGTGAGAGGCTGCACCAGTACAGCAGTATCTGGAAATGGGATGGGAATATGATGGGAATGGGAATTTTAGACCTGGAAAAGGATGAGTAGTGGGTTTGGCTGCACAAAGGAAACACACCTGGCGAGGGGTTAAAATACACGTCCTGTCAAAAAATGCAAATATATGTGTTTTGAAAAGAATACAAAACAAAACAAATTTGAAATGAATATAGTTCATAGCCATTTTCTCAGGGAGGAGCACAATAAGGAGAAAGCTGAGGCAAAGGCAGAAGAAGTAAAAGTATTGTTACTCAAGTAAAGCGGCCAACATGAGAAGTATTATGTTTAGTTGAGTACATAATACTTTAGAAAGTGATTTGGAACTGCATGGTAGTACAACAACAACTGCTTCTACTACGACTATTGCTACTGCTAGTCCTTCAAATGCTGCCTTTAGACGTACTACTGTAGTATATTTGGAGCAGATGGAGTCCACAGATGCCTCAGAGCAGACACTCATTCTGCTGCAGGCATCGTGTCTCAATATGAGGGACAGTAAAACTGTGTTTGGGCCAAAGGCAATGTCAAAGCACTCTCGGACAAACACGTGTAATATGAATAGTGGATATATATGTGGTATTTTCATTGTAATTAAAGGCGACATGTTAGTTAGTTAGTTAGTTAGTTAGTTAGTTAGTTAGTTTATTCGGTCATATACAGTTTGATAATATGACAAAATGACAAAATCATACTGACCAAAAAGGTTTAGGCAGAAGTAATACATACTTATGATGCCAACCTATTTACAAATCAAAAAATACATCTTTCCCAAGACAGCAATATATTTACAAGAAGATTACAAAATAATAATTCAAATTATCTAAGTAGATATAAGAATTTGACCATATCTTCGTTTTAATTTTTTTAGAAATAAATGTAGTCCAGTTGTGGTTACTCAGAAAGCATGAATGAAACTAAATACAACTGCAAGTATATTTTTGAGGTAGAAACAACATAACATGGCTACTGTGGGGGAATTTGGAGTTGTCCTAGAGTTGTAAAGGAAAGGCTGAAGACTCTGGATGTCTGAGACAGATGAACACTCAACACACTGTGGTTGTATTGGTCAGTCAAGGCTGGCTATGCTTCCATTGTAGGTAGTTTTATAATTCAAGATGAGGCAGGTCAGAGATGGGGTTATCCACAGAGAGATGTAAACAAGGACTGAACTGGAGGTGTCCTTGGTTTGGTTATACAGAGGACGTTTAGTTCCTTAACAGTTACAACCTGAAAAAGCCACTTTAGCAGAATAGGGGACCTTTAAAGACTTGAATATTTACTTAAGTAACAGTTTTGTTTTTCCTCTATTTTCATCTATAAGATACGCAAACTCCATTATCATAAATAAATATAGAAATAGCCCACTCTTTTAAACAGCAGCTGTTTAACATTTCTTGCTCCTTTTCTTGTATTTTCAGGTTTAAATCCAACTTGGCAGCGTATCCTGGGTGGTTCTTTGGTAGCCCCTAACTCCATCACATACATCGTGTCCCTCCAGACCTCCAGGGGGCAGCACTTCTGTGGAGGCTCGCTGATTCACAAATCCTGGGTGCTCACTGCCGCTCACTGCAATATGGGGTAAAAATATCCACACTTTTTTTTTTATTATCACTCCTGTCTTTGAGACCATAATAAGTCTTTTCTTAGCTGTTGGTGCCTTGTCAACACTGAATCAAAGGCTGCAGATAATTCAGAGAAAGTTTCCGTTCCACAAAGAAGTAACACACACTGAAAACCATTTAAACTCCAGATTGTAATCAGATCTCTAGGCCAGTGGTTTTGACTTTTCACACCAAGTACCACCAAAATCTGATAAGATGAGCCTCAGGACTAACCCAGATCTGAACCAAGGAATATAGTAGGCCTAAACCAGGTCAAAACCAGGTCTAAACCAGGATTAAACTAGGGCTAAACCAGGTCAAAACCAGGTCTAAACCAGGATTAAACTAGGGCTAAACCAGGTCTAAACCAGGACTAAACTAGGGCTAAACCAGGATTAAATTAGGTGTAAACCAGGACTAACCCAGATCTGAACCAAGGAATATAGTAGGCCTAAACCAGGTCTAAACCAGGACTATACTAGGCCTAAACCAGGTCAAAACCAGGTCTAAACCAGGACTATACTAGGGCTAAACCAGGTCAAAACCAGGTCTAAACCAGGATTAAACTAGGCCTAAACCAGGTCAAAACCAGGTCTAAACCAGGACTATACTAGGCCTAAACCAGGTCAAAACCAGGTCTAAACCAGGACTATACTAGGGCTAAACCAGGTCAAAACCAGGTCTAAACCAAGGAATATAGTAGGCCTAAACCAGGTCTAAACCAGGACTAAACTAGGGCTAAACCAGAATTAAATTAGGTGTAAACCAGGACTAACCCAGATCTGAACAAAGGAATATAGTAGGCCTAAACCAGGTCTAAACCAGGACTATACTAGGCCTAAACCAGGTCAAAACCAGGTCTAAACCAGGACTATACTTGGGCTAAACCAGGTCTAAACCAGGACTAAACTAGGGCTAAACCAGGACTAAACCAGGTCTAAACCAGGACTATACTAGGGCTAAACCAGAATTAAATTAGGTGTAAACCAGGACTAACCCAGATCTGAACAAAGGAATATAGTAGGCCTAAACCAGGTCTAAACCAGGACTATACTAGGCCTAAACCAGGTCAAAACCAGGTCTAAACCAGGACTATACTAGGGCTAAACCAGGTCTAAACCAGGACTAAACTAGGGCTAAACCAGTATTAAATTAGGTGTAAACCAGGACTAACCCAGATCTAAACCAAGGAATATAGTAGGCCTAAACCAGGTCTAAACCAGGAATAAACCAGGACTAAACCAGAGCCAAACTAGGTCTAACCCAGGTGTAAACCAGAAATACACAAGGACTAAACCAGGACTAAACTAGGACTTAACTAGTTTTAAATCCGGACTAAACCAGGTCTCAACCAGGACTAAATCAAGATTAAATAAGGATTAAACCAAAACCAAACTAGGCCTGAACCAGTACTAAACTAGGGCCAAACCAGGTGTAAACCAGAAATACACTAGGACTAAACCAGGATTAAATCAGATTTAAACCAGAACTAACCCAGGTTTAAACCAGGATTAAACGAGAATTACATTAGGACTAAACCAGGTCTAATCTCGGACTTAAATAGTTCTAAATCAGGACTAAACCAGGTCTCAACCAGAACTAAATCAGGACTAAACTAGAACCAAACTAGGTCTAAACCAGGACTAAAGGACCAAACTAGGTCTACACCAGGTGTAAATCAGGACTTAACCAGGATTAAATCAGGACTTAACCAGGACTAAATCAGGACTTAACCAGGTCTAAATCTGGGTTAAAGCAGGACTTAAGTGGTCTGTACTTTACAACTGGATCAATACCAAAATAAACGTAATCAAGACTTGAATTTCCAAAGATTCCTCAGCACCAGTAGAAGAGGCCGGTGTACCACCAGTGGTACCCATCCCACCATTTGAGAACCACTTATCTCGGCTTTAACACTAATTGGTCCACGGTTTGTCAACACTGAACGTTTGGCTGCAGGCGGCTGGCCTTGTTTCAGTCATGTCCATTTAGCCTCTGCAGTATTTTAAGTTAGGGATAAAAAACAGATATTTGTCTTCTGTCCCAGTGACTTTCTTGTCGTGAGGCTGTTTGTGGCAGAAGTGTCGAGTCTTGGCAGGACACGCTGTATTCTGTTGTATTACGAGCAGATGGAGGCCACAGATGCCTAAGAGCAAACACTCATTCTGCTGTAGGCGCCGTGTCTCTGTACGAGGAACAATAAGACCTGTGTTCAATGTCAAAGTACACTGGGTCAAAACCTGTCATATGAGGATATAATGTATACATTTCTTTTATTTAATCTTGCAAAGACAGGCTGGACTAGGCAACAATACAATACAAGTACAGGAAGGAATTCAAACATTCAAAGTTGGACTAAACCAGGACTAAACCAGGAAGCACCAGGACTTAATCAAGATTATGCATTAAACCTAATGTACTTTTGAAAGTTGTTAATGCAGAGCAACTACTACTATTACTACTACTGTTTCCACAAGTGCTACTCTGACTACTGCTACTACAACTACTGCAAATACTGCTTCTGCCAGACTTGGAAATCAAATAGTTGTGAGGTGACTATGTTGAATATTTTGACACTATTTTCACAGTTCAATGAAAAATATTCAAGGCCACATGAGGACAAAATCTGGACTGATGCGGATGTTTTGTTTGCTCACGATAACACTAACGTCATGATATATTGTGCAGCGTTGTTCTGCTTCTGTTACATGTTCTACTCTGTCAGCACCTCTGTCCGCTCTGGGACAGTCACTGCTCGCACCTCTCCCACGATCAGCCGACCTTCATGTTATCAGCTGTTTGAGAACGTCCAGGGAACAGACAGTACGGCTTTGTTCACACAGACGCCACATATCCTCATCGTTTTATACAATTTGTTTCAGTGTTTAAAAAGGCAACACACATGAGAAAATCTAAAATACAATGCATTCATAAATAGATTTGCACAAAGGCCAGAAGTAACAGAATTAATTTAACTTATTACTGCACAGTGTGGGTTGGACTCAAGCAAAAAAGAAGCCAAAGGAGAAATATAAATTTGAAATGTGCCAATCTAAAAAGCTTGTCTTGTTCTTGTGATGAACATTATATTCTAAGAGAAAACATGCAAATTGAATTATTCTGCAAAATTGACTTCTCCTCTCCCATGTTATAATATTCTCTCATCAAAAACAGACCTGGAGTTGTGTTTTGCTTCATCCACACCTGTCTGAGAATTCCTGTATTCTCTGGCATGGCCGTTCTGAGGTAACCTGGAAAAAGCCAGACTGATATAACGTTGGCAAAGAGTTGCTAACGTTATAACAATCTGGAATGGCTCCTGTTAAAAATGTTTGTGAAGGGGCGGGACATTCAGCAGAATACTGGGAGGTGATTGGATAAAGCCCCAGCTTCGTATCTAAACAACAAACTGCTACGACAGTGAAACAACACAATAAAGACGTTGTAAGAAGATTTTTGCTGTTTTTGTTAGAGCAGCATCCACATTTTCCATGTTGTTAACAAGTATTGCTAAAAGTGCTTGTTGTTACAAACCTGAAACCTGCCCACACACCATTGGTCCGGCCGCCACCGGCTCGGACCCAAACGAATCAGCGGGAGCCTGACAAGATGGATATCGTGAATTTGTGAACTCACAAATTTTACGACAATCCAGCTTTCTGTGCAGGGTAAGTTCTGAGGCCTCAAAACACTTGATTCTACGAAACTCTGCCCACTCCTGGAAGCACTGACCAATCAACCTCCCCTCTACATCCACTCTGCTCTCATTCATTTATCCAAAAAACAGTGTACAGCTCTGTTTCCACTGATTCCTCACAGACATTTTTACTTTTGTAGTAAAATGGCATTATATAAAAAGTGCTTCGGTGAAAAGAGAGTTCATCGTTGCAGTATGTTCCTTGGTTGTATCCAGAGTTACGTCAGGTTGTGAGAACATCAGTTGCTCATCTATCACTCGTGTTTGCATTGACCTGACCACTAACCCTATCACACCCTGCTCCTTCTGACAGGTGGCCCTCGGTGGTAAAGTTATGGAAGACTGTAAGGCAAAATAGATTCTGTGATACATTTTTGTTATTAAATATTACCACGTTTAACTTTTTAGATTAATCGCATGCATTAACATTTACAGCCATAATAAAAAGTTTAAGGAAATAAAAAGCTTTTTCCTCTGTGTTGAAAAGAGCGCAACACTCTGCACTCTGCTGCCCTCTGCTCGTCCCTTCACTTGTTTCTTTATGACACCAGTAGAGTACTTTTTGGGGAAAAAAATCTTTTATTCACATAATGTTTTTAAAGGTTGTAAAACGCGCTGCTGTGACCAAGACTGGGTTAAAACTATAAATAAAAGCAGAATATCTCTCCATCAAACAGATTCTTTCAGAGGTGTTGCATGTCATAATGTTATCTCATCAACAAAGATATTGTAATAAAAACAATAGTTATTCATTATCACAAGGTTTTAATACCAAGCATTTTCTGTTTGGACATCATTTATTTTTGGGTTGGGTCATTCTTCTCCACTCTGAGCATTAATGTTATTGTTTCATGCTGCAGTGACTCCACATAAGGATTTACTGTACTAACTCGCTGTCATTGTTCCAGACTGAACGACATGTTGATCGTGGCCGGGGAGAACAGTCTGATAAACACCGACGGCACGGAGCTGTACATAAAGCCCCGAAGTCTGGTGCCCCACCCACAGTACAACAACAGAACCTACGACAACGACATCATGCTCATAAAGGTACGCTGCCATATTCTCTCATGATTCAAGGGACTTAAAGTGTTCCTGACAGACAAACTAGAGCAGGGAGTTTTTGGACCAATCACAGGCTCAGAACAAAGGTTTCGTTGGTTCAGTCTGAGGTTGTGCACTTTGTCTTTATTCACTGGAGGAATGGCAGCAGCAAGATCAACCAATTCCAGCGCTGGCTTTAACTACTCGCATTACAAAACAGCAGAAAAAAAAAACAAAAAACATAAACAATATAAACATAAATAACTAGGCCATTATGTAAAATATTTTTTAATTGTGAATAAATCAGCTGTACCAGTGTTATCAGTAATGTGTTGTGTTTAGGGCTGCAGCTATCTATTATTTTGGTAATCAAGTAATCTATCGATTATTTTGTTCGATTAATCGAGTAATCGAATAAGAGATACTCTTGCGTGTCTGCATATTTTAAAAAGTAACACATTTTAATGCACATCTGTGAATCTGTCAGTCTAACATTAAGAAGTGTTTTTTTTTTTCATATTTTAATGCATTACATTGCAAATAGCTTTGTAAATGTAGGTTTTATTATTATACATTATGATATGGTCTACTAATTATATACTTTATACTTACTTATATACTACTTATATATTTAATCAGAATATTTGTAAATGCCTATACAAAACAATGCGAGTTCAAAGAATGTTAATCGAAGCTTTTTACTAATCGAATTACTCGAATAACTCGATGAATCGTTGCAGCCCTAGTTGTGTTTACCTCGTATCTGAGGACATTTGGGTAATTTGTTTGAAATAAGTTAAGGTCAGTGGGAGCTTCAGTTTTGGAGATGCTCTGACTCAGGCCCTTGTCAAACTCGTTAAAATCCTTACACTTTTCCCATTTTTCTTGCAACCTAACATATCTCACCCATTAAAACTTGCCATGATGAACAGATTCTCTGTTCTTCACTTCACCTGTCAGTGGTCATAATGTTATGCCTGATCGGTGTAAGCAGGAATTGTAACTTAGTTGGTTGAACAATTTTCCATCAATCCTTCTTCTTCCCCTTACCCATGGCTGCCCAAACTTCCTTCTCCCCAGACACTTCCTCTAGCTCTTTTGGGTGATCTATAGGCGCTTCCAGGCCAGCCGAGAGACAGACTCCTGGGTCTCCCCAGAGCCTCCTCCCTGTGGGACATGCTTTCAGATGTCTCCTGGACGCCTCTCTGGAGCACCTCCCTGTGCCCGAGCCACCTCAGCTGGCTGCTCTTCATGTAAAGGAGCAGTGGCTCTACTCTGAGCTCCTCATGGGTGGGGTCCAGCTGAGCCACCCACAGAGGGGACTGGTTCAGGTCCTCGGTCACAGCTGCTAGCTTTAGGGACATGGAATGAACAATTTTCACAAAGTATATAATTTTCACTGAACAGCCACTACTACTAGGGGTGTAACGATACATTTTTGCAATGATACGATATATATCGATTAGAAGTGTTTTGATGCGATTCAAGAACGATATTGGCTAATTTGGAATGATACGATTCTATACAATTCAACACCTTCATATCGATAATCTATACAGCAACTTTTTGCCAAAGATCATAAAAGTTTACTCTCAAATGTAGCACCGCGGCCAGGGTTGATTATGTCCAGCAGACAGAGAGTGAAGAAAAATTGAATATTACATTTTATTTAATTAAAAACAAAATTTATCTCCAAAAAGCCATATCTGGTTTTATTTTAACATACACATTTCTAATTTTGATAATTCTGATATTATCGATTGATACTTCATGTGTATCGACATTCACTTCCTAGAAAATGATACGATTCAATACAAGGTCAGTGTATTGGTGTAGTTGTATCATAGGAAAAAAAACTGATACATCGATACAGTTACTGTATCATTATACCCCTAACTACTACCCTACCCTATAACCTCTGTTCTATCCCTGCAGCTCTCAGTGCCTGTGTTTCTGAGCCCGGCCGTGTCCCTGGTGGCTCTGCCCAGACCGGACGCCCCTGTGGGACAGGGCCGGCTGTGTCAGGTGTCCGGGTGGGGCTTCACCTCTCTGGAGCAGGAACAAGCCCCTCTCCTGTCCTCTCTCTGGACCGTCATCGTCCCCATTGTCTCGTCCACGCAGTGTAACAGCAGCGAGTCCTTCAACGGGACCATCACCCAGAACATGATCTGCGCCGGCTCCAGCTCGGGAGGCAAAGATGCGTGCAAGGTACAAAAAGCAATAATTACACTAAATCCTGGAGCAGTCACCGCCAAGAAATCAAGCCCCGCTTTGAAAAACAAGAAGCAGGGAGTTTTCTAAAGCAAGTGCCATTAAACACCAACCACAACACGTTTGGCTTTCAGAGTACCCTCTTTAAACTAAATAAGGACCAAACAGGGACTAAATCATAACTAAAACTGGACTAAACTTATATCAAACTCAATCTACACCATAGCTAAACCAGATCTAAACTAGTTCTAATCCTAAAACAGGACTGATCTAGGACTAAACAAGGACAATACCAGGACAAAACAAAGACTAAAACTGGACTAAACATGAGTAAACCTGGACTAAACCAAGCCTAAGCCAGGACTAAACCAGGACTAAATAAGGACTGGACCAGGACTTATCTAGGACTAAACAAGGACAGTTCTAAGACGGGACTAAACACAGACTAAAGCTAGACTAAAACAGATCTAAGCCTAAACCAGGACTACTCTGGGTTTAATCTAGGACTGAACCAGACCTAAGCCAGGACTGAACCAGGACTAAACCAAGACTAAACTAGGTCTAAGCCATCTAGGACTAAACAAGGTACTACTGCTGCTGCTATTACTACTACTACTACTACTACTGCTCAGATATCAGATATCAGATATCTCCACTTCAGTAGCACTGCATTTTCAAGTTTTATACATATGTTTTGAAGGATTTTAAAGAGGAATTTGTTAATATATAATGCCTGTTTATTGGTCATTTTACTCCTAAAAACTGTATACAAAGTCAGATATCCATAATTCCCTCTGTCCAAAGCCTTTCAACAAAATTAAGAATTTTAAACCTGGCTCTATGCAATTTTTAGATTTTGTTCTTTGAAATGTGTGCATTTTTAAGTTGCTAATTCCACATTAAAACATTACATTACAATATTTTTTCCCTCATGTTGAAGCCAGTTATCTAAGTAAAAAAGTCACAGTGAGTGTGTTACTTCAGACTTGTCCTTGTTCACCTGCAGCGTCTCGCCTTGACTCCGCGTTGGTAATTCCCGGCGCTCCTGCCCCTTGGCTCCAGTTTGATATAAGGTCATGGTTCTTTCACACGCCTTTGTAAAGGTTATTCCCGGGACGGTGCACAGTTATACAATACAGATGATATTAGTGCGGAGCCAGCGCCGGGCCTCTATTAAAGAAATGTGCCAGGCTGTCTGTGGGAATGGGATTAAGCCCCTGTCGCACTCCGTCATTTTGGCCAAGGACAGATTAAGTTGTGCGGTGCTGAAATCCCCTGTCGAGGATTGGATTCTGTGTTGGACGTTGCAAAATAAACAGGATCAAAGGCGACCCAGACTGAAAGCTGGATGCCCCTAAGATAAATGAATTCTTCTTTTTAGTGCAGGAGGCCTGTCCCAAGCCTGGATAAATGGACAGAGTTGTGAATAATTCTGAATGTGAATAATTCAAGCTTTGTGCAAGTTGAATTTAAGACTTTTTTAGACTTTTTAAAACCGTTAATGAAGAAAATTAAGACCTATTTCATAAGCCTGCAGTGCCCAAAATGCTGAGTCATAAACGTGGCAGCAGCATTTAATCTTGACGATTGACAACAGTGAGTGCTGCAAAGCATTTTGTTCTTGGTAAGAAAAAATCTGAACACATCTAACACACCTTTGAGAATTTAAAGCTGCACTACCTGATTTTTTTTTCCTTGTATTTTGGTAAAGATAATTATTTAGTTATTAGTGCGGCAGAACAGAAGTCATCTGAGAAAACTGAGACTTTGAGGTCAGCTGTGGGCTGTGTTATAAAGGTTTTTGTTTTAGAGCGAGGGAAGGAACAGTTTAACCAATCACACGCTTTCATAGGACAGGAGCGCTCTGATTGGTCGATACATCCTTTATCTATCCACAACTAGAATCTATCAGGAATAATGTGAAGGAGCTATTGTTTTCATTCAAAATGTATAGCTTATTCACAGTATTTTTATGTTTTATTTTAAAGAATTAAAATCAAACTCCAGATCTGTGCTGTGTTATTGTGACAGCTCCTGGCTGTGGACAGACTCCAGGTTTGTGTGAAACTGTGACAGAGCAAAGGAGAGGAACTAGGAAAGAGGAGTGTATCATTCAAACTCAACTTTTTTTAGACACATCACTTTTACAGTCACAAAATCAGGTAGTGCAGCTTTAAGTGGGCCTTTTAGAATAAGCTGTAAATGTTTACTGTAATGGTAGTTACAGTAAACATATTTAAGACCTAGTTCTCTACATCTCAACAAATTAAAAAGTACTTTTAAGGCCATAAATTCAGATTTTTTTAGACTTTTTAAGACTCAGCAGAAACCCTGATAATTCAGTGTGACAACCTGTTCTAACGCTTATTTCATTATTTTCTTAACAAATGGATCTTAAGCCATCCCCTCCTACTTTCTTTTCTGAAGCAGGACAATCTGATTCCTTAGCCACAGAGAGCCATTTCCAGTCGAATCGCTGGATATAAACCTATCACAGCCGTTTATCTGCATCGTTGTGTCTTACAAAAGTGGAACATACAATATTTTCCGGACTATAAGTCGCTCCAGAGTATAAGTCGCACTCGCCAAAAAATGCTTAATGAAGAAGGAAAAAAACGTATAAAAGCACTGGACTATAAGTCAAATTTTTGGAGGGAAATTTATTTTACAAAATCCGACACCAAGAACAGACATTTCATCTTGAAAGGCAAGTTATAGTAATAATAGAATAGAGAACAACAGCTGAATAGGTGTGCGCTTTGCTAACGTAACACATTGATGGTTATTCAGCTACATGAAGCATAAACAACGAACTGAATAGGTGTCTCGTATGTTAACGTAATATATTAACAGTTATTCACATAACTATAGCATAAAGAACATAATATAACAAGTTCACCAAACTCACCATCTCACTCCTAATCACTAAATCCTTTAAATTCTTTATCCTCGGTGTCGCTTCTGAACAACTCCGCCAACTCCGGAGGTAGACGAAGCGCCGCTTCCTCCTCTGCGTGGCTGTCGTCAGACTCAGCATCAGTTCCATTTCCAATTATTCCGCTCTTTCTCAGTTGTCTTTATAGCCTAAGTTGTTAGTGGTAATGTTTACATTTTAAATTGTCAGTGGTACAGGTGCAGCAGATGCTGGGACACAAGCCTAGAGCGCCCTCTAACCAACACCTGAAATATTTTAATATATAAGTCACACCTGAGTATACGTCACACCCCTCGCCAGACGATGGAAAAAAGTGCGGCTTATAGTCGAGAAAATACAGTAATCTCTTTTCAAAAAATAACCAAGATGGCGCTGGCTTATACAGAGTAAATTGTATAACTTTATTGACCTGATTAACAGAGTTTAGTGCTTTCCTTCGTCACCTGTTGGTTCTGCTGAAGTCCTCGTTCTTGTCCTTTCCCGTTCACGTAACCACCACATTCAAACAAACCCACTTTTTCTGCAAGTCTTTGTACAACCGGCTTCTGCTGCTGTCCCAACATAATCTGCTGTATTCTGGTGTTTCATGACAAAACCAGCAACAGTTCTTCATAAGCACCATGTTTGTTTTGGATACAGGTCAATGTCACGCTGCTTACGTCCCGCCCTTCATTTCTCAGAACGGTTACTCTGCCTGTGATTGTTCCTCTCGTAGAAACGAAACTCAAACCGAGAGATACCAGGCTATCTTCTTTTACTTAAGTTTCCAGATTGAGACGTTCCAGAGGAGGGACAGTGAATATATGGTAGAAGGAGGCTGAGGTTGGAGCTGGAGGCCTAGAGGAAGACCAGAGAGGAGGTTTAGGGATGTAAGAAGAAAAATGACATGAAGTTTGTTGGTGTGAGAGAAGAGGAGGCAGAGGAGAGGGTTATGGAGGCAGAGATGGGACAGAACAGTGTTAGAGCCTCATCTTTATTTAAAGTCTAAGCACACACACACACACACACATGCAATAAATACATACACACAGACAGTATATAAGAGGAGAATTACATGAGAGGCACCAGAGAGAGCAGCAGTGGCTTCTGTTCCGCCTCAGGTCTGAACTGCATCACTAATTAACAGAGCTATATTTAACTCTGCTCTTAGTGAGGCTGACTGCAGTACATTCACTGAGTGTTTACAGTAAGGGGCCTGGAGGAAGTACTCAAAACATGTACACAAGTAAAAGTACTTCAAAATATTATTGATTAAGCAGACAAAATGATTGCTTGAGTGTACAGTATGTAAAAAATATACACTGACTTTGCTCCTCCAGTTGCTTTTACTGCGACAATTCATTACATTTTATTTATAGAGCGCATTTTATAAACAAATCTGCACATGGAACAACTTAGAAAATAAATGACAAACAAATATTGCTCTATTTAGCTTTACGAGTCCTACAAAACTGTAAAACCAATTAAGAGCCATGCACTAATAACAATAAATAAACAACAACGTAAAAAAACAAAACAATAAAAGACTACAAAACTCATGGCAGGTTAAAATCCAGAGAATAAAAGCAGGTCATACTACTACTACTACTACACCAGTTTTACACCAGATGCCCTTCCCAATACAACTCTCTCCTCCATATTTTAGGGCTTGGGACTGGCACAAACTGTGGCTGGAGTTTTGTGTGCCGGTCCCACTACTACTACTACTACTACTACTACTACTACTACTACTACTACTACTGTCCCTATGATTACTACAACTACTGTTACTGCTGTTACTGCTTTTGTACTATTACTACTACTGCTACTACTACTGCTACTCCTAATAGCCCTACTACTACTACTATTACTACTACTATTACTACTATTACAGCTGCAGCTACTACTACGTCTGCTACTATTCCTATGACTACTACTACCCCTTCTACTGCTACTAGTACCACTACTACTACTACTACTACTACTACTACTACTACTAATAATAATAATAATAATAATAATAATAATAATAATAATAATAATAATAAATACAGTACAGTACAGTACAAATAAATATTTGTACTGCACTTTACATTTGAAAACCAAATCTCAGTTCTACTACTAATTATATAACTACTGCTACCCCTACTACTCCTGTTGTTGATGCTGTTGCTACTACATCTACATCTACTCCTACGACTGTTGCAACAACTAGTACTACAGCTGCTACTACTACTACTGCTAGTTATGCTACTACTGTCCCTATGATTACTACAACTACTATTACTGCTGCTACTGCTTTTGTACTATTACTACTACTACTACTATTACAGCTGCAAGCTACTACTACGTCTGCTACTATTCCTATGACTACTACTACCCCTTCTACTACTACTACTCCTACTACTGTTACTATAACCACTAAACATCTTTTACAAAACCTAGAGAAAGGGTCAGGAGAGTTCTTAACAATGTAAATACATCGTGTATCGAGTTTCGTCCCACTTCTGTCCCATCCTCTGTCCTCCCCTTCTGTTTTTGGATCAACAGTATCCAGTTATTTGTTAACGTCTGATCCTGGTGACCTCTGTTATCTCGTACATCTACACCTCTGTGTGAACGTGTCAATGCCGTATGCTGTCTTTAGTAGATCCCCCGTATCCAGTATCACCAAAAAAAACACATCCCCCATTGAGCAAGTCCTTCTGGGAACTGTTTTGACTCCCGTTTGGTTTTGTTTGAGGGTTGTTGTTTTTTGGCAGGGCGACTCCGGTGGCCCGCTGGTGTGTGGAGGGCGGGTCTATGGACTGGTCTCGTGGGGGAAAAGTTGTGGAGAAGCCAGTTTTCCCGGAGTCTACACCGCAGTGTCCCGGTACCGGCGGTGGATAGAGCAGACCATCTTCTCGTCCTACCTCAGGTGCTCCGGGTCCACGGGGAAGTGAGGACCACGCAGACCTCTTTCAGTCCTCGAACAGGACCGAGAGTGACCAAAGAATTCAGTGTTAATGGGATGAATATTTTCTATGCTTGTTTATTCCAGACACTATGCTACATTGTGTGCTCATGTAAAAGTAACTTATTTTTGAAACACTTTGAATGTACGTGGAAATTCACAATGTTTATATCACTATCACTATATATTTGTTTGTTTACTTCTCATAAATTATGTCAACTTTTTTGTTTTTTGTATTCTTCCCTGTCAGAGGAAGAAAGTGTTCAAGTAAAGTACAGTTGCTATCAGAAATATTAAACCTTTTGAGTATTTTAAGGATTTATCTATTAGATTTTTCACAAAGATAAAAAGATCCTGGGACGTCCTGGAGTGGCCGTCTCAGTCTCCAGATTTAAATCCCATTGAAAATCTTTGGTGGGATTTAAAGAAGGCAGCAGCTGCAGCTCAGAGGCCATCAAACATCACTGAGCTGAATGAGGCGTTTATAGAAACTACAGCAGAAGTCCCACAAGGTCTCGTGGCAAATCCCAATCAAAATTTCAGACTTAGGTTCTGAACGTTTGGGATGGGAAAATGGTAAAGGCAAACAAATGGCTGGGTTACATGAAAAATGGACAAAGATTCCAGTCGAGCTGTAAGAAACTCGTCAGCAGTGACCCAGGACGTTTGTAAGAAGTGATAAAAGTGAAAGCAAGCTCCACCAAGTCCTGAAGCTGAGGGCTGAATAATCCTGCCCATGAGCCTGTGCTATAAGAGTCACAGTTTTCATTTGAACTTCAGAGTTATGTCAAAATAAACCGTTTCTGTTGTTAAATGATTTTTTTGTTTATTCTCATCATCTTTCATTCAAGCAGACATGTTTCTTTTACTCAAGTACATGTGTTTAAATAAATTAAAGTACTTTTTACCTTGGTGAAAAGTGGGTAGTACACTCACAAACCAAAGATCCTGGGTTTGATGTAGTATATTTGTGCAAAACAAAAACAATGTTTCAAAAGCTGAGCGTTCTGAGGCCTCAGAAACTCAGCGCCAGAGTTAAAGTATAATATCCTCTTTAACAGTGACTGAAATAGCAAATTGGTTGCACTACAGTCCACCGTACAGTGTTGCACTGTTGTATACAGAGATTGGACAACACAAGTTTATCTTTGTTGTACCTTGAATACTGATTGTTTGTTTGTTTGTTTGTTTGTTTGTTTGTGTGTCCACTGATGATAAAGTGAACAAACAGAAATAAAAGTACTCGTAAAAACAATGAATGTAATGTAATTTGTTTGTTTTCACTGTGATGACAGCTTCTGGTGGTGTTAGTGATGCTGGAGGTTAAGCAGGTAGCTACTCCAGTCACAGTACATGGCTGGGTCTGACAGGGAGGGCATCCAGTGTAAAGATTAATCATTCTGACTGGTTTTACTGTGGCAATTGCAAAAAAGAACAGCTGAAAGAAAAAAATAAAATTGATGCCTGCTGCTCCAGCTACTGCTACTTCTACTCACACTACTACCAGTCAGATTACTACTACTACTACTACCCACTTCACCACCGTACTCAAACACACCTTTACTGATTTCAAGTCTTTAAAAATAAACTTCAGGTAAAAGTACCAACATTTAGTATCTAGTTACTTTTCCATTGTGTCAATTTACTTCACACAGTGTTGTTCTTTTATTTTGATTTCCTCCAAAGTGTCCACATCTCATACAGAGAATAAATATAAGTTAAAATACTCCACAAAAATATTCTTTGAGTAAAAGACTTGGATCTAAGACTCTGTTCCAGCTACTACTACTACTACTACTACTACTACTACTATTACTACTATGAGCTGCTTTACCACTGTGGTCAAAAATACAAATTTTAAGTAGGGCTGGAAATCAGAGGGTACCTCACAATACATACACAATACATGGCTCATGATATTAATACCACATTTTGGCGATATTGCAGTTATGGCTAATGTTGCACGATAACCAAGATAACCCATAATATATCACTGTATTTTTAAACACAAAAAGACCCAGTGTTTTTTTCCTGTCTGTAATAATTGAGTTTTTGTGAATTATAAAGGGTCATATGAACAAGAAGGTTTTATGTTATGGATACTTTATGGCACTGGAGCAGCAGAAACCGTTCAGATTAATATCAATACCAGAATTACCAGTATCAAAAGTTTTAGTGCTTTGGTATTGATTAACAAATCTGTAACTTATAGATTTAAACAAGAAACAACAAGTCCTGTTTACAAAAGTATCTGCAGTGCCATGAGCAGTAGCTGTGTATTTGTCCTCAGATATGAGGTCAACCGGTTTAAATCAAATGTTAGTTTTTCTGACAACAATGGTACAGCTGAGTTATTCACAATAAAAAAATATTTCACATAATGGCCAAGTTGTTTATGTTTACATTTTTTGTTTTGGTTCTAAAACACCGTCCAATCAGAAGATCGGAAAGACTGGCAACCTACAGACCATTGTTTTGCTGCAGTACTGTCCGGTACAAGCACAGGCTGATTACAGTACTTTTAAGTAGGTTATTTAGAAATATTTTATTTGTGTGACTGTATTTGTCAGGCCAAGAGCTTAGAAGTGCAGTGCTGCCCTCTACAGTCCTGGCTGAATGCTTGACCACATTTGATGTGAAAGCACCATTATTATGCACAATGTCACAAAAGTATCGATATTGTTATCACAAAATATTGCAATATTTCACATTAACAATATTTTGTTTTAGGTCTAGTTTCAAGCTAATATGTAATAAAAGTATCTGGTTACTTAATTACCTCTGCTTTTGTCCAGTCACTTTACACAATGCATGTTCGTGAGTTTTGATATCTTTTGTTTACACGAGGGAGTCCACGTCCCATAAATCATCTCACCACAACACCTGTACACAACACTTTGTCTCCTCTCCTTTTTCCAAACAGTATGTGCAAGTTTTTCCATTTCTCTCTTGTTTTATACATCTCCACTGTACATTTGAACACAACATTTCTTCACTTTTTCGCCGACACAGGTGACTTTTAACCTAATTCAATAAATAAATGCATTTCCGTGTATTCCTGTTGGGCGTCCGTTATCGTCACTATCTGATATGGAAGCCGATCGGACCTCGGCCTGAGTCGCTCCGTGGGGAGTAGGTGTGTCGCGCTGCACCTTCTTTCTCTATAGTCCACGGCATATTAAAGCCCTGGACTCCCGGGTCTCCTTACAGCTCGCCTTTCAACGCATTGTCTCCGCTATCTTAGTCGGTGAAGTCCTCTGAGACACGCGGCCGTCTACATCCCCGAACACTGTACGCATGTTTTGAAAGACAATCTGTGCTCCAGCTCCTATAGGGAGGGGTTTTTCTATGTAAACATCATAAAAAGTATAGTTTGGTGAAGAGGAGCAGAGAGGGATTAGAAGGACAATGGGCTGGAGTTCTTTTATACAAGGCTGGTCTAGTTTCACCGTGTTTCAGGGTTAAATGTAAGAACATACAGGAGGATGGTCATGAATCACTGTCAGGAATGGTATGGGCAGAGGACACTTTAGGGACAAGGGAATGGGTGCAACTCATGTCTTTTTAAGGGGGTATTTGAGGAAAACACCGGAGTAATGGCAGCGGCAAGTCCAACTGGAAAAAGACCGGTTCCAGCGCCTGCTCCGACTGCTCACACCACAAAACTTCAGGAAAAAAAAAGAGAAACAAAGACAGAAAACACAAAATAAAACTTGAATATGTATGCGGAAGGGAGGAGAGTTTTGTTTTGTTTTTTTACTTCCACATTCTCAAAAACTCTGGGCCTTTAAAATACAACTTTGGAAGAAAACTAATGTTAAATGTAATCTCTGAAAACACGGCCTCACACAGACGCACATCAGCCTCACACAGACACACACCGGCCTCACACAGACACACACCAGCCTCACACAGACACACACCAGCCTCACACAGACACACACCAGCCTCACACAGACACACACCGGCCTCACACAGACACACACCAGCCTCACACAGACACACACCAACCTCACACAGACACACACCGGTCTCACACAGACACACACCGGCCTCACACAGACACACACTGGCCTCACACAGACACACACCAGCCTCACACAGACACACACCGGCCTCACACAGACACACACCGGTTTCACACAGACACACACTGGCCTCACACAGACACACACTGGCCTCACACAGACACACACCAGCCTCACACAGACACACACCAGCCTCACACAGACACACACCGGCCTCACACAGACACACACCGGTTTCACACAGACACACACCGGTCTCACACAGACACACACTGGCCTCACACAGACACACACCAGCCTCACACAGACACACACCAACCTCACACAGACACACACCGGCCTCACACAGACACACACCGGCCTCACACAGACACACACCGGCCTCACACAGACACACACCGGCCTCACACAGACACACACCGGCCTCACACAGACACACACCGGCCTCACACAGACACACACCAGCCTCACACAGACACACACCGGCCTCACACAGACACACACCAACCTCACACAGACACACACCAACCTCACACAGACACACACCACATGTGTCATGTGGTTGGGTTTGTAATAATATGGCATTGATACAGTGCTTTTCTAGTCACTCAAAGTAATTTTACAACTTGGTTTGCAACAAAAGGTTTAAAAAGAAATCATCTGGACTTTGTTTTTAAAGTTGAAAACATTTCACCTTCATCCAGGAGGCTTTGTCAGTTCTGAAGTTAAACTGGTGACAGCTGGGTTATATGCTCCTGGGAAGGAGGAGTTTTAGACCTGAAACTAAATTCCATTGGTTCAGACGACTTAAAATGGACTCAGTAGTTAGCATTAGGTCATTATTCCTTCTCTCCTCAGTCACACTCAGTGATGGTGAGCTACAGCTGCTCACGACCCCTCTGACCACCACCACTCAGTCACACTGATGCATTCACACATTCACACAGCCAAGGTCGTGAAGTGTCTTGCTCGATACAACAACAGTATGTAATGCCAGTGGGGGATTGAACCACCAACCTTCAGGTTAGTGGGGGAATGTCGCCCCCGACTGAGCTACACAAGAATTTAATCAAAAGTTGAGAAGATGCTGTAACACTGCCACATTTATGGACTGTTGTCAAAATTAAAGGTTATTCAAACAGCAATAAAATGCAGTGGAAATAACTTCACTTGTTCATTTCTAAATTTTGTTTGTCTGTTATATAACATTTTAGTGTTTAAATATTATAATATTTAGGTTCCAGAAAAAAAAGAGTTCATAAGACTCAACTGTCAGAGGCCGGCTCGTGGCCAACGACAGAAATGAGGGGAGGCAGACAAAGGTTAGGCCAAATCAAGTTTTGTTATTGTAAAATAATAATTAAACAAATATAACAAGTATGGGCTGTGAGTGTGTCGATGTGAGAAGTGTGTGCAGTGTGTGTGAAAGTGTCTGACTGCAGAACCAACAGAACAGGATCCTCCAGGGTCGTCCCTGGAGCGCCTGCATTAAAAAGTGGAAACATGCTCCTCTGGCAGCAGGAGGAACCACCCCTGCCTCCTGCTGAGAGGAGGGACAGAATACACTGCTGCTCAAAGGTTTTAGAAAACCAAAATGTATGCAGTTTGATTTCTCATTGTACTCTGAAACGAGAACATAGAACAAATAAACAACTGAAGTTAAAAAGAAATTGTCCGATATGACAGTAGAAATCAAATATTATTCAGAATGTTCTTCCCATCTCTGTTCCCATGAACGTGTCACTCTTGTAGGTGGCTTTGCTTCTCATTCTTCTGTCCAGTTCATCTCAAACCAGCTCCATGGGTTTAGCTGAGGAGACTGTGCTCTTCATCTTGTTCTGGCAGAGCTTGGACTCATGTTTCTGGTTCATTATGTGGCTGCGTGAACCCTTGTGGCCTTTTGTTAGAAGCTAAAAGTTAACCTGAATTTACCCCAAACTAAAACTAAACAAGCTTTACCTTTGTTCTTCTCTCTGGCAGTTCATTGCTTACATTTGTGCTATTTTAAGTAATTAAATAAACTTCAACAGCTTAAAAAAAATAAAATAAAAAGCTGGGAAAATTGGTGTGTTCTAAACCTTTTAATCAATTTTCCACTCATGTTTAACTTTGTACAACAAGGCCTAAGTGTACAAGGATCATTCATTTTAACATGGCCAGTAAACATTTGCATCAGTGGGAATCAAATGGTTTTCCTAAGCATTTTATCGTGGCCTTAAACACAGGCGCACAGAGGCGTTTCCAGGGAGTTCACTTAATCATTTCTTCTGGAGAAAAAAAAATCTTCCACGAATGTAGCGGTTCAGTGGAAGTGCGCCATGCCAAAAGTCACACCTCACTATGAGAACACTGCCATCCTCCGGCGAACGGCGTCGGTATCCGCTGTCCTGTCCATGGCGCTTCATCCACACCAATATTTCCCACAGACTTAACACGTCCCGCGTTAATTACCCGCGCTGTTGTCTCATCAAACCCCTTTCCTTCATCAAACCACTCCCACTCATCAAGCTGCGGCGCGTGGACGACATTTTCCACCGCGTCCCTCTGCGTGTTTCCCCGTTTACGTGCCATCTTTGAATATAAAATCGTCGTTTGTTCGCCTGTGACTGCACGCGCTGTATCCCGGAGAGTGGAGCGCGCAGGAGACGGAAGCTGCGACGCGTCTGGTCTCTCGCCTGTCTGTGGGCTGCTGCCGCTTCCCCTGCCGCTGCAGAAAACCCCGCGCCGCGCCGCTCCCTCGCCAGCTCTCCCCGCGGATCCGTGTTTTGCATCGCTCCTCAATTTGCATTTCTTCCTCGGATTTTCCGTGGTTTAGCCGCGCACAGCCTCCTCTCTCCAAACCAACCAGCGGGCGCTATATCCCACAACACTGCCCCGCGCCTCCATTTCCAAAAGCAATACGCGCCGAAATACGACTGCTTTGAGGTTTTATCGCCGGATGATGCTGCTAGGACTCGGAGGACATTTTTAATTTGGCTTTTAATTTGTTTGTTGCGCACCTACGGAGACAGACACGTGTCTTCTTCGGGGGTACACACAGGCAGAAAGGGCTAGATCCTGCCAGCAGATCGCATTGTTTTCCTCTTTAATCCCACCTTTTGTTTGTTCGTCACGAGCCGAGGAAGACGGCTTGAGCTCGTTTATATCTTTCACTTCACAAAAATTCGTGCGCCTTGGTGGGAGAAAAGACGCATTTGGATATGTCGGAAGTATTGCCTTTCAACGAGGAGAAAATGAGTCATTACGAGGGCGACGAGGGACACCTTTCCTTCACCTGTCGTCTTCAAGACACCAACAACTTCTTATGCGGAGCACAGAATAAACGCCCGCCCAAGCTGGGGCAGATAGGCAGAAGCAAACGGGGTAATTATGCCATTAAGGCGTTTTTTTTCTTGTGTGGCTGCTGTTGAATGCGCACCATAATTGCTCGGCATACACCTTATTATTATGTTCATCACGGGGCTGGGTAACTCTTCACCTCACAGGCTTTAAGGGAGACGTGTTTGTGTGTGTGTGAGGGGGGAGTGTAAGTTTATTTTTTTAATTATTATTAAATATTCCATTCGCATTGCAACATGACTTGGATGCGCAATGCCTTTTGGATACAGCTTCACCAACGCCGCCGCTCTCCTCCTGCTCCCCGCCATAATTCCGTGTCTTTGTTTTATCTGTGTTTTGCAGTCGTGTTGTCTCTGGCTCCCTCTCTCCCTCTCCCTCTCTCTCTCTCACAGGTTGATGGCATGTTACCGCGCACACAGACTCACGAGCAGACATGTTTGAACCGCGCGCACAGACATGACTGCTTGTATGTGTTCATCATGTCGTCCTTTTTGCATGCGTCCTCGCTCATCTCCTCGCTCTCACGCACGCAAACGAACACAAAGCCTTTTCTCATTCAGCGCAGTGCTTCCATAAGGTCTGAGGGCTCCTGTGGTTTGGCGTTTTTTTTTTTTTTTTTTTTTTCCTTTCTTTCTTTTTTGGTGAATTTTAAAGACGCAACATGGTCCATTAACTGTCTCCCTGCAAAAAAATGACAGGATTCAAACTCAACCATTGTCTTGTTCACTCATTAGCCATCCATATTGTATGCCAGGAAGATATGACAGCATTGTCAATTTTTTATTTTTATTTTTTTACATTTTGAGCAGCCATACTCCTGTGTTGCGAGATGATGTTATGGGAAAATGTGCATCACTGCTTCCCAAATGCAGTCCATGCATCTCTGCAACATCCAGCATTCGTTATCTGTCTCCCTGCAAGAATTAACAGCGTAAATTCCCAGCATTGTCTTAATGTTTGAACAGTCACGCTAGGATTGTCGAAAAAAGAGGATATGTTTGATTAGCCGTGCAACAGTACTGCAAAATTAAACTCTAGAGAAAATGCACATCACTGCTTCCCAACGCGATCATGTTTCTTTGCGCCCAATCTCCAAAATTCATCAAAGGTCCCCTCTTCTTTTTGAGCTTTTAACCAAATGTTCGCACCTTTGTTTCATCCACACGTTTGAGTAATCCTGTATGCTGAGGCGATGCCATTCTCCAGAGCTGAAAACGCTCGGTCTCACAGCTCTACGTGAAACCAGGAAGTGCTCCTGAGCGTTTCTAAAGCCCATACACCATCACCAGACTCGTTCTGATCATTTCATCCTTAAACCTCCGTCACTACGAAGCAGTCAGCTCAGAAACAGCTCCACAAAAGAAGACGTTTTCCACAGATAAATTATTTTAAGTTATAAAACCTGAAATATTAATGCAAAGGAGTCCAACATGTTTCAAAAAGCCTGAAAAAAGCTGAATTTTATGGGAGTTTTAACCATATCCGAGCAAAAACTGGGAGCATGAATTCAGACTCAATATAGTCTAAAGAGACATTTGAACAGAAATTTTACAGTTTTGCTAAATCTATATTGGTGCTTCCTGATGCCAGTTGTGTGTTTTTGCATCCGACATGTATTATCTGTCTCCTGTGCAAGAAAAAGCAGCACGAATTCCCAGCATTTGCAGAGCCATGCTATAAATTTGCAAATTTGTGCCATGAGAAAATGTGCATCACTGCTTCCCATCGCAGTCCATGCACCATTCAGCTGTCTCACGAGGGGCTGAGACATGTCCGTTACAGATTTACAAAATCTACAGTGACAAACATGACAGTGCTTCCTGATGCTGTTTACTGTCATCTAACCATCTCCTAGAACTAACTTGTTGTCAGTCGTTTGAAAAGACCTGCTTTAGCATCGCAAAATGATGCTCTTTCCAAATGCAGTTCATGTCTTTTTGCATCCAACATTTAGCCGTCTCCCAAACAAGAATTGACAGCATGAAGTCAGACTCCAGTGTTGTCTAATAAAAGATAGTCAGCCATGTTACTGCTAAGATGACGCTACAGCAAAATGCACTGCTTCTTTGTGCCCAACATCCAGCATTTGAACCATCTCCCTGCAAGATTTCCCAGCACAAATTAAAAAAAATGCCAAAGGATAACGGACAGTTCGAGCAGCCTCACTACAGCACTATAAAATGTGTATGGCTGCTTTCCATTTGATATTTTTTGCATCAAACATTTAGTAACCGTCTACTTTTGAGAAATGGCTGCAAGAATTCCTAATATTGTCAATTTTTTCCATAGTTTTGCTTTGCTACAAAAATGAAGAATGAATGAATGTTGCTTCCCAATGGCTTTACTTTTAATGTCATCCAAAATTCCTTAAAGGTCCCATATTACGCTTTTTTTTAGGGTTTTTTAAATAGTTTTGGTCACATTTGCATTAATATTTCTGCTGCTGACAATGGTAGGGAATGGACAGAGCATAACAGATGGATAAATGAGCCGACTGCTTCATTGTGACGGAGGTTTAAGGCTGAAATGATCAGAATGAGTCCGGTGACGGTGTCTGGGCTTCAGGAACGCGCAGGAGCACTTCCTGGTTTCATGAGACCGAGCGTTTTCAGATCTTGAGAAAGAGACAGCCTCTGCATACAGGATTACTCAAACGTGTGAATGAAACAAAATACTACTCCAGCTATGTTTTTGAGGAGGAAACTAAAGCTCAAAAGGTTTTTAGGATCTTTAACCTTCTCCTTAGAAGACCTGACATCATATTTTCTATCTACTATTGTCATGAAGGTTAGTTTGAACTGCCACGCTACAGAATTGCAAAAGGATGCTATGGCACTGCTTTCCAACTAACTGTTCATCTCTGTGGGATAGCTTTAAATAGCCCTGCATCAAAGATTTATTAACCACCTACCTGCAAAAAAAGTAATTAAACAACCTTTCTATGCTTCAGTATCGTTCTGTCCAATGCAATTATTGTTTATTTTGCATCTAACATCGTCTGCCTGCAAAAAAACGACAGCCTTCAAGCTCCTCTGCTGTGTAGTGTACTGTAAAGCAGAGTTAGTTTGAACAGTCGTGTAAGATTAGTGCACAAGGATGCTGTGGGAAAATGTGCATCACTGCTTCTCAACGCTATTCCTGTTTCTTTGCATGCAGCCCAGGCCTTGTTAACTACAGTCTCCCTGCAAAAAAATCACTTCCTGACACTGTTTGTTTGTTTGTTTATAGAGATCTCCATTATCTATGATCTATTTTGAACAGCCATGCTTCAGTTTTGGTATAGAAATAGAGAAAATGTGTCAGTGCTTCCTAAATCTCTGCAGAAAATGACTGCATAATGTAAACTTCATCACCATAAGAAAGGATGGTTTGAACAGTTTTTGTTTACCATGGTTTCCCTCCATTATTCTAATTTATAAATGCTTCCAATGCAATATTTTTTACACCCAGCCCAATCCCGTTCAATATCTTTCTAATAATAATATAATAATTTCAAAGTCTACTTTTATTTTGCTTCCTAATGCTTTTTGTAACATCCAGCATCCAGCCTTTGTTAACCATATCCCAGCTAAAAGCGACTGTGTGAATTCACAACAGTCACAAATATAGCTTTTTTTAACAGCTTTGCAACAAAATGATATAAGAAAGTGTTCTCCACTGCTTCACTGCACACTTTTAGCCTCTAACATTTAACAGTTATTAATCGTCTTCTTCCAAGAAATTAATGAGAGTTCAAATTCTGATACAGTGTTTCTCAGAATGTGGTATGCGGGCTTTTTCTAATGTGTTGTTTACTAAAGTTTTATTTAACCACAGAGTTTAGTGCTGCCTGCTGTTGTAAATAGTTATGGTTAATTTTGTTAGTTTAGTTCTGGTTTAGACCCAGTTTAGTCCTGGTTTAGTCCTGATTTAAGGCCAGTATAGTCCTGGTTTAGTTTATTCTAGTCTTGGTGTGGTCCTTATTTTATGGGGCGGCAGTAGCTTGCCCACTAACCTGCAGGTCGGCGGTTCAAGTCCCACTCCCAGCTGTTGTTGGGTCGTTGGGCAAGACACTTCACCCACCTCGTGAGTGTGATTGTGTGTTTGTGGTCGGAGGCAGAGTGTGACTGAGGAGTAAATGAATAATGCACCAAATTGTAAAACGACTTTGTCCTGAAAAGCGCTGTATAAGACTAATGCATTATTATTATTATTATTATTATTTATCCTTATCCTTAAAGAGCAACTCACCCCTGGCCCAGGGCTGACTCCGCCCACTGCCAGAGACTGAAAACTGCTCAAAAAGTGGGCAGAGACAGAGGGAGAACTGAGGGAGGAGAAGATAAAAAATACAGGACGTCTGGACTTGTTTTATGTTGCTTTTAATAACACAGCAGCTGAAGTATTGTGAAAAAGGCGTTGCGCACCACAGCAATAATGTGCTTCAGCTCGTGTCTTTCATTACTGCAGGTATTATTTCACAAGCTTTTTATAATCATATCTCCTCAGTAAGAGGTCGATTGTTATCAAACGAAAAGTGACTTAAAGCTTGACACAGAGAATCCATCTGTGGACTCAAAAAAGTGTCCATAGTTTGTAGGTATCTACTGTTATTGATCATTAAGTTTACTGTGAGCCAGTCCAGTGTGAGAGGGGAGGGAGAGGAGGAGGGGACTGAACGGTAAATGCGAGGCTGCGTGGCGTTTTTAGGCACAGGTGTGGTAACGAGGCAAAGTACTACACCACACTTGTCTTTCTGCAGCAGGACCCAGCGTTTGGCCCTTGGAGAGCAGCACTCTGACGGTTCTCACCATAAAATGTGAATTTAGGTTTGTACAGCTGATCAGCTAAAAAAAAAAAGTGGTTTAGGGTTGAGTTGCTCTTTCAGTGATGCTACAATTTTGTAAACTTATATGAAATACCTACTTTCTCTCTTTGTAGCAATAGCATGGTTTTTAAATCCATTATTTTCTAAAATGACAGTTCCAGCGGCCCTGCCATGATACACGACGGCTTCTCTTCCACTACATTTAACTGTGTCCCAGTGAGAAATGCCGGCATCAATTCAAACCCTATACCAGTGTCTAGTTTGATCAGCCATGCTCCACTCATTCTCGTTTGTATCGTCTCAGTATAATTCATGTTTTATTTTATTTTCTATTTGCCTCCACTGTGGGCTCTCTCTAACCGGCTCCGTGTCTCCCTGCAGTGATCGAAGACGAGAACGCAGAAGACGACGCACAGCAAAACGGGACAGAGAAGACTCCAGCAGAGGCTTAAGACCATCCTCCACCTTCACCTTCACCTCCACCACGACCCACAATCCTCTCTTCTTCCTCCAAAACGTCCCCCTCTCTCCTCCAAAAGAGACATTTTTTACGGCGATATCTACCAGTTTTAATCCAAAGACACTGTACATAAGCACTTTTCTCTCATGTTGGCAGCAAGCGGCACTTCCACTGACCCTCCTCCGTCCCAGCCATGGCCATCCGGGGAAAAAATCCTCTTCTTCTTCTTCGTCTGTCTTCTCTCTTCTCTCTCCTCAAACACACACAGAAGAATCTACCATCTTAAAAACAAAACAAACAACAAAAAAAAACATGAACATCTGCAAACTCCAATCCAGGTTTTGGCCATAGATCCGCGTGTTTTTTGAGATCCAGAGGGGCCTCAAAATGGAAGAGGAGCACGAGGAAGACGTGGAGGGAGGGAGGTTCGCTGTCGAAACGCAGAAATCAGGGACAGGATACTGAATAATACTAAACAAAAGCACACAACACTTGTATCAATCAAAAAAAAAAAAGCTATTGTTCATAATCTGCTCTTCATTTTGAGCCGTGCAGTTTGTAAATAGATATACGGAAACGGTAGCCCATATTTTCTTGCACAAAAGTTGGAAAAATTTTGTTGTGACTAATGATGATGATGATGATGATGAAGAACTTTATTTATTGGAGTACGTGATGAAGCCAGAAGAGTGTGTTGTTTGTTCGAATGCAGAGAAATTTTTGAGTGAATGAGAGATCTCTAACGTATCGAGGGTGTTCCATGAAGCGAGCAAACCCAACAAGTCTGGCTTATTTCTGTTACATGAAGCTTATAAACTTCAGCAGAAAGTTTAGCCTGGTCCAAAGCAGGTTTAAAGTCAGGCTTAGAGCTAACTTCTGGTCTCTGAAGTCTGTTTTTTTACTTCCATTTTTATTTTTCCCTTTGGCTTTTCTCTCCTTTGGACTCGCCCAGCGTCCTAACGTTCATTAATTCTCATATTAATTGATTTGGCATAGGTTTTTACACCAGATGCTCTTCCTGACACAAGCCTCTCCATTTATCCAGGCTTGGGATGGGCCCAAAGAGTTCATCGACTTGTGGCTGGACTATTTTTTTTTCTCTTTACTAACCACTAATACCAAAAATATTACTAAATAAAAGCCATTCAAAAGTCATTCATTAATTCTTCTCCGCTTATTCCTGAAGACATTTGAGTATATTAAGTGTTTTTTTTTTTCCATTTTAAGTTTGAAAACAGTTTTTTTACACTGAATTTTGATCATAATAAAATAAAAAAAATAAATGCAGTCTCAAAATTTAGTGCAATAAGATTAAATGTATAAAAAACAAAAGTTAACTAAATTAAATAATATATTCTGTATGAATGTGAAAAAAAATTAGTGTATAAAAAATATTGTGCATAAAAATTCAGTATATAAATGTTGCTGTCTGATAAAACAGAAAAAATATATACCGTATTTTCCGGACTTTAAGTTGCACTTTTTTCATAGTTTTGCTGGACCTGTGACTTAGCCAGGTGCAACTTGTATATCATATTTATCAAATTTAACATGAATCAAGGAGTAAACATTACCGTCTACAGCAGCGAGAGGGCGCTCTAGTGACAACTACTGTCAGCAGTATTCAGCGATGTAGAATAAGATGGAGAGCTCAGGAACTTCCTTACCGGTAACTTTCTTCGCACTCACTGGCTTGTTTTGTTAATTTAGCCTCTTCAGCCTCCCAGGTTTGTTGTTTGTTGTTGTGTAGCTGAATAACTGTTAATGTGTAAGGTTAACGTACCGGACGTTCAGCCAGTTGTTCTGTGTGCTGTTGTGTAGTTGAATAACTTGCCTTTCCAGATTAAATGTCTATTCTTGGTCTTGGATTTTGTGAAATACATTTTTAAATAAATGCGACTTATAGTCCAGTGCGACTTATATATGTTTTTTCCTCTTCATGATGCATTTTTTGACCAATGCGACTTATAGTCCGGAAAATACGGTATATATATATTTTCTTATTTTTGACTGCTCCCTTTTTCTTTTGGGATTGCCACAGTGAACTACTAATACCAAAAAATTTACTAAATAAAAAGCCATTCAGTCGTTCATTCATTTTCCTTCACTTATTCCCAAAGATCTGTTTGTGCGTTTGTAAACAATGTGGTGGCTAATGCTATTCTTGTGTTAGCAACCAAAATATCTCAAATTATACTTTTTTTTTTTTCTTTTTTTTTTTTTGAGGCAACCAGCTGAGCCACAGATGATGATTAATCCAGATGTTTTTGGCAACTCACTTACTCATGTGTGTAATGTCAGTGCCTGAGTAGACAACATTAGCGAGTCCATCAACGTTTAGCCATGTAGCAATTAGCATATAAGCTAAAGGCTAAATAATGTTTCCAGTGTTTTGTTATGCTGGGCCATAATAAGTTAACTTTAGCAAATGTTTCGGTCTTTCCAATGTGGTTACAGTAAAAGTTCACAAAAATATAAACAACCACTCACTTTTGCCATTTAAAAAAAACAAAAAAACATCTTACTGCAGGTTAGCGGTCACTGATACAAATAAAACCACTATGATGATGAAACAAGTCAAGCAAAATGTTACATTTACAACGTGTAGAGAATGGAGTTAGCTGTTGTTAGCGTAAACTCGTTGGCATTTGCTACCCGAGTTTTTGAGTAAGAATTCCAAGATTGGAGGGTTTTCCAATTGAAATGTACAACTCTGAACTCAGAAATTCCGATTTCCAAGGAGAACTGGAACGCAGCATTAGTCCACAGTGGCATTAGTGTAACTGTGGAGGCCTGGTCTTGTTTATGGCACTGTTTTAACTCCATAGTCGCTGATTTGGAGACTGGAGCCTGTGTCCTTGCTGCTTTGGGCCTGAGGCGGGGCGACAACCTGACTGTAGCCCTTGGGTTAGTCTCCACTGAACCAGTTTAACCCCAAAATCCTTTATTCTCTCTAACTTATTTACATTTTTACCCTTCCTTCATGGAATACCCTGGACGTCGGTGTCGCCTGAGTGTTTTTGTTACCATACTTTGCAGCTGAAGAAGTCATTTATATACGATGTACCTCCTCCCACTGTTTGTAAGCTCCAGGCTTTCACCTGGTCGGTTGATACTGTAACTTGTACACAGAACTATTTATATTCGTGCATTATCGTGTGTGTGCCAAAACCTCATGCAGGATCTACTGTATCGAACAAGCTATGTTTTGTTTTGTGCTTTCTTTTTTTTTTTTTTTTTTTAAAGAGGTTGTTTTGTTTCTTCTTTATAAAAACTTTTACAGACACAGAATTTATGCAATTCTATTTTTTTTAGAACAGAATTTTGCTTCAAATTAATTCAAATAATATCAGTTCCTTAAAAAATGCTGTCTCAAAATTTAGTGCAATAAAATAAATGTATAAAAACAAAAATGAACTAAATTAAACTGTCTAAATATTTTTTTCGCATTTTAATTTTCAATTTTTTACATTTATTTTTGATCTAAATTAATTAAATAAAATAATCTGTTTCTAAAAAAAGCTGTCTCAAAATTTAGTGCAATAAAATAAATGTGTAAAAAACAAAAATGAACTAATTTAAACTGTTTAAATATATATATTTTTTTGCATTTTAATTCTAAAAACAGTTTTTTACATTGATTTTTGACCTAAATTAATTAAATAAAAAATCTGTTTCCAAAAAAAGCTGTCTCAAAATTTTGTGCAATAAAATTAAATTTATAAAAATTTATTGTAAAGAAAATTTGTGTGAAAAAGAAAAATATAGTAAGTAAAAATAAAAATTAAGTATAAAAAAAAGAAAGAAAAAAAAGAAATTCAAATGCAAAAACTTCAGTTGCTTAAATTCAGTGTCTAAAAAATGTAATACAAAATCTTAATGAAGACACAAAACAACCTCCATTTTTATTTGGTATTATTATTATTATTTTACATTTTATTTTATTTATTTTTTGGGGGTTGCCATTTTTTAGGGCTCTTTCTAAAAAAACGCTGCATGCATGGCGAAGTATAAATTTCATGCATGCAGGGCAGAAGTCGTGTATTCTTGAGCACCTCGTATACCGCTTCAAATGACCTCCAGGATCAGTCTACGGCCTACTACTACTACTACTACTACTACTACTACTACTACTACTACTACTACTACTACTACTACTACTATTACTATCTTGTAATAAAGACTATGACAAAAGTTATATTTAACTGTTTAGTGCTTGTGGTTTACAATATGGAAAATCTCATATTTGATGTTGTTATTTGATTTTTAAAAGTGTAGCAAAAAATCACAAAAATATATAGTTTTGTATCAAGATGGAAAAACGCAAATAGCAAAAATTATGGCTGAATTTTTTCTGAATTTTCTTGTACGACGGTTCCCCCGGCTGTTATTGGACTGCGGGTCTGGCTGCCATTAAAGGTTGTTTTTATTTAATGGGAAGTTAGACCGGCAAAAAAATAACAGCGCGAATTCAAACAATACACTGTTGTCCAAAGACTGGGTTCTCAACTGGTGGGTCAGGGCACAAAAGCGGGTCGTGGAGCGAAGACATTTGTAGAAAAATGTGGTTTCATTGTTTTGATGAGAGTTTATGAGCAGAGGTGGAAGAAGTATGCAATATCTGTACAAAAAGTACTTCAAAATACTTTTACCTAACGCAAAAGTACTCAACAAAAATGTGTCTTGAGTAAAAGTATTGAATGTTAAGTTTTAGTTAAAAGAAGTTTTGGCAAGAGCACAGCAAAAACTACTTTACAACTACTTTAATTAATTTTACTACTACTATTATTACTGCTACTACTACCATTTCCATATTTTTTATAATTTATAGATATGTTTCAGTGCTTTAAAATATATTATTGATCAGAGGTGGAAGAAGTACTTAATATCTGTACAAAAAAGTACTGTTACTTTAAAATAATATTGCTCAAGAAGAAGTAAAAGTACTCAACAAAAAGGTATTTTGTACTGAATGTTAGGTTTTAGTTAAAGTAATTTTGTAAGACATTTTGCAAGAGCACAGCAAAAACTACTATTACAAATACTTTAATTATTTTTATTACTACAACTACTACTGCTACTACTACTACTACTACTACTATGCTGGCCAAAATAGTTTCCTTATTTACAGACAATGTTTCAATGCTTTAAAGTATTATGAGACTGTGGAAGAAGTACTCAATATGTGTACAAAAAAGTACTGATGATAATACTGCTCAAGTAGAAGTAAAAGTACTCAACAAAATAATTACTTGAGCAAAAGTGTTGTGTGTGAAGTCTTAGTTCAAGTACACAGCAAATACTACTAATACAACTACTTCAATAATTTTCACTACTACTATTACGACAGTTACTACTACAATATTTTCCTTGTTTTAATATCATGTGAGACTACTACTATTACTACTTTTAGCACTTCTACAACTACTATAACTACTATTACAGGTACTACTTTTACTGATTCATAATAGTACTACAACAACTTACACTACTGCAATTACTACTACTACTACTACAAGGATCAAAATACTTTTACTCATTTATAGATTTGTTCAAGAAAGATGCTTTAACTACCTCTGAGTGTAATTGGATAGACACAAAACCAGTCAAGGATCTCAAAAATTGTTCTTTTTAGTTTTAAAATTTAGTTATAAATTTTATAAATTTTTGTTTTTACTACTACTACTACTATTATTTTATTTCGATAACTGCCAGATTACTTGAGTAAAAGTATCTAGTTACTTCCTGAGGTTAAGTTGTAGATAACGTAAGCGAAGAGTTTGGCTCCGCAGACGACTGAGGTTGAGAACGCAGTATTTTAGAAACACAGTTGTACTTCAGTATTGCAAAATGAATCTTTGGGGAAAATGTACATCACTGCTTCCCAATGCAATAAATGTCTGTTTGCATCTAAAAAAAACTAACTGCCTGTGTGTTTCTTTATTGACGTTAAGGCTCTGAGGTGGTAGAAGTACTACATGTGTATGTGTACTAAAGTAAAAGTACAGTTACTTCAAAATAACGCTACTTAAGTGTAAAGTCAGCTTTTTGCTAAAGTTTTTGTTTGTTTTTGCAAAGACTACAAATACTTTTCACAAGTACTATTTCTACCTCTACTACTGTTACTACTACAACTACTATTACTACTAGCTACTACTTTTACTGCTTACTACTTGTCATGTCTTTAGGTCAAAAGACATTGATAATTTCATAATGGTAATAAGTTAGTTAAAAGTTATAAATAAGTTCATGATTGCTAAATAAATATGTTCATTTAATATTGCAAACTGTTAAAAAAGTTACGGATAAAATTGTCAGAGTGAGACATCTTCTCCTGTAAGGATCGTTTTGTTTCAGTGCAGAGTAAGCGCTCCTGTGCGCCATTAGAGGATCTTTGACGGTTTTCCTCGGTGAAAATCAAGCTAGAACCACGGTAAAAAGAGGTCCAAATGGCTCATTAACGCTGAATGTGCTCTAAACGTTTGAACCTTGGGAAACTTTCGTCTTTGTAAGTATTTGTATGTTCACAAGCACTTAGTTGAGGTTACAGTTGTATTTCGTTTGAACATTTGATGTAAACTTGAGACATGCCACGTTACATGTGCATAAGCTAACCTAGCTACATGTATTAGCACACCAAATGTCCAGTGCAGTTTGTAATACACATTTTTTCTGTATGTTTCAGTTACTTAAAATATAAATCAATTCAAGAGAACACCATAAAAGCAAGAAAGGTATGCCTTGTATACGGAGTTTTCTTTATTAGTTCGCTGGCTGTCTAGCTTCACACTACTACTTCTACCACTGCTACTGCTATCACCGATATTTCTATAGGGCCCAAAATACTTTTACCCGTTTAAATAATTTTAAAATCTACTTGAGTAAAAGTATACATTTTTCCTACAAAATTTTGTCAAGTAAAAGTATGGAAGAAGTACTCCAAATATGTACTTAAGTAAAAGTACCGTTACTGCAAAATTAAATGATTCAAGTCGAAGTAGTAGAGTGTAAAGTTTTCCTAAGCAGAAAGTTGTTTTGTAAGTTTTTTGTTTTGTTTTTTTAAATTGCACAACAAAAACTACTGTTATTTCTACTACAACTACAAGTACTAGTACTACAAATGTATTTACCCTTTCTACCTCTACTACTATTACCACAACTTCTGCTACTACTTCTTTTACAATGGTACAAAACATGCTCTTAAAAAATAGTTGCGTAAAAGGATATTTCTCTTAAATGTCTGTCAAAAAGTAAAAGTATGTACTCACTGGTAGAAGACGTACTCCTGTTCTGTACTCAAGTAAAGTATTGTTACTGCAAAAATAAAATTACTCAAGTAGAAGTAGAACTCATTAAAAACTGTATTTGTGTAGAAGTAAAAATAAAATGGGTTTGATGTTTACTTAAGTAGAAAGTACCAATTTACTTTCACTGAAGCAAGTGCCCTAACCAATAATACTACTGCTACTACTACAACAATTATTGCTTGTACTACTACTTTTTCATCAAGGTCACAAAATACTTAACTCATTTAGAGAATTTTACAGTTTTCTTCTCACAATCTACTCAAGTAAAGGTAAAAATCCTGTGGAAAATGTACTGTTTTTCTAAAAAAAGAAACGTACTGGAGTAAAAGTACATAGTAAAGTTGTTAAGTAAATGATGCACAGAGCAGAGATATTCAGAGCTACACTGTAAAAAATATCAGTAGATTTCATGGTAAAAATCTGTAAAATCTCAACAGTAAAAGACCGTAATTGATATATCGGTAAAATACTGTTTTGGTTACGGTAAATTACTGTAATATTAAAAATAAGGCAAAATTGTATTTTTTAGTTTTATTTTTTGTAATGTATACAGTATAGCACTGTTAAAAAAATTGAGTCCAGTGTTTATTACAGTGTAACACCTTTTTAAAAGATAACTTTAAATTTTACAGTAAAGGTTGATTAAAATGTAAGCCGCAAACTGTAAAATATACAGTTAATCTATTTTTTGAAAGATTAACAACTTAATTTTACAGTAAATAATAATAAAAACTCAAGTCAAAAACTGTAAAAACAACATTTGAGATAATATACTGTAAAATGAAATAAAGGCCTCTTGTAATTTTTACGCTAGAATTCTGGCAACCACAGCTGCCAATTTTTTACCGTAAAATTTACAGATTTTTTTTTACAGTGTACAGAGAGCGATGCATGCTGGGTAGATGGTGTGGTTTGCTGAGGCGTGAGCGGCCCTGATTAGACCTGACATTTGCAGCTCTGTGTGGTTTAAATCATTCATGTGACGCTCTCTGTCAGTGCACACAGCCCCACAGCTCAGCCAGGACCAGAGGAGGAGCAGATACCTACAGCCTCTCCTGTGTCCTGGCAGCTCGAACCTCAGCATCCTTCTGCTCTTCACTGTCCCTCCTCTGCACACAAACCATCTTCATCTGGAAAAGCTGATTTTATGGAAGAAGTGGTAGATGGATCTATCCCAAAATTAAACCAGGAACCTGAAGAATTCCCCCTCAGAATCCCACCGTTCATCTCAGAGTCAAGGCTGCGTTATTCGACTTCTTCTCGATGAAGGCCACTCAGCCATGAAAATGTTGCCTCTTGCAGCAACAGCCTCTCTCCCTTGCGCTCTTTTTTTTTCTTTTTGGTTGCTGCTTTGAGTCAGTGCTGTGTGGTTTCTCTGAGAACTTGCTTCTCTGGTCAAAAAGTTTGCAGGACGAGCTCAAATTAAACCAAGCCTTAAACTATGAGCACATATTTACAAACTGTCTCTCACCTTCTCTTCTGTCACAGGTTTAAAACGGTACAGGACAATAACACCACTGAACAAGTTTGGCCAGGACTTTCCTACAGCGCCATCCAAAGATTCATAGAATATTTGAGTGCAGTGGTTCCCAAACACTGGGTAAGGACCCATAAGTGGGTCACCAACAGATTCAGGTTTATAGCAGTCTATAGGCATCATCAAAAAGACACTCAAAAGGAACAAAACCATAAAAATACATGCAAGATAGTTCTTACCAGCAGACGTGCACTAACATTTAGGCAAAGGTTTAAAGGAAGAAAATCAGCTAAATATAACCACGATGAGTAACCACAGAGACTCTGGAAACAGTTTTAAAATAGAATTAAACTCTGGCAAGAGACAATGCAAGATAATTATCAGAGAAGACCACAGAAGATCTATATAGATTCTCCTGGGATCTACACAGTGGTGGTGATGAGGTGTTATACTGCTGAGGAGGTGATGAGGTGTTCTACTGCTGAGGTGGTGATGAGGTGTTCTACTGCTGAGGTGGTGATGAGGTGTTCCACTGCTGAGGTGGTGATGAGGTGTTCCACTGCTGAGGTGGTGATGAGGTGTTCCACTGCTGAGGTGGTGATGAGGTGTTTCACTGCTGAGGTGGTGATGGAGTGTTTCACTGCTGAGGAGGTGATGAGGTGTTCCACTGCTGAGGTGGTGATGGAGTGTTTCACTGCTGAGGAGGTGATGAGGTGTTCCACTGCTGAGGAGGTGATGAGGTGTTCCACTGCTGAGGTGGTGATGAGGTGTTCCACTGCTGAGGTGGTGATGAGGTGTTATACTGCTGAGGAGGTGATGAGGTGTTCTACTGCTGAGGTGGTGATGAGGTGTTCTACTGCTGAGGTGGTGATGAGGTGTTCCACTGCTGAGGTGGTGATGAGGTGTTCCACTGCTGAGGTGGTGATGAGGTGTTCCACTGCTGAGGTGGTGATGAGGTGTTTCACTGCTGAGGTGGTGATGGAGTGTTTCACTGCTGAGGAGGTGATGAGGTGTTCCACTGCTGAGGTGGTGATGGAGTGTTTCACTGCTGAGGAGGTGATGAGGTGTTCCACTGCTGAGGAGGTGATGAGGTGTTCCACTGCTGAGGTGGTGATGAGGTGTTCCACTGCTGAGGTGGTGATGAGGTGTTCCACTGCTGAGGTGGTGATGAGGTGTTCCACTGCTGAGGTGGTGATGAGGTGTTCCACTGCTGAGGTGGTGATGAGGTGTTCCACTGCTGAGGAGGTGATGAGGTGTTCCACTGCTGAGGTGGTGATGGAGTGTTTCACTGCTGAGGTGGTGATGAGGTGTTCTACTGCTGAGGTGGTGATGAGGTGTTCTACTGCTGAGGTGGTGATGAGGTGTTCCACTGCTGAGGAGGTGATGAGGTGTTTCACTGCTGAGGTGGTGATGAGGTGTTCTACTGCTGAGGTGGTGATGAGGTGTTCTACTGCTGAAGTGGTGATGAGGTGTTCCACTGCTGAGGAGGTGATGAGGTGTTCTACTGCTGAGGTGGTGATGAGGTGTTCCACTGCTGAGGTGGTGATGAGGTGTTCCACTGTTGAGGAGGTGATGAGGTGTTCTACTGCTGAGGTGGTGATGAGGTGTTCTACTGCTGAGGTGGTGATGAGGTGTTCCACTGCTGAGGAGGTGATGAGGTGTTTCACTGCTGAGGTGGTGATGAGGTGTTCTACTGCTGAGGTGGTGATGAGGTGTTCTACTGCTGAGGTGGTGATGAGGTGTTCTACTGCTGAGGTGGTGATGAGGTGTTCCACTGCTGAGGTGGTGATGAGGTGTTCCACTGCTGAGGTGGTGATGAGGTGTTCCACTGCTGAGGAGGTGATGAGGTGTTCCACTGCTGAGGTGGTGATGGAGTGTTTCACTGCTGAGGTGGTGATGAGGTGTTCTACTGCTGAGGTGGTGATGAGGTGTTCTACTGCTGAGGTGGTGATGAGGTGTTCCACTGCTGAGGAGGTGATGAGGTGTTTCACTGCTGAGGTGGTGATGAGGTGTTCTACTGCTGAGGTGGTGATGAGGTGTTCTACTGCTGAAGTGGTGATGAGGTGTTCCACTGCTGAGGAGGTGATGAGGTGTTCTACTGCTGAGGTGGTGATGAGGTGTTCCACTGCTGAGGTGGTGATGAGGTGTTCCACTGTTGAGGAGGTGATGAGGTGTTCTACTGCTGAGGTGGTGATGAGGTGTTCTACTGCTGAGGTGGTGATGAGGTGTTCCACTGCTGAGGAGGTGATGAGGTGTTTCACTGCTGAGGTGGTGATGAGGTGTTCTACTGCTGAGGTGGTGATGAGGTGTTCTACTGCTGAGGTGGTGATGAGGTGTTCTACTGCTGAGGTGGTGATGAGGTGCTCCACTGCTGAGGAGGTGATGAGGTGTTCCACTGCTGAGGAGGTGATGAGGTGTTCCACTGCTGAGGAGGTGATGAGGTGTTCCACTGCTGAGGAGGTGATGAGGTGTTCCACTGCTGAGGTGGTGATGAAGTGTTCCACTGCTGAGGTGGTGATGAAGTGTTCCACTGCTGAGGTGGTGATGAGGTGTATTAATAACTTACCTGACTTGTACAACTTCAGTGAAAACCTTTTTTTAGCCGCTCTCTGACAATTTGTTAAAATAACTCTCAGGAAACCAAAGAAACTGGAGTTAGCAGAGCTCTGTGATGAGTTTTATTGGAACGACTGAAGCAGAGCTGTGTTGGATGATCCTGAGTCGGTGTGAGGAGGTGTGAGGAGGTGTGAGGAGGTGTGAGGAGAAGGAGGAGTGTGTTTCTCTCGATGATCCTGAGTCAGTGTGAGGAGGTGTGAGGAGGAGGAGTGTGTTTATCTGATCCTGAGTCGGTGTGAGGAGGTGTGAGGAGGAGGAGGAGGAGGAGTTTCTCTGATCCTGAGTCGGTGTGAGGAGGTGTGAGGAGGAGGAGGAGGAGTTTCTCTGATCCTGAGTCGGTGTGAGGAGGTGTGAGTCTCTGTGAGGAGGTGTGAGGAGGAGTTCCTATGGTCCTGAGTCGGTGTGAGGAGGTGTGAGTCGCTGTGAGGAGGTGTGAGTCTCTGTGAGTCTCTGTGAGGAGGTGTGAGGAGGAGGAGGAGGAGTTTCTCTGATCCTAAGTCTCTGTGAGGAGGTGTGAGGCGGTGTGAGGAGGTGTGAGGAGGAGTTCCTCTGGTCCTGAGTTGGTGTGAGGAGGTGTGAGGAGGAGTTCCTCTGATCCTGAGTCGCTGTGAGTCGGTGTGAGTCTCTGTGAGTCTCTGTGAGGAGGTGTGAGGAGGTGTGAGTCGCTGTGAGTTGGTGTGAGTCGGTGTGAGGAGGAGGAGGAGTTTCTCTGATCCTGAGTTGCTGTGAGTCGGTGTGAGTCTCTGTGAGTCTCTGTGAGTAGGTGTGAGGAGGTGTGAGGAGGTGTGAGGAGGTGTGGGGAGGTGTGAGGAGGTGTGAGTCTCTGTGAGGAGGTGTGAGTCTCTGTGAGTAGGTGTGAGGAGGTGTGAGGAGGTGTGAGGAGGTGTGGGGAGGTGTGAGGAGGTGTGAGTCTCTGTGAGGAGGTGTGAGTCGGTGTGAGTTGGTGTGAGGAGGTGTGAGTCTCTGTGAGGAGGTGTGAGGAGGAGTTCCTCTGGTCCTGAGTCGGTGTGAGGAGGTGTGAGTCGGTGTGAGGAGGAGTTCCTCTGGTCCTGAGTCGGTGTGAGTCTCTGTGAGGAGGTGTGAGTCTCTGTGAGGAGGTGTGAGGAGGAGTTCCTCTGGTCCTGAGTCGGTGTGAGGAGGTGTGAGTCGGTGTGAGGAGGAGTTCCTCTGGTCCTGAGTCGGTGTGAGGAGGTGTGAGTCGGTGTGAGGAGGTGTGAGTCTCTGTGAGGAGGTGTGAGGAGGAGTTTCTCTGGTCCTGAGTCGGTGTGAGGAGGTGTGAGTCGGTGTGAGGAGGTGTGGGGAGGTGTGAGGAGGAGTTCCTCTGGTCCTGAGTCTCTGTGAGGAGGTGTGAGTCGGTGTGAGGAGGTGTGGGGAGGTGTGAGTCTCTGTGAGGAGGTGTGAGTCGGTGTGAGTTGGTGTGAGTCGGTGTGAGGAGGTGTGAGTCTCTGTGAGGAGGTGTGAGGAGGAGTTCCTCTGGTCCTGAGTCGGTGTGAGGAGGTGTGAGTCGGTGTGAGGAGGTGTGGGGAGGTGTGAGGAGGTGTGAGGAGGAGTTCCTCTGGTCCTGAGTCGGTGTGAGGAGGTGTGAGTCTCTGTGAGGAGGTGTGAGGAGGTGTGAGTCTCTGTGAGGAGGTGTGAGTCAGTGTGAGGAGGTGTGGAGAGGTGTGAGTCTCTGTGAGGAGGTGTGAGTCTCTGTGAGGAGGTGTGAGGAGGTGAGAGGAGGTGTGGGGAGGTGTGAGGAGGTGTAAGTCTCTGTGAGGAGGTGTGAGGAGGTGTGAGTCTCTGTGAAGAGGTGTGAGTCTCTGTGAGGAGGTGTGAGTCTCTGTGAGGAGGTGTGAGACTCTGTGAGGAGGTGTGAGTCTCTGTGAGGAGGTGTGAGTCTCTGTGAGGAGGTGTGAGTCTCTGTGAGGAGGTGTGAGGAGGTTTGAGTCACTGTGAGGAGGTGTGGGGAGGTGTGAGTCTCTGTGAGGAGGTGTGAGTCTCTGTGAGGAGGTGTGAGGAGGTGTGGGGAGGTATGAGGAGGTGTGAGTCTCTGTGAGGAGGTGTGAGGAGGTGTGAGTCTCTGTGAGGAGGTGTGAGTCTCTGTGAGGAGGTGTGAGTCTCTGTGAGGAGGTGTGAGGAGGTGTGAGTCTCTGTGAGGAGGTGTGAGTCTCTGTGAGGAGGTGTGAGGAGGTGTGAGTCACTGTGAGGAGGTGTGAGTCTCTGTGAGGAGGTGTGAGGAGGTGTGAGTCTCTGTGAGGAGGTGTGAGGAGGTGTGAGTCACTGTGAGGAGGTGTGAGTCTCTGTGAGGAGGTGTGAGGAGGTGTGAGTCTCTGTGAGTCTCTGTGAGGAGGTGTGAGTCTCTGTGAGGAGGTGTGAGGAGGTGTGAGTCTCTGTGAGGAGGTGTGAGTCTCTGTGAGGAGGTGTGAGGAGGTTTGAGTCACTGTGAGGAGGTGTGGGGAGGTGTGAGTCTCTGTGAGGAGGTGTGAGTCTCTGTGAGGAGGTGTGGGGAGGTATGAGGAGGTGTGAGTCTCTGTGAGGAGGTGTGAGTCACTGTGAGGAGGTGTGAGTCTCTGTGAGGAGGTGTGAGGAGGTGTGAGTTTCTGTGAGGAGGTGTGAGGAGGTGTGAGTCTCTGTGAGGAGGTGTGGGGAGGTGTGAGGAGGTGTGAGTCTCTGTGAGGAGGTGTGAGGAGGTGTGAGTCTCTGTGAGGAGGTGTGAGTCTCTGTGAGGAGGTGTGAGGAGGTGTGAGTCTCTGTGAGGAGGTGTGAGTCTCTGTGAGGAGGTGTGAGTCTCTGTGAGGAGGTGTGAGTCTCTGTGAGGAGGTGTGAGGAGGTGTGAGTCTCTGTGAGGAGGTGTGAGTCTCTGTGAGGAGGTGTGAGTCTCTGTGAGGAGGTGTGGGGAGGTGTGAGGAGGTGTGAGTCTCTGTGAGGAGGTGTGAGTCTCTGTGAGGAGGTGTGAGGAGGTGTGAGTCTCTGTGAGGAGGTGTGAGTCTCTGTGAGGAGGTGTGAGTCTCTGTGAGGAGGTGTGGGGAGGTGTGAGGAGGTGTGAGTCTCTGTGAGGAGGTGTGAGTCTCTGTGAGGAGGTGTGGGGAGGTGTGAGGAGGTGTGAGTCTCTGTGAGGAGGTGTGAGTCTCTGTGAGGAGGTGTGGGGAGGTGTGAGGAGGTGTGAGTCTCTGTGAGGAGGTGTGAGTCTCTGTGAGGAGGTGTGAGTCTCTGTGAGGAGGTGTGAGGAGGTGTGAGTCTCTGTGAGGAGGTGTGAGGAGGTGTGAGGAGGAGTTCCTCTGCTCCTGATGATGAAGTGTGAAGTGACACTGAGCTGTGTCTGATGGAACACATGCTCAGTGATATTTACACAAACACAGATGGACAGCAGATTAAAAATCATACAAACAGCCTCCAGGTGCACCGCTCTCACTGCAGCCGCTCCTTACGTAAGGGTTGGTTATTGGAGCAGGAGAAGATTGGGTCACATGATTGGGTCACATGATTGGGGTCACATGATTGGGTCACATGACAGAATCTGTAAAGGTCAGAAGTGCACAGGGATGCTTTTGTTTATGAGCAGCGCTGTGTGCATTTATTCACTATGGGACATTTTGATTCTTTAGTTTGCCTGCATGTTTTGTTTGTTTGTTTGTTTGTGATCAAATATTTACTGAATTGTACAGTTTGTCATTAATACCATGCACAATAGCATTTTATAGAGTTTTATCTTATCCCATCTTCCCCCTGTAATGGGCCAATAAACAATCAAATAAAAATCACATAGAATAAAATTATGGAAACAATATAAGAACAAGAAATAAAAATATTAATGGTACGCTCTTAGCTTTGTGAATGACTGGGCTCATCACTGTATCAGCAGCACACGCAGTCAACTTTACCATTATCATTTTAAATAGTTTTTACTGTAAATTTCAACAGCTCCCTTTCTTTTTTTTAGTGAACCAGTCATCATTTCATAATATATTTCATAGATGAAAAACATGTGGAATATTTTTATACTGAACTATTGTAACTTATGAAATACAAGCTCAACTGATGAAAAGGAGGTGAAACTGCTAAAGAATATTATCAGAATATTAATTATTAAGATTTTTTGTCAACAACAAAACAACAATCTCTATGAATTTTACACTGTAAAAAAAATCTGTAAATTTTACGGTAAAAAATTGGCAGCTGTGGTTGCCAGAATTCTACCGTAAAAATTACAAGAGGCCTTTATTTCATTTTACAGTATAATTTTATCACAAATGTTGTTTTTACAGTTTTTGACTTGAGTTTTTATTATTATTTACTGCAAAATAAAGTTATTATCTTTCAAAAAAAATAGGTTAATGTATATTTTAGTTTGTGACTTAACTTTTAATCAACATTTATTGTAAAATTTAAAGTTATTATCTTTTGAAAAGGTGTTAAACTGTAATAAACACAGGACTCGATTTTTTTTAACAGTGTATACATTACAAAAAATAAAACAAAAAAAAATACAATTTTGCCTTATTTTTAATATTACAGTTAATTACCGTAACCAAAACAGTATTTTACCGATATATCAATTAGGGTCTTTTACTGTTGAGATTTTACAGATTTTTACCATGAAATCTACAGATATTTTTTACAGTGTACACTTACGAATTATCCGTACTACTCTGAAACTCAGGGGTTTTATTTTAAAAGTGAATCCAGATGAAAGAACTCCACTGCTGCATTAATAAATAATAAATGTTTCACTGATAACATTTCTTCATTAAATATATTTTGTTATTGTTGTGACACTACTTTTTGTAAAATTAACATCATGTTTTGACAAATTTTAGGACCTAGATGAACAAAATGTAATACGTACTCATAATATTTAATACTTTTAAGGCCTTGATTTTAACAAGATCCAATTTAATGCATCTTTAATCAGGGGTGTAATGATACAGTAAATATATCGATTTTTTCCCTATGATACACATCATCGAATCGTATCGTTTTCTAGAAAGTGTTTATCAATATATATGGAAAAAACTGATAATATTGGAAATATTGATATTAGTAAATTGCATTTGCATAAAACCAGATGTCTTTTTGGGTGTATTTTTTGTGTTTTAATGAAATAAAATGTTATATTCAACTTTACTCTGCACATAATCAACCTCGGCTGTGATGCTACATTTGAGAGTAAACTTGTAACGGAGATTACTACATTTAGTGTCTTTGAATGTGTTTATTGGTAGTTTTAATCTGTAGCTTTTAATGCTAATAAAACACACACAGTCACACTTTAAAATATTAGTTGTTTATTGATTTTTAACATACTTATATATGTGTTGGAGACTGAGGTTCTTTGTCTCGCTTTTGAATGAGTGGAACAAACCATTTACTGATTAGAGGGGAGTTTGGACGTTGGTTATTCTCTCATTGTCTTTATTTTGATTATTGATTTGCTTAAGGATTATGTTTACCTATGTTTTGTGTAAATACTTTAGTGGTTTAAAGGGTTTGTTTTGTAAATATGGATTGGTTTTGTTTGTGATGTTTCTCCTGTTGTTGGTTGAGTCCTTCTTTTGTTTTTGGTTATTTAAGGGGATGAGTTGTGATTGTTGTGAGAAAAAACATGAAATAAAGCTAAAGCCATGGTTTTGGAGATTTGAGTTTGCCTCCATTTATCATTTTTGTTGCCTCCGCCTGCCACGCTGATTGTGTCGTTCCAAATTACCCAACATCATTCTTGAAACATATAAAAACATTTCTAATTGATACGCATTATATCATTGCAAAAACAAATGGACACACCCCTGTTGTTAATGTTTTTAAGCCTTGGGGATGCCCTGTGAAAAGACAGAATTACAAACAAGCAGCACACTCTTCTTCCTGCACAGACCCAGCTCTGCTGGAGTCCTGACTGTGACCTTTGAGCAGCGTAGATCCTCTCTGGGGAAACTCCTGCCGCGACCTCCCACTCCCCTCTCTCCTCTCCTCTCTCCCCTCTCCTCTCCTCTCTCCTCTCCTCTCTCCTCTCTCCTCTCTCCTCTCTCCTCTCCCCTCTCCTCTCCTCTCTCCTCTCTCCTCTCCTCTCTCCTCTCCTCTCTCCTCTCCTCTCTCCTCTCTCCTCTCTCCTCTCTTCTCTCTCCCCTCTCCTCTCCTCTCTCCTCTCTCCTCTCTCCTCCTCCTCCTCCTCTCTCCTCTCTCCCCTCTCCTCTCTCCTCTCTCCTCTCTTCTCTCTCCCCTCTCCTCTCCTCTCTCCTCTCTTCTCTCCTCTCTCCTCTCCTCTCTCCCCTCTCCTCTCCTCTCTCCTCTCCTCTCTCCTCTCTCCCCTCTCCTCTCCTCTCTCCTCTCCTCTCTCCCCTCTCCTCTCTCCTCCTCCTCTCTCCTCTCCTCTCTCCTCTCTCCTCTCCTCCTCCTCTCTCCTCTCCTCCTCCTCTCTCCTCTCCTCCTCCTCTCTCCTCTCCTCTCTCCTCTCTCCTCTCCTCCTCCTCTCTCCTCCTCCTCTCCTCTCTCCTCTCTCCCCTCTCCTCTCCCCTCTCCTCTCCTCTCTCCCCTCTCCTCTCCTCTCTCCTCTCTCCTCTCTCCTCTCTCCTCTCCTCTCTCCTCTCTCCTCTCCTCTCTCCCCTCTCCTCTCTCCTCTCTCCTCTCTCCTCTCTCCTCCTCCTCTCCTCTCCTCTCTCCTCTCTCCTCTCCTCTCTCTCCTCTCCTCTCTCTTCTCTCCTCTCTCCTCTCTCCTCTCCTCTCTCCTCTCTCCTCTCTCCTCTCTCCTCTCTCCTCTCTCCTCCTCCTCTCCTCTCCTCTCTCCTCTCTCCTCTCTCCTCTCCTCTCTCCCCTCTCCTCTCCTCTCTCCTCTCTCCTCTCTCCTCCTCCTCTCCTCTCCTCTCTCCTCTCTCCTCTCCTCTCTCTCCTCTCCTCTCTCTTCTCTCCTCTCCCCTCTCCTCTCCTCTCTCCTCTCTCCTCTCTCCTCCTCTCTCCTCTCTCCTCTCTCCTCCTCCTCTCCTCTCCTCTCTCCTCTCTCCTCTCCTCTCTCTCCTCTCCTCTCTCTTCTCTCCTCTCTCCTCTCCTCTCTCCTCTCTCCTCTCTCCTCTCTCCTCTCTCCTCTCTCCTCCTCTCTCCTCCTCTCTCCTCTCTCCTCCTGCAGAATCAAAGGTCTTTTTCCACACCAGCTCAAACTATGGTCCATGCAAATAACACGACCAGACGTTTGCATATCATTCGTATACAAGATTCAGACGTGCTTTGTGGTTTTATTTGGATATTTTCTATTTATAAGTGGAGTGTGCGGTAAGCGTTTGGCGCGGGGCGTCAGGTATTCACTCGGCTGGGAATTCACGAGGGCTGAGATAGATAAGAGGAGGAAGACGATTGGAAAAATAAATAAAAAGCTTGTAGAACAGCAGAATATTTAGGCGCAGCTCGGTGAGGGGATGGAGAAACCCGCTCTGGCTGCAGCAGAACTGTGTTTGTGTGGATGACGTCAATCTTTCAAGTTAGGGCTCAGATTTCAGTCCAGGACTTGGAAGAAGTGAGGGTTCGGAAATGGGCAAAAAAAAAAAACTACATGGTGAGAGGTGTTAGGAGGTAGGAAGGAGGGATAAAAGGAAGGAAGGAAGGGAGGAAGGGGGAAGGAAAGAAGGAAGGAAAAGAGTGAGGAAGGAAGGAAGGAAAGAAAGAAGGAAGGAAAGAAGGAAGGAAGGTAGGAAGGTAGGTAGGAAGGAAGGAAGGAAGGAAGGAGGGGGGAAGGAAAGAAGGAAGAAAGAAAGGAAGGAAAAGAGGGAGGAAGGAAGGAAGGAAGGAAGGGGGAAGGAAAGAAGGAAGGAAAAGAGTGAGGAAGGAAGGAAGGAAGGAAGGTAGGAAGGAAGGACGGTAGGAAGGAAGGAAGGAAGGAAGGAAGGAAGGAAGGGGAAGGAAAGAAGGAAGGAAAAGAGTGAGGAAGGAAGAAAGAAAGGAAGGAAAAGAGGGAGGAAGGAAGGAAGGAAGGAAGGAGGAATGAGGAATGAAGGAAGGAAGGAAGGAAGGAAGGAAGGAAAAGAGTGAGGAAGGAAGGAAGGAAGGAAGAGAGGGAGGGAGGAAGGAAGGAAAAGAAGGCAAGAGGGAGGAAGGAAAGAAAGGAAGCAAGGAAAGGAGGGATGAAGGAAGGAAAGAAGGAAGGAAGGATGGGAGGAAGGAAGGAAGGAAGGATTGGAGGAAGGATGGGAGAAAGGAAGGATGGGAGGAAGGAAGGAAGGAAGGAAGGAAGGAAGGAAAGGAGGGAGGTAGGAAGGAAGGAAAAGAGGGAAGGAGGCAGGAAGGAAGGAAGGAAGGAAGGAAGGAAGGAAGGAGGGAAGGAGGGAGGTGAAGGTTCCAAGGAGAGAAGGAGGAGAGAAAATGAGATGAGGTGGTAGGAGGGAGCAGAGGAAATAAGGAAGGAGGGTTAGGGGATAGGATGTAGGGAACAGGTGAGTGAAGGAGGAAAGGAAAGAAGGAAGGACGTATTGGCAGAGCGATGGGAAGGAAATGAGAGGTAAAGTTAAGGACATAGGAGGAAAGGAAGGGCAAGACATAAAGAAAGAGATAAAGTACCAAAGAAAAGGAAGCAAGGGAGAAAGAAAGTAAAGAAGGAAGTGAAGGTGTCCGGCCGACGGAAAGGAAACAAGAAAAAGAGGAGGCCATGAGAGGAAAGGATTGAAGTAAGGAAATAGGAAAGGAGGGAAATAAGGCTATCGAGTGTAGGTGAGTAAGGAAGGAAAGGAAGGAAAGGAGAGTAGGAAGGAGGGATAGATGGAGTCAAGGTGGAAAGAAAGAAGGAAGGAAAGGATGGAAGGAAGGAAGTATAGATGGAAAGGAAACAAGATGGAGATTGAGGAGATAAGAGGGAAGGAAATTAGGAAGGAAGGAAGGAAAGGAAGGAGTGAGGGACAGATTAGATGAAAGTGGAAGGAGACGAGAGACGAGCCGAGAGTGTGAGCGAGTGATGAAAGAGAGCCGCGGAGAAACAGACCCACCAGATGGTTACTATAGCAACGCCATCCCCAGCCTCGCTCTGCGCCCAAACACACAAACATTAACACACACTAACACACACACTCACACACACACGCACACACACACTAACACACACTCACACTAACACACACACACATTAACACACACTAACACACACACTCACACGCACACACACACTAACACACACGCACACACTAACACACACTAACACACACACACTAACACACACTCACACGCACACACACACTAACACACACGCACACACTAACACACACACACTCACACACACATACACTAACACACACACACACTAACACACACACATACACTAACACACACTCACACACACACACACAGTAACACACACGCACACACTAACACACACTCACACACACATACACTAACACACACACACACTAACACACACTCACACACACACAGACACACACACAGACACACACACACACACAGACACACAGACACACACACACAGACACACACACAGACACACACACACACACACACAGACACACACACAGACACACACACAGACACACACACACAGACAAACACACACACACAGACACACACACACAGACACACACACACAGACACACACACACAGACACACAGACACACACACACACAGACACACACAGACACACACACAGACACACACACAGACACACAGACACACACACACAGACACACACACATACACACACACAGACACACACAGACACACACACACAGACACACACACACAGACACACAGACACACACACAGACACACACACACACACAAACACACACACACAGACACACACACAGACACACACACAGACACACACAGACACACACACACAGACACACACACAGACACACAGACACACACACAGACACACACACACACAGACACACACACACAGACACACACACACACTACACACACACACTCACACACACACACACTCACACACAGACACACACACACAGACACACACACACAGACACACACACACAGACACACACACAGACACACACACAGACACACTACACACAGACACACACACAGACACACACACAGACACACACACACACAGACACACACACACAGACACACACACACAGACACACACACACACACAGACACACAGACACACACACAGACTCCAGTTGTGTTGTTTCCAGTGTGAGATTTTGGTGCAGAGGCTTCTTCAGACTCATAACTAACTTTCTCACATATTTAAACACACGTCCATTGAAAAGCACTGCGTCTCTGTTTTTTTCTAAACTAAAAGGATTCCAGTGGTTTCTCTGTGGAGTATTTTCAGGTTTATGAATCTGACAAAACAAACAAAATGGTGCATGTGCGAGTAAAGTTATCAGATGTTATTCTGAGATAACGACAGGAGCTGGTGCCGCGCCAGCTTCAGCTCCGCAGGCAGAATGTGAGTCTCCTTCTGTTGCAGCGAGCGGAGTTTGTTTTGTGGATTCCTCCTCTTCCTCTCGCCGTCCACACTCACGCACTGCACAGGTGACCTGGAGAATGAGAACGTCCCAGAGTGAATGAATGAGAGAGTGAATGAATGAGAGAGTGAATGAATGAGAGAGTGAATGAATGAGAGAGTGAACGGTCGTCTGCCTGGGTTAGACCTGCAAATAAAAGAAAGGTTATATTCTATTCTACATGGGACTGATAGCTTGTTATTTTAATGTGTTTTTCTTCTTGAGTTAAGGTTGCAGAGATTTAAAAAGAGAAAGTATACAACCTAGTGCAGTGGTTTTCAAGCTGTGGTCTGCGTATCACTAATGGTACAGTGATTTGCAAATGATATGGAGCCTTTAATCCGAAATGGTTCATTTGGTCTCCTCCTTGAACCGCCACCTTATCGTGGTGGAGGGGTTTGAGTGCTCGAATGATCCTAGGAGCTATGTTGTCTGGGGCTTAATGCCCCTGGTAGGGTCTCCCATGGCAAACAGGTCCTAGATGACGAGCCAGACTAAGAGCGGTTCAGAAGCCCATTATGATGAGTAATAAAGCAAGGTCCGTTACGTCGCCCGGATTGGCGTCACCGGGGCCCCACCCTGGAGCCAGGCCTGGGGTTAGGGCTCGCAGGCGAGCGCCTGGTGGCCGGGTCTCCTCCCACGGGACCAGGTCGGGCCAAGCCCGAAAAGGCTACGTGGGACCGCCTTCCCGTAGGCCCACCACCCACAGGAAGGACCATAAGGGGCCGGTGCTGTGTGATTTGGGCGGCAGTCGGAGGCGGGTGCCTCGACGGCCCAATCCATGGACACAGAAACTAGCTCTGGGGACATGGAATGTCACCTCGCTGGGGGGGAAGGAGCCTGAGCTTGTGCGGGAGGTTGAGCGTTACCGACTAGATATAGTCGGGCTCACCTCCATGCACAGCTTGGGCTCCGAAACCCAGCTCCTTGAGAGGGGCTGGACTCTCCACCACTCTGGAGTTGCCCGCGGTGAGAGGCGTCGGGCTGGTGTGGGCTTACTCATAGCCCCCCAGCTCAGCCGCCATGTGTTGGAGTTTACCCCGGTGAACGAGAGGGTCGCGTCCCTGCGCCTCCGGGTGGGGGACAGGTCTCTCACTGTTGTTTCGGCCTATGGGCCGAACAGCAGTGCAGAGTACCCAGCCTTCTTGGAGTCCCTGGGAGGGGTGCTGGAAGGTGCTCCAACTGGGGACTCCATTGTTCTACTGGGGGACTTCAATGCCCACGTGGGCAATGACAGTGATACCTGGAGGGACGTGATTGGGAGGAACGGCCTCCCCGATCTGAACCCGAGTGGTGTTTTGTTATTGGACTTCTGTGCTAGTCACAGTTTGTCCATAACGAACACCATGTTCAAGCACAAGGGTGTCCATCAGTGCACGTGGCACCAGGACACCCTAGGCCTGGAGGTCAATGATCGACTTTGTAGTCGTGTCATCTGACCTTCGACCGTGTGTCTTGGACACTCGGGTGAAGAGAGGGGCTGAGCTGTCAACTGATCACCACCTGGTGGTGAGTTGGATCCGCTGGCGGAGGAAGGAGGCCGGACAGACTCGGCAGGCCCAAACGTATTGTGAGGGTCTGTTGGGAACGTCTGGCTGAACCTCCTGTCAGAGGGGTCTTCAACTCCCACCTCCGGGAGAGCTTCAACCAGATTCCGGGGGAGGCTGGAGACATTGAGATCGAGTGGGCCATGTTCTCCACCTCTATTGTCGGTGCGGCTGTTCGGAGCTGTCCGGCGCCTCAGGAGGGGAAAGCAGTGCTTCGCTAACACTGTTTACAGTGGAGGTGGGGGGCTGCTGACCTCGACTGGGGATGTTGTCGGGCGGTGGAAGGAATACTTCGAGGATCTCCTCAATCCCACCGAGATGTCTTCCGTTGAGGAGGCAGAGGCTGGGGACTCAGAGGTGGACTCGTTCATCACCCAAGCTGAAGTCACCGAGGTGGTTAAAAAGCTCCTCGGTGGCAAGGCACCGGGGGTGGATGAGATCCACCCTGAGTACCTCAAGTCTCTGGATGTTGTGGGGCTGTCGTGGCTGACACGTCTTTGCAACATCGCGTGGCGGTCGCGGACAGTACCTCTGGACTGGCAGACTGGGGTGGTGGTCCCTCTCTTTAAGAAGGGGGACTGGAGGGTGTGTTCCAACTACAGGGGGATCACACTTCTCAGCCTCCCCGGGAAAGTCTATTCCAGGGTACTGGAGAGGAGAATTCGGCCGATAGTCGAACCTCGGATTCAGGAGGAACAATGCAGTTTTCACCCCGGTCGTGGAACAGTGGACCAGCTCTACACCCTCCATAGGGTGCTTGAGGGTTCGTGGGAGTTTGCCCAACCTGTCCACATGTGTTTTGTGGATTTGGAGAAGGCGTTCAACCGTGTCCCTCGTGGTATCCTGTGGGGGGTGCTCTGGGAGTATGGGGTCTGAGGCCCTCTGCTAGGGGCTGTCCGGTCCCTGGACAAACAGAGCAGGAGTTTGGTTCGCATTGCCGATTGTAAGTCAGACCTGTTCCCAGTGCATGTTGGACTCCGGCAGGGCTGCCCTTTGTCACCGGTTCTGTTCATAACTTTTATGGACAGAATTTCTAGGCGCAGCCAGGGACCGGAGGGAGTCTGGTTTGGGAACCACAGGATTTCATCTCTGCTTTTTGCGGATGATGTTGTCCTGTTGGCTTCATCAAGCCAAGACCTTCAGCATGTGCTGGGGCGGTTTGCAGCCGAGTGTGAAGCGGCTGGGATGAGAATCAGCTCCTCCAAGTCCGAGGCCATGGTTCTCGACCGGAAAAGGGTGGTTTGCCCTCTCCAGGTTGGGGGAGAGTTCCTGCCTCAAGTGGAGGAGTTCAAGTATCTTGGGGTCTTGACGAGTGAGGAAAGGATGGAACGTGAGATCGACAGACGGATCGGTGCAGCGTCTGCAGTAATGCGGTCGTTGTATCGGCCTGTTGTGGTAAAGAAGGAGCTGAGCCGAAAGGCGAAGCTCTCGATTTACCGTCGATCTACGTTCCTACTCTCACCTATGGTCATGAGCTCTGGGTCATGACCGAAAGGACAAGATCCCGGATACAAGCGACCTGAAATGAGTATCCTCCGCAGGGAGGCTGGGCACTCCCTTAGAGATAAGGTGAGGAGCTCTGTCACCCGGGAGGAGCTCGGAGTAGAGCCGCTGCTCCTCCACATCAAGAGGAGTCAGTTGAGGTGGCTTGGGCATCTGTTCCGGATGCCTCCTGGACGTCTTCCTGGGGAGGTGTTCCGGGCATGTCCCACTGGGAGGAGGCCCCGGGGAAGACCTAGGACACGCTGGAGGGACTACGTCTCTCGGCCTGGGAACGCCTTGGGGTGCCCCCGGTAGAGCTGGAGGAAGTGTCTGTGGAGAGGGAAGTCTGGGCATCTCTGCTTAGACTGCTGCCTCCTCGACCCGGCTCCAGATAAAGCGGAAGAAGATGGATGGATGGATGGATGGTTCATTTGGTCTTCTATTCAATTGAATTCGATTCAGTTTTATTTGTTTAGCCCAGTGTCTCAAAGAACTTCACAAACATAAACACACAATCAGACTTAACACACAATCAACACAAACAATAACTACACTAAACTAAACAGACCCAGGACACGCCTGTCTGTCTTGGTAAGGAAAAATCCAACTGTGGGCAAAAAAGAAGGAACCTTATGGAGCCCATATTGAAGGTGTCTTGTCTTCTTCTAATATACATAATAATATTACTATAACAGACCACTGTTGTTGTGTGGTACCTTCATATGTTTCATTTATTTTTCTGTGGTTGTCCTCAGAAGTGTGACAGGACGTTACTGTGACGTGTCAGCTGATTTAAACAGGTTTTCCCTCCTGGTTTTCCTACCTGGAGCTCAAAAAGTGGCGAAACATGTCAAGGTACAAAAATATGAGTCAGTCTATAAGAAATCCACATATTAATAAATGAAGTCTTGTTGCCATCGGTACTTACACCATACATACGTAAACTTTAAAGGGGATAAATTATGCAACTATCGTTAGATTTATTTTGCTAATGCTAAGGTTAAGGGTCAACTCCATTTATACCAGGGCCATTCGCACCGTGCTGTGCCCAGGTTCGATTGGGGAGGGGTCTGAGTGCCCCGCCGGCCTCTCGCCTGCACTAAACGATCTGTGCCGCAGCCCGGGTACGTCATCAGCGCTGAGGGCGACAGACTGCTACGTCATCGTGGTGCGCGGTTTGTTTCCAAGGCAAGCGAGCCAAACCAGTGCAGTGGGAAAGGTAAGAGTCAGCGACATGAAGTTTCTGTCCTAGTTTTGTTGAATCTCATTGGTGAGACGTGGTTTTCTGTCACAGCGAAGGCCTCCGCAGACGATGAGAGAGGCTTCAGAACTACTGCCGCTGTCTGTTCTTCAGAAAGGTGAGCGCAGGGCAGTGGCGTTGTTACAGTTGGCAAGTGTTGATAATGGAGTTTTTTCACTTTTTACTGTAAAAAGAACAGTTGCGTGCACGAGCATGGGGCGTTCCAGACCTGGGCACGGTTCGATGCCTGGTGTGAGTTCACCCTTAGTCAGTTCATATATTCTGTTTTAGTTTAGGCAATTTCATTCATTCATTTTCTACCGCTTATTCCCATTAGGGGTTGCGGGTGACTGGAGCCTATCCCAGTAACTTTGGGCCGTAGGTGGGGTACACCCTGACAGCTTGTCTATGTCAGCCAGCTTGTCGCAGGCTGACATAGAGACAAACACAGACAGACAACCATTCACTCTCACATTCATTCACTCACTAGGGGCACTTTAGAGTCACCAATTCACCCTAACACATGCATGTGTTTGGACGGTGGGAGGAAGCCGGAGAGAACCCACGGTAACACGGGGAGGACCTGCAGACTCCACCCAGAGAGATCATGTGATGTTGTGTTGGTCGGCCCGGGGCTCGAACCCACGATGTCCTTGCTGGGAGACGAGAACACTAACTGCTCTGCCACAGTTTCATTATCTATCAATAAAGGCTGCTTAGTTGATGATTTTAATGATTTTAAGTTTCATGTATTGCTTTATGATGCATATGTTAAACATTAGTTTATGCTAGCTTTTGCATTTTAATAACCTTCACTTTAGTTATGCCGTTATGTGTTAGGCATCTGGTGTTAACTGTGTTATTTTTCAAGTTCAAGTTACAAAGTGTTGTCATGTTCAAGTCAATTGGTATTTGTCCTCGAGACATGTTTTCCATCTTGTGCTGACCTTGTTATGTATTTATTGCATGGTCATTTAAAGCAGATTCATTTCAAAAACTTATTATCGAGTCTAAATAAGAGAGCAGGTGTTTTCATGCGACAGCACCAATGCACAGAAAACAAGGAGGGATGCAGGAGATGGGATAATGTCAGTGTGATGTAACTCCTGGTATAAAAGGCAATGGTAAACCTGGTTCAGGGGGCATCTCCTTGCTCTGTATTTGGATTGCTACTATGATTTTTGACTTTGCTTAAATTAAATAAAACAAGGGCGGTGAATGAGAGACTAAAATCAGAGTCATTTTTTGACAAAAGAACACGCTGCAGGTACCTTCTGTTTTTGACGAGGTTTGAACCAGCTAATGTTAAATTGAAATTGCTTTTCACTATACATCTATTATGTGACTTTCTCTCTCGTTCTCCCATGTTATAACGACATCAAAAACACACCCGGAGTGAGTTTCTGAGGCCTCAGAACGCTCGGTTTCACAAACCCCTGCCCACTCCAGGAGACGTTGACCGATCAACAACAAGCCTCTACATCCAGTCTGCGCTCATTCATTTATCCAAAAATAACAATGTACAGCTCTGTTTCCACTGATTCCTCACAGACATTTTTTGTTTTGTAGTAGAACTGAGCGTTTTGATGCCTCAGAATGGTCATGCCAGAGAATAGAGGATTATTTAAACAGGCATAAATGAAGCAAAACACAACACAATTAGGTATATTTTTTGATGAGGGGACATTAAAACATGGGAGAAAGCTCATAAAGGTAGATTTTGCATAATGTCGCCCCTTTAATGTGATAATTCATGTATAATTATTATTTATCCATAAATACTGAAATATTACACAAGTCTGGTCAGGATTTATTACAGAAGCCTGTTATAGTTTGTCTAACTTTTTTTTTTACACATAAGTCACATGACCAACATCGAGTTAAAAATAGTGAGTTAGTGCCTGAATCATTCACAAAATGAGTGCATTCTCATTCATTTTCCTCTATAAATTCTGTAAAATCATAAAACAATATATTACGCTACAATATGCGCCTGAAACTTGTCAAAAGGCACAGTTACAAATGCATTTTGGTGAATTTTTAAGTTTTAGATAATATTTTTGATCAAATTTAATCATGTTATTGTCGTGAGTTAGCTCAATAGCTGAATTAGCCTCAGTCGTGCTTTTACAGCTTTCACACATTTTTGCGAAAAGTCAATGGGGAAAATGAATGGGAAATTGACTTCCAGAACCAGGGGTGGGCAGTCACTGTTAAACTCCATAGTGTGGGACTGTTTAGTGATTGAGGGGTAAGGGGCTAGGGAGGAGATTTGGACACAGCCCAAGTTTAAAATGATATAATGTGTGGAGATATAATCTATCCCCACGCTTGCAAATAAAGCTTTCAAAAACTGGTTACCATCTATCACTCTGCTGTTAGTTTTGTTATAAATTCCCTCTGCAAGACACATCACTGTCTGCTTTATTCTCAGGTTAACTGCCCTCACTGCAAACTTGTCGCAACTTCCACAGCTCATGTTTATATAAAACTATGTTAGGTCCCACTCCTCCGGATCTAAACCAGTCGCTACAACGAGAAATCCCCTCGACATCCAACACTCGAACCTCAGTTTATCAAACTAAAAGTTCCCCAAACAAAGTCATCTTTTGGACTCATGTCTTTTCATTTTGCTGCTGTAAATGATTGGAACTTGTATCAAAATGCACTTCAAATGGTTTCAGTGTTCTCACTTTCTGCCTTTAAAAGCAGATTAAAAGACATTTTTTAGGACTTATGTAAATGTTTTACTAATGAACAGTGGTCTAATGTCTAATATTTGTGTAAATTTTGTTTGCTGCCCGCTTCCCTTTCCCTTCAAATGTTCTCAGCACTTAATGTTTTACCTGGTAAAAATAAAGGTTAAATGAAAAAATAAAAATATAAAAATCATAATATATTCCTTTAAATGTAATACTCTTTTTTTACTTTTACTCAAGTAATTTTATTGACTATTTGTACTTCTATTACTTACAGTAAACTAGCAATCTACTCTGAAGCCGGGCATTGCTTTGCTGTTTCACTAGCAGTAGCAGTAGTAGTAGCAGAAGTACTAACAGTAGCAGTAATAATAGTAGTAGCAGCAGCAGTAATAGTATTTCATTTTATTTTATTTATTTAGATCTCCATCCGCTGTAACAAAGCACAACAACTCACAGAAAACATATCCACACCAGACTCACACAATGATCACAAAAAACAGAATAATAATAAACAAATAATTTAAAAAAACAAGAAAAATACAAGACACATATACGTATTAGTAGCAGTGGCGGTAGTTTTGCTTCTCTGCAGTTTTATTCCACAGATTGGCCTAAAATATCTCCACCATATTCACAAATGACATTAGCAAAGCCACAGTAAACACACGGCTAACAAACTCATCGCAGCTCACAAAGACAGATTCTGTAATAACGTCCCCCAGAGCTAACCTCCTGCAGATTGTTTTCACACAGAACAAAATGGAGGGCCCTCAGAGCGGCAGAGAGAGGCCCCCGGGCGTCAGGACGTGTAACTGTGCACCGGGCCTGCTCAATTAAACATGCTGACCTACATCGACACGCGCCATTGGTCAGCTCGTCTGTCCTACGTCTGTGATTGGCTCGGGACCAAGGGCACAGGAAACGATCGGCCAATGAGGAGCAGGACAGGTGGCTGATACTTGTGGTAAATATTTATGTTACATTTCCTTTTCAGAGTATAGCATTAAATATGGATTATAATAATAAAAAGACTCAGAGGTTTCTGCGAGAGATGGAAAAAGTCCCCACGTAAAAGTACTGCAACTATAAAGTACTGGAGTAAAAGTGGTTTTGACTTTTTTATTTTCAAAACATAATACAACATAATATACTACTACTACTACTACTATTACTACTACTACTTAATAATAATATTGACAATACTGCTGCTGCTACTACTACTAGTGATACTACTACTGCATACCCAAACCTATGATCTTGTTTTTGCCTTTTTCAATTTCTGCTGTTTCTATTACTACTACTCACTACTCACTACTACTACAATCACTACTCACTACTACTACTGCTACTACTATTATTGTCACTACTGCTACTACTACTAGTGTCTGTACTACTGCTATTACCATTACTATTATACTGTTGTCACTACTGCCAGTACTAATATTGCTACTACTTCTGCTATTGTCACTACTACTACTATTACTACTACTACCACTACTACTACTATCACTTTTGCTACTACTACTACTACTACTACTACTGTCTCTACTACTACCACTGCTATCATACTATTGTCACTACTGCCAGTACTACTATCACTACAACTATTACTGCTGCTGCTATTATTACTACTACTTCTACTACTACTGCTACCTCTATTACTACTATCACTTTTGCTATTACTACTACTACTGCCTCTACTACTACTACCACTGCTATCATACTATTGTCACTACTGCCAGTACTACTATCACTACTACTACTACAACTGCTACTTCTCCTGCTGCTTCTACTATTACTACCAGTACTAGTTCACTTGTAATCTGCCACAGAGGCCAAAAAATACTTATACTACTACTAGTGTCTCTACTACTACTACTACTACTACTACTACCTCTACTACTACTATCACTTTTGCTATTACTACTACTACTGCCTCTACTACTACTACTACCACTGCTATCATACTATTGTCACTACTGCCAGTACTACTATCACTACTACTACTACTACTGCTACTACTAGTGCTACTATTACTGTTGTCTCTACTACTACAACTACTTCTTTCTGCTACTTCTCCTGCTGCTTCTACTATTACTACCAGTACTAGTTCACTTGTAATCTGCCAAAAAATACTTTTACTTTTATAAGATTACAAAATTTCACTTGAGGAAAAAAAAAATACTCCAAAAAGGACTCAAGTACAAGTATGTTTAAGAAAATGCAGTAACAGTAATAGTAGAGGTAGTAGCAGTAGTTTTACTGATTTTTTGTGCTAGTCCTAAAATCCCTGCGTTCTGATTGGCTGCTGAGAGTCACATGACCACGGCTCTGAAGCATGAATGAGTGAGGCTGAAGGGTGTTTAGTGTCAACATTGTTCTAAGCCTTTTACATAATTCAGACGCAATTTAACTGTGGCCCGCTGTGAATTATTAAGGAACTGAAAATTGTTGAGCCACAGCTTCAGCCTCAACAAAAGAGAGATTTACATGAAGTAACTGGATACTTTTACTCACGTACAAGAAATGGTGCTTTCTGAGTACTTAAAACACACTTTATTGGGCCCTTAAACAGCATTTTTTCGTCTTTCTCCAATACAAATGTACAATAAACAAGCACACAAACAGATATATAAACTTATGTCACCACAGTTCACAGAAATCACACAGAGCAGAGCCAGAAGTTGTGCAGGAAGTTGAATTTTCGCTTTTTAAATCAGGTTTTTGAGATGATGCCACCACATATTCAGATAACAGAAATATGATGAAATATAATCTGTTTCTGTCATTTGGAGAAGGGATAAAATCTTTACAAAAATATGGATATTTGGTATGAATAGTTAGAGCTTACTCCCATGATCGCAATTAAAGCAGAATAAAATAACAATGTTTAATATTTTTAAAGCTACAACATCAAATATGTAAAATGTGCTTATGGTGAGTATAATGCTAATAATGCATAAAAATCAATGTTGCTGCTAATTTTTAACCCAACCCAGGCTCCAATAATTCATCACAAATAAATCCACTTTGCATTTATTATTTTGAAAATAATTCATATTTTTGTTTTTTCACACAAAAAAAGGCGGCCTTCATTACAAAATTAGGAACATTTGCTATCAATAGTTAGCACAGATGTGGGAGAACATGATTACGTCAATAAATGTAGGCTATAAACAGAATTTATACAAAAGTAATTGCGCATTTTACTTGCTTAACAGTATGAACATGAGTGTTTTTTGTTTAATTTCTGTAGGAGCTGAGCTGGAAATAATAAGATCAGATAAAAAGACACCATAGACGAGGAACAGGACTAGCACAGCTTTAGCGTTAGCGTTGTTTTCTGGATGCTCATTGTGTGCCCGACTCATTTTTTTTCGAAGTCTTTGTCTTTGTTCACAGCTCATCCACCTCCGTCTCCAGAGCGAGCTGTTGTTTGTGAGTCAAGAGTGGGAGGCGAGAACACTAACCACTCTGCCACCGTGCCCCCCTAATTTATAACACATTATCTAATCATTTGACAGACAATGATTTATTATCTCAATGTCAATCTGGTTTCAGAAAATATTGTTCCACGACTACTGCTCCATGATCCATCTTTTACGTCGTAAGCCCTTCTTGATGCAGCTGTCTTCATTTATCCGTGCTTGGGGCTGTCACAAAGCGTACCCTGGCTTGTGACCTCCTGTTTGCCAAAGCTGCAGCAGCTTCAGGCCCAGAGCACGAGGCTCTAACTCCAGTGCATTGAAATTCTTGTGTGCTGTCCACTTTGCACCAACCGCGAAGTGTGAGGAGAGACCAGTGGAATACCAACCAGCTCCTCTCTGCTTACTCCTCTCTCCTCTCTCCTCTCTCCTTTCTCCTTTCTCCTCTCTCCTTTCTCCTCTCTCCTTTCTCCTCTCCTCTCCTCTCTCCTCTCTCCTCTCTCCTTTCTCCTCTCTCCTCTCTCCTCTCTCCTCTCTCCTTTCTCCTCTCTCCTCTCTCCTTTCTCCTCTCTCCTCTCTCCTTTCTCCTCTCCTCTCTCCTCTCACCTTTCTCCTCCCCTTTCTTTCTTCTCTCTTCTCTTTTTTCTCTCCTCTCCTTTCTCCTTTTCTTTCTCCTCTCACCCTCCTCCTCTCCTCTCTTCTTTCTCCTCCTTTCCTCTCTTCTTTCTCATCTCACCCTCCTCCTCTCTTCTTTCTCCTCTCTCCTCTCTTCTTTCTCCTCTCACCCTCCTCCTCTCCTCTTTCTCCTCTCTCCTCTCTTCTTTCTCCTCTCACCTTACTCCTTTCCTCTCTTCTTTCTCCTCTCTCCTCTCCTCTCTTCTTTCTCCTCTCTCCTCTCCTCTCTTCTTTCTCCTCTCTCCTCTCCTCTCACCTTTCTCCTCTCTTCTTTCTCCTCTCCCCTTTCTCCTCTCTCCTTACTCCTCTTCTCTTCTCTCCTCTCCTCTCTTCTTTTTCCTCTCTCCTTACTCTTCTCTTCTCTCTCCTCTCACCCTCCTCCTCTCCTCTCTCCTCTCCTCTCTTCTTTCTCCTTTCTCCTCTCTTCTTTCTCCTCTCTCCTCTCCTCTCACCTTTCTCCTCTCTTCTTTCTCCTCTCTCCTTACTCCTCTCCTCTTCTCTCCTCTCCTCTTCTCTCTCCTCCTCTTCTCTTCTCTCCTCTCCTCCTCTCTCCTCTCTCCTCTCCTCTCCTCTTCTCTCTCCTCTCTTTCTCTTCTCTCCTCTCCTCTCTCTCCTCTCCTCCTCTCTCCTGTCTTCTCTCCTCCTCTCTCCTCTCCTCCTCTCTCCTGTCTTCTCTCCTTCTTCCCTGAACACTTCCTGTCCACACAAAACAAGTGCTGCCTCACCACTTTCCCTCCTGCAGCCAGGATTTCTGCGGCCCCCGACAGAGGAAGTACCGACTCGTGAATGTTAATAAGTTTTTGATGGAGACGAGTGGGAGGAGGAGACCTGACCTTTCGCCGGATGTCCACAGCTTGGGGTCACCTCCAGACTGAAACGGTCAATGTCAATGGACAATGGACAAACAAGAGGCAAAGAAACACTGTCCACTTTATTAGAAACAGCTGTTCTAAATGCAAATGGCTAATCAGGCAATCGTATGTAGGAAACTCGGATTATTGAGGTAAGAGCCGAACCTGCTGAAGTTCAAACTGAGCATTACAATGGAGAAGAAAGGGGATTTAAAGGACTTTGGACTGGACTGAGAAAAAAATTCAAAAACATCCAGTGAGGAGCAGTTCTGTGGTGAATTGTTGGTGTCAGAGGTCGGAGGAGAAAGGCCAGACTGGTTCCAGACGATAGAAAGGCAACCAATGTCTGCAGAAGAACATCTCTGAACACAACAACCTTGAAGCTCCAGCAGTGGAAGATCACCGCGGCTGCCATGAGGTACAAGGTGTGCCTAATAAAGTGGCCAGTGGGTGGATTTCCCATTATCTACTGTGGCATGTGGTTTTCACAAGTTAGGAGCTGGATTTTCACAACCTGTTTACCTGTTTCACCTTTTTTTTTTTTTTTTTTTTGTAAATAAAATCTGACAATGATGGCACAGTGAATGTTACAGCAGCAAACGGTAAAAATATATATGTTGATGTGAAATAAAAGCAGAGGTGGAAATGAACTTTATATACAATTCCAAGACATATTCTAGTTGTAATAGTAGAAGTCGTTTTTACTTTGGTTTATTAATTATATTTTAAACTTTTTTCCCCTTTTATTTGAATAATAATTTAATAATCACAATTTTAATAGTCACTCTCAGCCAGAGCTGTCCTGGGGCAGACTGACAGAGATGTGGCTGCCATTCTGCGCCTATGGCCTCTCCACCAATCACAGTCACACTGACACATTCATACAGGCAAGGGAAACTACTACTGCCACCTACTGTTGAATACTTTTTATTTGAGTAATATTATTTTTTGAGGTAGCAGTACTTTTATCTCAGTTCAGATTTTGAGCACTTTCTGCCCTCGCAGCATTAAAGTCTAAATAAAAAATGAAAGCATGCACTGCCGTATGGCTCATTGACGCATATGCAGGGCAACTACAGCCTGCCTCAGTGTTGAGGGTTCGAGTCCGCGCTCTGACAGTTTTTCGAATGTCTCTCCATGCTCTCTCCCCAATTTCTAACTATACTCTGTTGTATCAAGAAAATATAACAAAAATAAAAATGTAAATACTGAAAATCAAAACTCTCAATATCCAGCAGTGCACAGATTCTCAAACAGTGGGTCATGTCCCAAAAGTGGGTTGCAAGGAGGTTGAGTATAGACTCAATATTCATCTTATTTGAAGCTTAAATATAGTTTTACTGACATGAAATGGTCAAACAGATTTTAAAATGTGTGATAAAGGTGGGAGTAAAATAAACTTTGGCTCTGTAAAAAGTGGGTCACAATAAATTGATTAGAGTTAAAATTGGGTCCAACAGTCGTCCCATAGAGTCCTCACAATCCAGGCCTTGTCCCAGGATCTCCACATCTCTGACACACTTCTGCAGCCCTCAGATAATCATCTTTCCCACAGCTGTTGTTGCTAACATGCAAATATGGCCGCCGCATGTCCACGTCCCGCTCAGCGCTGGGTCTCTCTGCGTTACATTCGACCAACGCCTTCCCTGGGCCTTATCTGCGGTTTTGTGTACATCTCCGCCCATTGTGGCAGACCTATATGTTCCAGAAACTAAAGACTGTTATTTCACACGACAACCTGACCTGGGTACCGTTTCTACCTCAGAAACTGTGACAATTTTACTTCAGAAAATGTTTGCGTATGCTACAAAGAGAAATGTAGTCCATGCAAAAGTGTTTATGGGCCACTGGTACAATCTCGTCCAAAACTTAACCTCATCATAACCAAATAAAACTCTGTCAAACCGCTCAAACTATATTTTTACACATTATCTTCCACTCCACAACCTGCTAAGAACATGCCCTTGGCTCACCTTTGGACCCTCACCCACCAGTTGAAAATGAAGAAACTAGGTCTACTGCAAGTCTAAAATATGTTAAAGCTTTTACAATGATGCTGTTAATGGCTATTTGTTTTTTAAAGGTCCCATATTCTGCTTTTTATGAAACCGTGTTGGACTCTTTTGCATTGGCATTTCAGATTTTATAACTTAAAATAATGTATCTGTATGGATGTACACTTAGATTAGGTGTCTGTCACCCCCTGCTGGCAATGGTGGGGACTGGAGTGAGCATAAAATGGCTATTCAGCACAGATATTAGCAACATGAGGCTAACAGATAAATAAATGAGCTGACTGCTTCTCAGGGTAATTTAAGGCTGAAATGATCAGAACGAGTATGGGCTTTAGAAACACACACAGGGGCGTAACATCAGGCAGTGCAACTGGGGCCCGGGACATGACGGGGGGCCCCATTGAGAGTCCTGGTGGGTTACGTCTGAGCAGTACACAGCACATGACTCCATTTAAAAACAAACTTTTCTTATGATTAAAACATATTAAAAACATATATTTATAATTCCGTCACAATATTTAATTAATGCTTACAAAGTTGTGAGACCGAACATTTCCAGATCTTGAGAAAGGGATGGCCTCAGCCTCTGGATGAAACTAAATATTACTCCAGGTCTGTTTAAAGCACAGTTAATAACTCAAAAAAGTCTATTTAAGCAGAATAGGAGAGTTTTAAGATGCAGAAACACACTCAACATTTGCATTTATAAATGTTATAAATGTAATAAAAGTTTCAAAAGCGCTGACAGGCCCAGTGGTATTTTGGGTTTAGGTGATGGGTTCGGGATAGTTATATGTTCCTTAATGGTAGCATGCCCTGTCATCAAAAAACCATGCACTCAGGAAAACACACAAATTAATCTGAATATATTTTCATGACTTCTGAGCTCCACATTTCTGGAGTAAAAAGTTACATAGAATAGATTTTTACCTAAACAATAAAGTTTATCTCAGCCAATCCTCTCAGACCAATGTTGTAGATGCATTATGTTCTCTATATATATTTTTTGCATTATCCAGTGGTTTCACATGGGACTAAAATGAGCACAAACAAGGATAAAGCAGGGACTAAACCAGGACCAGGTCTAAAAACTAAGCCATGATGTATCTTTGGACTAAACCAGGTGTCAAGGTCCATTCCTGGTTTTTGGCTTCTTCCTGTCTTCTGGGTTTCCCCTCCCGTCTGTGTGTTGTTTATGTCTCCGCCTCACCTGGGCGTGGCCTGGGCGTGATGTAGGCGTGGTCTGGGCGTGATGTGGGCGTGGCCTGACCGTGTGTGGCAGATGGCACACCTGTCTCCAGTCCAACAGTTACAGTTAACTCAACCTTGTATTTTGTAGTATTTGTACTTACCTTCTTTTGTGTCCAGGAGTCATCTGCCTGCTCATCCCCCAGCTCCTCTACAGCAAGATTATAAACTAATTACCTTTAAGTACATTCTTGCATGAACTCTCCTGCAGCCCTAACTTTAGTCTCACCTTCCGCCCTAAGCACAAAAAAATGCACCAATAAAGACTGCCATAGAAAAAAAATTCTAATAGTCAGTAATTTCAATTTTTTTTTCATGGTTACAATGATTAACTTCAGTTCTCATCATACACAGCAAAAATGTATTCTGTTTATGAAATGTAAGCCTTAAATTCCAGTTTGTGTGGTGCAGACACATCCAGCACAAACCTCTGCCTCTGCTCAGTCTGGGACCTTTTTCTACTTTGCCCTGATGTGCACATCTCTGTAAGAACTACATTTTGGATTTGTGCTCACGCAAACACAAACAAACTCATTTCTCAACAAACACTTTCACACCAATTTATGACAACCCTAAAACACACCCAAATCATTTTAGTTCTTTTTTTTTTTTTTTTTTTTTTGCCTTGTAGGCTTGATCATTTATACAAACACTAATGTGGCCATCTCCACATTTATACCTCTGTCTACCATATATGGGGGAAATGGCGCCACCTAGTAAAAAACAATAAAACTAAAATTCCAATCCCTCACTATCATGAATCCATGAAATACTTGATAAAAATGTGAAATTATATTGCAGTGACAGTGTATAATAAAAATAACGTTTTAATGGGAGTCAGGTGAAGTGTCAGAAAAGGTGTGACTATTTTTTTAGACACCTTTTTTTAGAGGATTTTTCAGGAAAAAAAAATCCTCCATCCATCCATCTTCTTCCGCTTATCCGGGACCGGGTCGCGGAGGCAGCAGTCTAAGCAAAGATGCCCAGACTTCCCTATCCACAGAAAAAAAAAAAATCCTGAAATCTGAAAATTCATCCAAAAATACACACCTGAGGCAAAATCTATGCCATGTGAATTAACACAGCAAAAGTTATCCACAAAAAACAGCTGCAAAACATCAAAAAATGTCTTAGTGGTGTAGGAGAGTTAAACCATTTTGAGACTCACCTGCTGTGTTCTGTTTCTGGGTCCTAATAAGAACTGTGACACCAGGACAAGACTAAACCAGGACTAAACCAGGACTAAACCAGGACTAAACCAGGTGTAAACCAGGACTAATCTAGGGCTAAACCAGAACTAAACTGGGTCTAAACCAGGACTAAGTCAGGTTTAACCCACGACTTAACCAGGAATAAAACCCAGAACCACCAGGAGAAGCCGGCGTACCACCAGCAGTCCCCATCCCACAGCTTGAGAACCACTGCAGCACTCAGAGTAGTGTTTAAACAGTATTTGATTTCCTCTCAGAGCCGTCTCGTCTCTCGTTCCAAATCCTTCGAGACCCTCAAACCCAACTTTTACTCCTGTTTCCATGGATACCGCAGCCGGAGACGCTGATTGGCCACAACAACAAACTCGGTGCTTTGAGGTTCTGGACACATTTACAGTACTTACACTATGGCACAGTGGTTCTCAAGCTGTGGGACGGGTTCTTCTGGTGGTACTCAGGAGACTCTGGCAGGTCACGTCCGGTTTTAGATTCATTTAGAGCCGGTTTTATTCCTTTCTCACTCCCGCTTTTGTTTAGCCCTGGTATACGCAATGTTAGTCCTGGTCCCAGGTCTAAACCAGGACTACACAAGGACTAAACCAGCACTAAACCAAGATGAAGCCAGTCTTGGATTTAGTTGTAATTTAGTCCTGGTTTAGTACTGGTTTAGTCTTTGGTTTAGTCTCAGTTTAATCCTGGATACTAATGATTTAATCCTGGTTTAGCTCTGGTTTAATCCTAATTTTAGCCCTATTGTAGTGGTAATTTAGTTTAGGTTTAGTACTAGATTTCTCCCCGGTTTAGACCCAACTTAATCCTGATTTAGTTCTGGTTTAATTACTTGTTAAGTACTGGTTTTGTCCTAGATTGTGTTCTGGATTTAGTCCTGGGAGAGTCTTGGTTTGGTTCTGGATTTAGTCCTGGTAATAAATGGTTTAATTTTGACCTTGTTTAATAGTGGTTTAGTTCTGGTTAGGTCTTGGTATAGACACAGATTAATCCTGATTTAGTCCTGGATTTAGCCCTGGTTTAGACCTGGCTTAGTCCTGATTTTACCCTTAGTTTAGTAGTGGTTTAGTTCTGGATTTAGTCCTGGTTTAGAACTGGTTTGGTCCTGGTAAATGCACAGTTTAATCCTGGTTCAGTGCTGGATTCAGTCTTGATTTAGTGATCCTTTTTGATATCCAGTTTATACCTGGGTTAGTCTTGGTTTACTCCTGGTTTAGGTCTGGTTTTGTCCTGGTTTTAGTCTTGGTTTAGTGATGCTTTTATAACTCCAGTTTAGACCAGGTTTAGTTTAGAGCTCGTCTCATGTCCCGGGGCGGTTCTTGCTGTGATTCGTCTGAGGCCCGCAGCCCTGACAGCAGAACAGAGAGCGCAGTAATCTCACAGTGAGTCTCTGTCGTCGTCGTCCGTCCCCTCAGACCAGGACCGAGTGTAAAATCAATTCAGCATCAATTAAAGCTGGTCCTGTGGCTGCGGTCTGGCTCCAGAGGTGACCCCGCCCGCTCCTCTGTGGTCACTCATGAAGAACTCGAGTTAAAGGCACAGGGAGCAGCTTATTTTTGTTTTTGACAAAGACTTTTTAAATCAGTCGTCAGTATATTTTAGCAGGAACTGTAGCAGTTGCTCTTTATTTTTGGCTTTTCCTTCTAAGTCACCAGAAATAAATCATCTGCCTCGTAGTTTTCAGTGATTTTCATGTTTGATTTGACATAGGTTTAAAGCACACACAGTACACTGCTTGTTACCCCTCTAGCTGAACTGTATGATAATAATGATCATTTGTAATTAGGGCGGGGTATCATTAAACAATACCTTTGTGGTATCAAAAGAAAAGTTACAATGCTACTGGTATTGAAAAAATAAGTTTTATTTAATACCAAGTTTCAGTTCCTAGTGGGAGCTTTAATGTTCCTTTGCATGAATCCAATAAATAACAGAATAGTTCATACAAACTACTGGTTTTAACTTACAGCTAAGAATGTTGCTCCAAAATGTTTCTTTTATTAAATATTATTGTGTTTTATGATTGAAGAAAATGAATTAGCTCACCATAGTAAAAGTATAGAAAAGGTATTGCTCAGAAAACCAGGTATCGTTTAAGAACTGGTATCAAAAACAACAACAAGATGTTTTTTATGCTTTATTATCAAGGAGTTTAATCAATATGAATGTTAAATATACATGAGGTTTTGGCCAATCACACGCTCAGATGAAAGGAGGTCTGCTCCCATTGGCTGTTGGTCTACGAAGGTTAACACTGAGCCAAAGGAAGCAGAAAATCTTAAAGATCCCCTCTTCTGCTAAATCGACTTTCCAGACCTTCCATGTTATAATGTTTGCACAAAAACATACCAGTATTTTGGATTTTGTTTCATTCACACGTTTGAGTAATCCTGTATGCTGAGGCACTGCCCTTCTCCAGAGCTGAAAACACTCGGTCTCATGGCTCTATGTAGACACGGTGAAACCAGGAAGTGCTCCTGCGCATTTCTAAAGTCCAGACACCGTCACCGGACTCGTTCTGATCATTTCAGCCTTAAACCTCCATCACTACGAAGCTGTCAGCTCATTTATCTGTTAGCCTCATGTTGCTAACAGCTGTGCTAATTAGCCATTTTATGCTCTGTTTACCCCCACATTTCAGTACAAAGCACCCAGAGATTCTCCTCTCATGTCTGAACTCAAATCCGTCCAACTTTAACTTTATAACTCAAAGATCAAGAGGTAGCAGTGTCTTTAGAAGGTTTCAGTCAGAGGAAGCCCTCAGCCCTGTGGTCCTTCACTGCAGCAGAACTGCTACAAACTACACTGTTTACAAAGAGCACGGAGCTGACGAAGTGAAGTGGGCGGGGCCAACAGGTTTTAAAAGTGACAGGCACAAAAGACGTTTTCCATAGTACATATACATCAATTTAATACATAAGACGTGAAATGTTGATGTAAAGGTGTCAGAATTTATTTCAAGCCTGAAAAAAGCATAATATGTTTGCTTTAAGTGTCTATTCCAGGCTTACACACACAAACAGAGAAAAGGTAAGTCAAAATAAATATTGACAATAAATTTGGTTTAATGCTGAATTCAGAACTATAAGTTTAAGGCCACCTCTTTTAACTGTGGTTTGGTATTTTAGTGTTTTGTGACGGTGAATTGGTTTTATTTTTTAAAATACATAAAAGCTGGAAAAAAATGTTTACTCTCCTGTTGGGGATGGGATTGGAAAGAAACATTTGAGTACTTTTAAATTTTCACCTTTGTTATAAATAGTGTCTAAACATAACAAAATAATAATAGAAATATGGAAATAAAAAAATGATTGAATTAATACTTTTTTATATCAATATCGTCAAATGTGAATTAAGCAGGTCTCCACAAAATAATGGTGAAAATCCCTGCATTACATAACTGACAGTGAATAATGTGATATCTAAATTAGCCTGGGCCTATAGTCCGCCATAGAATTTGACATTTTAATCTCCCCAATTTCGTAACCCAAGACCGTAATTACAGCCTTCATAAACCCGAAGACAAAACCTCTCTGAGTCCGCTGGCAGTCACTCAAAGATCCATGAACTGAGGTTGACACAGTTCCTCCCCGGATCCAGGGCGCGTGGACTCCACCTGGACCCCGCCTGGACTCCGCTCCCTGTTGTTCGGACAGAAACCGGATCCTCCGCCACCTCCTCCTCCTCTGAGCCGGAGGCGCGCTGCCCAAACCCGGATCAAAAACACAAGAACCTGCGGGAGTTTTATTATTGTCCCTGAGCGCGAGTTTAGGGGATTTCAGCGCCATCTACAGGTCAACTAGAGTGGTGCGTAAGAGGGTTAACTACCTGTTCGAGGTTTATTTGGAAAAGGGGGAATTAAAATAAGGTTTCCAGGAGAATATTTTTTGCTTTTTAAATGAAATACAGTCAAGGATGAATTAATTTCTTTTGAGACGCAGCTGGTTTACAGATAATTTCTGTAGGTAAAACCTTAATTTATTCTTATTATGAAGGAACTGCCGAGAAAAAATGTAAGACTAGCAACTTTGCACACTTTTTAAACTCTTTTATTTGATTATTTATTCATTTTTGTGATCAAATATGAATTGAATTGTGTATTTTTTGCCATACAGTTGTTCATGCAGATGTATCAGCTCACACATTTTATCAAATGTTATGGGCCAAAAACACAATAGCAACAATGAAAACCACAGAAAATAATACTACAGAAACAAAACAAGAATAAGAAAAACAAATAGCAATGGTACAAAAATATACAGAATTTAAAGGGAGCTATCTTAATGCTAAACAAAGAATTAAAAAAGAGTGCTGTGTACTAAAACATAACTGTATGCCCATCTTAATCAGGGCTTGACATTAACACGAGCCAATAGACCAAATGGGGATAGAAATAAAATCTTCATTACAAGCCAGATTTTATACAAACATTTTAACAACATTATGCCTGACTTTCTGCTACTATTGTCTCCCTACTGTAGAACCTTTAGTAACTCATCACTGGGGTAAAAAATAAAATAAAATACTGTAACCTAGAATTAAACATCAAAAAGCGTGAATTAAGAGAAGTTACACAAACAGCCAATGTATAATGATGCATTATAATTTGAGTACCTTTACCTGCCCAGTGGTCATTGTCAAAAAAATGTCAACCCAAATTCTAGCACATTGTTTTATCATATACTACACATTAATTAAACAACATCTAAATTGTTGCAAGTAAAAATCCTAACTGGCCAGTAACTTTTGATGAACACTTAGGCTTACCTCAGTGGCCAGTGAGCAAACAAGTTAATGTCAAGCCCTGATCATAAAATTAAAACGATGTATCTACATATAGTGCTAAATAAAGATAGATTTATTTACAAAAATAAAGAGGCTGTAGGAAACAATTATGTATAATAAGAGGCCTATTTAAAAAATCGTAGACTTCTGTAAACGTCATATTCCCACCTAATGAGCAAACCATGCGGAAACTCCTCTCCTCTAGGAACCTTTGTTATTAAGCCTTTGCGTTCCGCCCGGACTGCTGAGGGCGTTGCACAAGTGACACAGTCGGTTTCAGCACGCCATTGTGGAAAAATAGTTGTTGCTATCTCCTTTCAGCACTGGTTACTGCGCTGATTTTGTCTTTTATTCATAATTCCAGTGAAAGTTAGTCACAGTTTCACGATGGCGACTGATTCCTGGGCGCAGGCTGTGGACGAGCAGGAAGCCGCGGCAGACTCGGTAACTTACGCAACGCAAGCTAACACACCGCTAGCCGGTTTTAAATGATGCGTATTTTCTATTAATGCACGCATATCGCACAATGAGCTGCATGGATATTTTGTGCCTACATTCATTTGGACCTCAGATTGTTTTTATTGTATGGTTTTATACACAATAACTTGTTTTTGATGTGTTTTTAATGTAGCTTGTTGAAAACGAAAGCGGCCGCCCCGGGTCCAGTCGTGATTCTGTTGCGTGCTCAATAAATGACTAACGTTAGCTTTAGCTCGTAGCCGATGTGATGCTCTGTCTTAAACATAATCCCTATCTTAAGCTCCATTATATGCATCTAATTTTAGGACTGCCAACTTTTTAATACTGAAAGATAAGGTCAGTTTGTCAGAAAGGTGAAAAAGTTTTCTCTTTGGGACCCATTCTTTAACCTACTTCTACCACAAGGAACCTTTTTTGGCCCAAGTATCCAAGTACCTCCCTTAAAATGTGCATCATCTCATTTTAACAAGGCACAGTTTAATATAGTGCATGATGGATGACAAAATGATCACATTATGACTTGCAGCAGTGGTTCTCATGTAAATCCTGAAGGGAATTCAAGAGTAGGAAAGGCATAGTCAGCAATTAAGGCACAAGTCGTCACTGTACTCTTTGTGTCGGTCCCATGCCCAGATAAATAGAGAGCCAAATTAAACATGATGAACGCTAAAGGGTACAATGACCAAAAAGAGATTATTATGCCATAGGTCGGAAAAATTTTCTTTTTTGTGATGCATCCATCGTTTCTTTAAAAAGATTCTGAATCAGTTCAGAAAAGCTAATAATTGGAATTTTGTAAAGACTACAAATGATTAAAGTAGGCTAGCATAAGATGTCCAATACAAATCTTATGTTACTGTGTTGCAAAAAGTTAGCTCTGGCAAATTCAAACAGAATGCTACTGCAACATATGAATTATTAGTTCTCTATTTTTGGTTTTTGGAGTAGAAAAAAAATTACATTTCATATATAAATTATCCAAATTTTATGAATTATTGTTGAAGAATTAATGCTGACATGAACCAGAAAGGTGTCTGATCTCTTTTGAATCGAAATCGGATCATAAGATGCCCAAAGATTTCCACCCTTATTATGCCAATGTCTCTTTTTTTTTTTTTTACAAATCTTTACTGTGCATTAGAAGGGTTATAAGTGGGACATGCTTTAATATTACACAATGAAAAAAAGCTGCAAGTTAAATTGTGTGTGTTTTTACAGATCAGCAGTCTACAAATCAAAGACGGGCCAGAGGCGAATGGTACGTTTGGGTAACAACATCCTTCAACTATAGGGCTGATACTAAGTGTTGTTTAGATAATCAATAAATGATTGGATAGTGAAGCGAGCAAATGTGTGATGACTTAACAAAGACATTTGTTTAAAACTTCAGATGTTCTAGGTCAAAATTTGTGATAAATCTGCCGAAAACCACAAATTTGTTTGCGACCTGAGGACGTTTAGACAGAGCATGTACAGACATTTTTCCATTAAAAACCAAAATGTAAATTATTTTTACTGTTTCTGTGGCTTTACTGATCTGTCTTGGTAATAAAATCTCAATCAGCTTATGTCTTGTTTCGGAGTTTACAGTACTCCAGATAGTGATTAATCGGGTACTGAATTAGTTGATTCTAATCGATTAATCCGATTAGATGTTGCAGCCCTTCATTCAACTTTATACCCACCTCTGTTTATTCTGTTTCTCATTTTGGGGGTAATTTAATTGTCTACAACAGAATTCTGTGTGCGATTTCTTATTTTTGCATTTCTGATCTCTGATGTAGGTGCTGCTTCAAATTCAAAGCCAGAAAAGGACGCAAATAACAAGACAGAGGAAGACGATAACGGTGAGTAATCTCAGCAGGGATCGATGGTTTATCCTCAAAGACAAGGTCACAAATGGCTAATTGTGTATTTGTTTTTCCAGAGGACAAAGCTGCACAGTCTCTACTGAACAAGCTAATCCGAAGTAGTTTGGTCAATAATACAAATCAAGTAGAAGTTCTACAAAAGGATCCAAACTCCCCTCTGTACTCGGTCAAGTCTTTCGAGGAGCTGCGACTGTGAGTGAATCATACACAAACGCATTCATTTTACCAGTTACTATGATTTCTTTCCAGTCTAAACCCCAATGCACAGTGTCTGTTTAAAGCATGAACAGCTCAATAAACTTCAGCAATGTGGAGACAGTAAACTAGATATTGATAAACAAGTAATGTCTAAAATTATAATGGCATATGTACAATAGCTGTAGCTCACCACCACCGAGCGTGACTGAAGAGTGAAGGAATAATTCACCTAATTGTAAAACTTTAAGTGTCTAGAAAAGCGCTATATGAGACATTATTATTACTATTCATTTCCATAAGCGCATTACATGATATACTCATTTATATATCTCTTATTAACTGTAATAAAACTGACATTTTTTTTCTTTTTTTGTTTTTTTTTAAAGAAAACTTAATTTAGATGCAGTGAAATACTTGAATGTAGTCTGCCTTCTGTTGGTCTTAGAGCTGATAGTTTTGAAATGTATAGGGCTTAAAAAATAATAAATATTTTTTTAATTAGGGCTGCAACTAACTATTATTTTGATAATCGATTCATCTGTTGATTGTTTTGTTGAATCCGATAATGAAGCGAATGTGTTTTAAAGTGGTTAAAAGCTTGTGGTGTTTTATAGTTGCCATTAAAAAAATTTGAAAATTCTACCAAAAGTTGCTTGAATTTTTTACAAAATTTGAACCAGACAACTGTGTCATTTGAGGACATTTGAATAGAACATATATTTACATGAAATATTTTGAATCAAAAACACAAAATGTACATTATTTTTAACAGTTTTTGTTGCTCTGTCTTGGAGATAATTCCTCCTCTCTCAGTACATGGCATGTTTCTGTGAATACCACAGTTAACAATGAAACCATTTCTAAATTAGTTGATGATTATTTCAATAATCGATTAATCCGATTATTTGTTAAGCCCTAATTTTAATACAAGCATTACTCAGGATGTTTCTCACATGTTCTGTCCTTTTTGCAGCAAACCACAGCTGCTTCAAGGAGTGTACGGCATGGGATTCAACAGACCATCCAAAATCCAGGAGACCGCGTTACCCATGATGCTCGCTGAGCCGTGAGTATTTCCGCTGCTTTATTTGTACTGACTTAATCACCAAATTTTATAACAAACCACTGATTATTTGATTGTTGTTGTTTTTGTAGTCCACAGAATCTAATCGCCCAGTCTCAGTCAGGAACAGGGAAGACGGCGGCCTTCGTTCTGGCGATGCTCAGTCACGTCGATCCCAGCAACAGATGGCCCCAGGTTGGTGGTCAGCCACTTTACCCTTTCCTCAGACTATCAGATGAATAAAAGTATTAGTAAAGATATTCTGTTTTTTCCTCCTTTAGTGCCTGTGTGTGTCTCCCACATATGAACTGGCTCTGCAGACCGGGAAGGTCATTGAGCAGATGGGCAAATTCTACCCAGAGGTCAAACTGGTTTACGCCATCAGAGGCAACAAGTGTAAGGATTTCTGCTATTATAAACTCACCTTGGCAATCCTCTCTACCTTATGTATATGATAATGCCACGTTGACATGACGTGATCATTTCAGTTGGAGCAGGTACGCTAGAAAAACAAATAAATGCATAGATGAGGATGGAGAGAAGAGCTATAGTCAGTAGTTAAAGTTACACTGTGTAAGATTCCCGGTCTTGCGCCTCTAGAGGCCACAGGTGCCACTGCACCGTCGCAAAATGTAAACACTAGGGCCCCTCCTCCTTCTGAAACTGTGCGAGCGTGCGTCTATTTCCATCATTGTTTCAACTTTAGTTGACCTGCTGCTACCTTTGGAAGTTTGGACTGGATCTTCTATCAAGTTAGCGCTAGCGTTAGCTTATCAACAAATATCGTGCAATGGTCGCAGTAAAAACAACTAATAACTGTATGAAAAAGCACATTCTAAAGAAAAAATAAAGAGGCTAATTTACCTGCCCAACAATAAAGAAGCAAAAACGTGATCTGATTTGCAGCCTTCTCTGTCTCTCATCTGACGCCAGCGAGCAAAAGTCTGTCCGATGTTGACTCTTGTCTGCGATCTGGTGCGGTCCCTTTCACATTTTCTTTTTCTTGCCTCGTCCGACATTGTTTTCATCTTCTTGTGTCCTTCGGCCCTGACGAACTGGCGAAAATAACAACGCTAAAAGTAGCTTCCTGGTTATACTGCGCCTCAAGTCGTTCCCTGTCACGTGACTCTTCCTCAACAGCGGAGCGCTCCCGGCCAAGTTGCGAGGGCGGTTTCTCAGTACAGAAGCCCCGCTCGGAGCAACAGATCGCGCCTCAGGCCTTATAATCGCTCAAAAAATCACAAAAACAAGTCAGTATGCCCCACATATTTAGGAGAAAAGTTACACAGTGTAACTTTAACAATCCAATATTGATCCAACGTGTATGAAAAGGGGAAGAAAAAATCTATCCATGTCACTGCTTCACACAAAAGCAAAAGCTGGCTCAGAGGAACAGAAAGGAGCCAGAGCTGAAGATGTTTCTGTGCTTTGTTCATGACGAGGATGGATAGGAGTAGGAACGAGTCCATCAGAGGGACAGCTCATGTGAGAGGTTTTGGAGATAAAGTTTCCAGATTGCAATGTTTTGTGTTGCTTTTTAAACCGTGCCTGGTTTTCGATACCAGTGCCTGGGCAATACTTTTTCTGATACAAATGGTGTGCAAATGTATATTCTTCAATCATAAAACACAGTGATATTGAATAAAAGCTTAAATTCTTAGCTGTAAGTTAAAACCAGTAGTTTGTATGATTTATTCTGTTATTTATTTAATTCATACAAAGGAACATTAAAGGTCCCACTAGGGATTGGTATTGAAGAAAAAACATTTTTCAATATCAGTAGTATTGTAACTTTTCTTTTTATGCCACAAAGGTATCGTTTAATGCTACCCAGCCCTAGTTTTTGGACATGTACAGAGGAGGGATAGTGAATATATGGGTAGAAGGAGGCTGAGGTCAGAGCCGACAGGAGACAGGAGGCCTAGAGGAAGAACAAAGAGAAGGCTTAGTGAAAGAGGACATGAAGTTAGTTGGTGTGAGAGAAGAGGATGCAGAGGATTAGGTTAGATTAACACAGAGGGTTCACTGTGGACACCTCAGAAAGGAACGGCCCAAAAGAGACAAAGCAACCAAAAATATTGAGTTGTCCACTGCCTTTATTTCCTGTCATTGTTATAAAACACTGCTGTGTCTGCGTGTCTTCAGTGCAGAGGGGCATGAAGCTGCAGGAGCAGATTGTCATCGGTACACCTGGGACCATGCTGGACTGGTGCGCCAAGTTCAAGTTCATCGACCCAAAGAAGATCCGCGTGTTTGTGCTGGACGAGGCGGACGTCATGATCGCCACACAGGGCCACCAGGATCAGAGCATCAGGATTCAGAGGTGAGAGGTTCCAGACATACAGCGCTGTGCAAACGTCTCAGACAGGTTTTTAAGAAAGACTGAACAAAGAAAGGTGTGTCAATGTACAAAAATGCAGAATTACAAAAAAGAAGAAAGCACTGAGAGCAAAAACTTCCTCATTCTCGCCATGGCATAGATACAGAGCCCAGACCTGGACTCAGATTTTTTATTTTAAGTTACTACTGCTACTGCCATTTCTCCACAGGATGCTGCCTAAAAACTGCCAGATGCTTCTGTTCTCTGCCACCTTTGAGGAGTCGGTGTGGAACTTCGCTCAGCGCATCGTCCCTGACCCAAACATCATCAAGCTGAAGAGAGAAGAGGAGACGCTGGACACCATCAAACAGTACTACGTGTTGTGTAACTGCAAAGAGGAGAAGTTCCAGGCGCTCTGTAACATCTACGGAGCCATCACCATCGCACAGGCCATGATCTTCTGCCACGTGAGTTCACACCGGGGCCAACTCTGAGACTGATCGACACATAACGATGCAGTTGCGTGTTATATTTAATTTAAGCTCAGTTTCTACTGGAAAGTGCAGATGCCTTGCCATTAATTACACTAAAGTAGAGCGAGGAGAGCACAGACCCACAGAGAGGCGACACTTTTCTGATATCTATGGTGTGCAAAGTCATCGTCTGTAAGTTAAAACCAGTAGTTTGTATGATTTATTCTGTTATTTATTTGATTCATGCTAAGGAACATTAAAGGTCCCACTAGGTGTTGGTATTCAAATTTTTTTATTTTTTTTTGATAACCGCAGTATTGTTACTTTTCTTCTGATACCACAAAGGTATCGTTTAATGCTACCCAGCCCTAGTTTTTGGACATGTACGGAGGAGGGATAGTGAATATATGGACAGAAGGAGGCTGAGGTCAGAGCTGACAGGAGGAGGAAGAACAAAGTGAAGATGTTTGGATGTAGTGAGAGAGGACATGGAGTTAGTTGACTTGAGAGAAGAGGATGGGGGGCCAACTCCATGACTGGTTGACACATAACGATGCAGTTGCATGTTATATCTAATTTAAGCTCAGTTTCTACTGGAAAATGCAGATGCCTTGCCACTAATTACTCTAGAGTAGAGCGCGAAAGCACAGACCCACAGAGAGGTTGGGGGTTTGATCCTGGAGCTATCCAAAGACATGCATGCATAGATGAATGAATGTCAGGGTGAATAAATGTCAGTCTCCAAGTCTCAGCTCTAAAAATAACTGGGGATTGTCCTGCCTCAGGCCCAGAGCAGCTGGAATAGGAAAAGGCTCCAACAGGTCATGACCCCTGGGGGGGACACGTTGATAAAAATAGAGGAAAAAAGGAAGGGGGGCAAAAGCCTTCCCAAAGCAGTATAATGTGACATTTTTTGGGGGGACACTTCTAACTCCTTTTAAGCAAATGAAATCTATTCATTTATAAAACTGGGCCTCTCCAGTAGGAACACCCCGAAATAAACTTGCAAAACTGCAACTAACGATTATTTTGATAATCAATCTGTCGATTTTATCAAATAATCGGATAGTGAAAGATAACCTTCTGGCCCTGCTGGATTTTCATTAAATTTTAACAGGACAAAGCTACAAGTATGTTAGTTGAAGCTGTTTATCTTAAAAAAACAAATTTACGTTTTCTTATGTTTTCGTGGCTTTACTGCTCTGTCTTTGTAATAAAACCTCTTCTCTCAGCACATAACTTGTTTTAAAGACTATAAATACCACAGTTGGCGATTAATTGTTCACTAAATTAGTTGACAATAATTTTAATAATCGATTATAATCTATTAATTCGATTAGTGGTTGCAGCCCGACCTACCAGTCCTTTTTCTTTTCTGGATAGTTTTACTGAAAGCTGTGATCTTCGTCTTCTCTTCAGACGAGGAAAACCGCAGGGTGGCTGGCCGGAGAGCTGTCCAGAGAGGGTCACCAGGTGGCGCTGCTGAGCGGAGAGATGCAGGTGGAGCAGAGAGCTGCGGTGATCGACAGGTTCAGAGAGGGCAAAGAGAAGGTCCTGGTCACCACTAACGTCTGCGCACGAGGTGAGAATTACTTGCACAGTATATCGCAAATTTACTGTTATCACAAAATCAGCAAATCACAATAATTTTATGGTCCTTCTGACAGAGATTTACACATTTTCCAACAAATGAAAATGTGTCGTGACCAAATAAAAATATTAAAAACAACATTGCATCGCTGTTTACCTTTTTTCTCTTCAGGTATCGATGTGGAGCAGGTTTCCGTGGTGATAAACTTTGACCTCCCGGTGGATAAAGACGGGAACCCGGACAACGAGACGTACCTGCACCGGATCGGTCGAACGGGACGCTTCGGCAAAAGGGGTCTGGCCATCAACATGGTGGACAGCAAGATGAGCATGAACATCCTCAACCGCATTCAGGAGCATTTTAGTAAGTCTCATATTTATTTCTCATGGTTAAAACAACACTGCAGGATACTGTCCTAGCATCAGCTTCACTGCCCAATAATGTCAAAGCTATCTTTCCTTTTTTAGCTTTCTCTTCTGGGGTCGCCACAGCAAATCATCTGCCTCCCAGTGTGCAGTGGTTTGCAGAGCGGAGAATAGCAACACAAATAAAATCTGCAGTGACAGCAGTTTAAGCTCTGATATTATCACCCTGGCTGTGTTCCGGTGTAAACACTGTGGGATGGGGGTTGTTGTCTACAAAAAAAACAAGGCTGCTCCTTAAGATTTCAGCACAGGGTTCAGGTGGCGGTGCGTTTGTGTAAAGCAGTGATTCCCAAACTTTTTTGTCTCTGTTTATTAGTACAAAGACCTTTGTTACTTAATTTTTCTGTGAAACTCAGATTCAAAGTTAAATAACTAAAAATCTGATTAAAAATAGAAACCCCATTTCATTTATTTTAATATTCAATATTAACTTAAACAAATATAACTTAAACTAAATAATAATCTTAAACTCATAACAAACAAACTACAAAGAAAAATTTAACTTTAAAGGAACAGGCCACCGTTTTTCCAGACTAAACTATGTTCTTCCCTGATCTTAGACGAGTTGATGCGTACCTCTCTGGTCTTTGTGCCCTGTGTGGGCCCAGGGAGCGACGCTAATTTGTTAGCATTTAGTTTTGTCAAACTTATCCCTTTGGAACCAAACACGGCTCAAGTTAGAAGCAACCAAGCTCTTCCACATTTTTCCTATTTCTCTATCTCACTTCTGTCAACAAAACCAACGTGACCTGCACGCCTGCAGTGGTAGAAGAGAGAATTTTTTAGGAGTGAAGATATCACTGCGCCGACGCCGAAGTGCTCCTAAAGTGTTATTACGCCTGACATTATAGTACCCATCTTTATCTTATCGCTTAGAAAATCACCACTTTTCATTTTTGTGTAACTGTACTTGGGTCATGTAACTACTCACGTAACCGTATTTAAATCAGGAAAACGTGGAAGAGCTTTGTTGCTTCTAACTTGAGCTGCGTTTGGTTCCATAGGGATAAGCTTGGCAAAGCTAAATGCTAACAAATTAGCGTTGCTCCCCAGGCAAAGGGCACACAGGGCACAAAGACCAGAGAGGAACGCATCAACTCAGCTAAGATCAGGGAAGAACATAGTTTAGTCTGGAAAAACGGTGGCCTGTTCCTTTTAAAAACTCCCCTTTGAAACAAAATATTAAACCTAAAAGTAAACCAATATAATAATCTGATAATAATCTTTAGCACTTTCTCTTTATCAGTGGGACACTTGAGCTTGTCTTTTATAGGTTTCAGTAGTTCAGTATAAATAGATAGTAAATATTTTCCAGCGGTCCCCGTACCCCTGGTTGGGAAACACTGGTGTAAAGGGCTATTGTAGCTAGAATCTTTTCTTTTCCATTTTATTAAACCAAAAAAAATTACTAGGCCAATTTGCTACCATCAAATACGCTAAGACATTACTTCAAATTTAAGGTCGGGGTTGACCTTAAACGTTTAGCTCTGAGTTGATCCCACAGTTATCTCTGCTTTGTTAAACACCCTGTGATTATTATTGCCCTGCAAATATTTCTCCACGTTTTGCTTTGCTTCCACCAAGTTATGTTTTTGCCTGCATTGTGCATTTGTTCGCGTCATAACTCAAAAAGTGCTGGTTGAATATAATATTAGATTAGTCTTTAGTGTGGCTCTAGTTTGGTTTCAGGGATTTTGTACAAAATTCTATACTGTTGTGAAATAGAGCCAAAGATGCCAACTCCAGCCACAAGGGGTCAGTAAAAGGACAAATGATAACTGTATTTTGTTTTAACATTGTAAGCTACAGTAAAAGAGCTTTGTGGCTCAGTGGTTAGAGCATTTACCCCTGCACTAGAGGATCCCTTTGTGTGCTGATCAGGGCACTATATCGTTACCATTGCCAGTTACACAGCAAACCTAATTCTTCTTTTTCTTTACAGATAAGAAAATTGAAAAACTCAACACAGACGACCTGGATGAGATCGAGAAGATTGCGAGTTAAAGAACGCGGTCCGGTCTTTAAAAAGTCTCCCCCCTTGTCACGGCTCTCCACGGACTCCAGTGTTTTATGCTTTTACTTTTTTAGATTTCTGGAGAGAGTAAAAACCACAAATCCATGTTTACACATAAACAGACGTGTTTTTCTAATTCTCTGAAACATACCCCATTTCACTCTTTGTGCTACTTTGGATAATAATAAAATCTGAGTTTTATTTTTTTTATTTTTCGCTGTGTGGTGATGCTGCAGGAAGCCGGCGGTTCATCTTGTACTAGACACATGACTTTATTCCATTTGGGAATCAGGAACGTTGCAAAAATGCCAATAGAGGTACTGTATCAATGTGCCATGAAAATTTTTAAAAATCTCCAAAAATAAGAAACAGAATTGAATGTATTTTAAGAGAATCATGCCGGTTGTGCTTTGTCTATAGCACAAGAAACAAAGTGAAGTTGGGTATGCTTCTCTCTGGGCCTGGCTACACTACAGATATTTTTATAGAGCACACTTTTTTCTGCTTATGGGTTTTTTGTCCTATACGTGAAATAGAAATTTTTGCAAATGCTTTCTAAAGTAAAGTGTATTAAAAGGTTCTGGCTACAGAAGAGAAGCTTGTACTGATGAAATGTTTTTTGTTTTGTTTTTTTGACTGAAGTGCTCGGAGCATGTGTGTATCCATCAAAGTGGTGAGCACACCTGCTTCAAAGCAAAAAGGTCCTGGGTGCGAGGTCTTCCTGTGCAGGTTTGCATGTTGTCCCTGTGTCTGCGTAGGTTTCCCCTCCCACCAAAATCATACAGCGTGTCCCCATAGCAGGGGTCCCAAAAACATGTGACTGATGCTCCTAAGAACCACACGAGGAAAAGCATTTAAATACTGGCTTAATATTTATTTGCATGGCTTATTTTTAAATTACTAAATTATGACAATCGTATGCTTTTTTTTATTAAAAAAAAGTATAATTTCTGGAAATCTTGCAATCCCCATGGGGAAAACAGATTCTTTATCTCAGTGGGACTATCCCAGTGTTAAATAAAGCTAAAACAAAATCTGCACTCAAGTAAAAGTGTGGCTACTTTAAAATATTACTCCAGTAGAAGTAAAAGTACTTAAAGCATTACTTGAGTAAAAGTAAAGTATTAAATGTACATTTGTATGTTTTGCAGTTGCATAGTAAACCTTACTCCTACTGTTCCCAACCTGCCTCGAACCCAGCACCCTGTGATCTTCAGCACAGTGTATTTTGAGGTTAAAAAATACATTTGACTCATTTAGAGTTGAGTAAAAGTATCATGTTTCTGTTGAAACTTTACTCATGTAAATGTGTGTTCAAAAAGAACTTTAGTCAAACTTTCTGTAAATCCCTCATCGCTAAAATTTAAAATTGAACTGGTTTAGTGCTGTGTGGTCAGGGACATTTTTACCAAAAGCTTTTATGTGAACAGATTTTTTTTTTTTTTTTTTTTTTAACAGACGAAGAAAATCTAAGTTTATGAAAATATGTGTGTGTAACCAGGCCTGAATAACTTTATTAGGTGGTGATGGTGGGGTTTCAGGGGTCTATGCAAACTTATCAACTTTTAGCTATTATCAAAAACTGACAATAATCCTGGTTTAACCTCAGCTTTAGCTTCAGGGTTTGTCAAACGCTTCGTGGCCGTACAAATCATTCAGACATGTCTTATCAACAAGCTACCATTTATTTACAAACATGTAAACGTTATCTCCACTGGCCTCGTGCCTCGGCTGAGCATTAATTCATTTATAAATTCATCAAACATTAAAGCATCAAAAGAACAAATTTGACCCCAGTTCTGAAAAAGCTGGGACACTGTAAAATATAAATAAAAACAGCATTCAGTCATTTTCAAATCTCAGACACAGACCATAAACATGTCAGGAGATATTTTATCATGTTGTGAAAAATAATACCAGATGCATCCATTAAATAAAAAATGTAATGGCAGCAACTCATCTCAAAATGGTTTGGACAATGACAACAAAAGACTGGAAAAGAAAGTAGTGCTTAGGAGCATTTTGCAAATAGTTAAGTAATAAAGTAATATTAATCGAGTAAAAGTAAAGTATCAGGTGAAAAAACTCCTGTAGTTTGGATTAACGTCCGATTTCTGTTTTAGTTTTGATGTGATCAGACAAAACGTACATTAATGAGACAATTCTGCAGTTTCCAAACAAACAGGAGGCAAAATAAAGTTAATCTTTATAAAACAAAGTAAATCTTCACTTTTTCACAACATAACTTGAAACCAACACAGAGTTAAAGTATAGACTTGGGTAAGACACCAACAAAAGGAAGTAAAAAGTATGTTGTGATAAAACTACTCTCAGAAATACAATTTATACTCAGGTAAATGTACCGCAGTACTACTCACCTCTGCACAGGACTTAAAATGAACATTTTAGGTTCTTTCAGATCCTTGAGCATTAAAAACCAACATGATTCTGCATGGATCAGGAACACTTCCAGAAGTCACTGCCTGTGATCAGAGTTTGTACAAATCCAAGTTAACGCTGTATCAAGAAATCCATTTTCAGAGAAGCAATTGTTCAAAATACTTCTCCAGCTGTTTTATTAGGGCCACCTATGTTTCCAGTCTTTTGTTGCCCCTGTCCTGAGATGTGTTGCTGCATCTGAGCCTTCATGAAAGTACCTCAGTTTCCTTTTATGTATTTTACAATGCCTAAACTTTTTCAGATTTGGTGTTATAGGTGAGAACCTTTTTTGGGCAGATGTGGCGCACATTTTCTCCATATCTTTTTGAATCAGGGTTTAAGCTCAGCGTCATTGTTCAGACTGTGCTGTTGTTGAGATTGTGATCTAAAATACTAAATGCCTTCCTCAAGTGCATTATTTACTCAGTTTGCTACTGATCTTATAAAACATTGGGCTTAATATTCTGTGGAAAAACTTGAAATCTTTTGATTACATTATTATTATTGAGCATCTTTAGGATGTGTGAAAACCAAATGCTGATTTCGGACCTGAGGACATCAGACTCACTGTGTGCTCGTATGGATATAAAAACAGAATTGTAATTGTGTGCATATTTAAATTTATAGTGAGAAAAGTGTGACTGAATAAGATGCTTCTAAGAAGTGAAAAACATTCCTAAAGAGGTTCGATTTTGACAAACCCAGCACTTTGAACACAGTTACTTAAAATCAGGTTTTCTCAATGGCTTTGGATCATTTTTTTTTTAATTGAGAAATTTTCCAAATGGTGGGTCAGGTCTCAAAAGTGGGCTATGGGAGGTTGCTGAAGTCTGAATGTTCAGCTCATTTGAAGCATAATTATGTTTTTTATGAAATAGTGAAACAGATTTTAAAATACACAAGTCTTTTAGATGGCAGTCACCGGGTGAAGACCTTAAAATGGGTCATTAAATGCATTTGGTAGATCGCTTACATTTTTGGTAAGACTTTAGAAAAACTATTAGTAATAAAGCATTAATGCGTAATTAACAATTTCATGAGTAAGCAGTTTATATGTACTGAATTAACACAGGTTTATACATTTGCATTGATTTTCCCAAGCTTACTACACAAGAATTAAACATTAACAATATTTATTACTCAATGGTGTTTATTAATGTTGTGGTAATCCTTAAAAGTCCCCTATTCTGCGCAATCAACTTTTTTGAGCTTTTAACCATGTTATAATGTTGAGGCAATTAGCTGTTAGCATAATGTCGCTAATAGCCGTGCTTAAACAGTCATTTTATGCTTTGTCCAGTCCCCACCGTTGTCAGCAGGGGGCGACAGACTCCTAATCCAAGTGTCTTCAGCTCCACAACAGAAGATATTTTACACATACGCATTATTTTAATTTGCAAAACCTGAAATACTAACCTATGACTATTGCTTTGTTAGAAAAATGCACCTCTAGAAAAACGTTTGGTTTTAAGGTCCACCTATTAACCATTAACTAAGTATTAACCATTAACTAATTTGCATGCTAGTGATTAATTTGCTTTATAATTACCAATAATGGGCTTTTATTAATCCATTATTCTGTGTGACCATAGCTAATTAGCAACAAACTAACATTTTCCCCTTAATAAACTCATTTCTAGGAAGCTTTTGGACATAAATTATGATAAAATAAGATTTTTGTGGTACTATTCCCTAATAATGCTCCAATACTCCAAAAATCAAATGTTTGAACTGAAAGAAATTTAGTAACTCACACTCAAAGAAAAAAACTTTAAAACACGACATGACAAAATTATGCTTTTAATGGACACTACAAGAGAATTAATAAATGTGAATGGTTGTTTAGCCCAGAGTGTACCCCGCCTCAGGCCCATAGTTGCAGGGAAAGGCTCCAGCGACCTCCCACCTGTGACCACTCATAGAAATAACTAAATTTATGTAGATAAAATTGAGTAAATGGTGATTTTGAGTCACAGTTTAAATAGAAGTCAACAAAAACAAAACAAATTTTAATGTTTTGAGAAATACTTTTCAAAAATTGAGCCAAAGTCGGTGAGAAACCTGTCATCAGCAGTAATGGTTGAGTGTTTGCAATGGAAAAAAAAAAAAAAGGACGTCTTGTTTTTTTGATCAATGCTCTGGACTTTTGAGTGGTTGGTCTGTGTATACAAAACCTCAAAATGGCTGCCGTCGGTACCGGAAGACTATACCGATGGAAGTCTGGACTCTCTATGGACTAAAAAAAAATTTACTCTTCTCACAGTGAGAAAAAAGCAGCCAAATTTATGCGAGTGTGTTACTAAAAATTCAGTACAAGGATCTGTGAAGACTTTTGGATACAGAAGCAGTGAATGCAGTTTTATTTAGACGCTTGGATGTAGACATTACCGATGAGTGTGTGCACATTTTGTCAATCCTGTAATCTTAAGTCACGTGGCGCAAGAGCGGGGGTCACCAGCAGGGGGCGACTGGGAGCCCTCTCCACAAAACACAGTTTAAAATAACAAATGGGTCACATTTTATATAAAAAAAAAGTGTGTATAATCCTTAAATAATGCAAATTGGAGAATGTAGACCTCCACCAAGGCGTTACCGCTAAACGGGGAGCTGCCATATCTCGCAATGGGTCCGAAAATTTCATTAAAACTTCGAGTGCTCTCTCACAATGCCAAAAAATCTGTGGATCCAGACGATGTTCCAGATCTACACCAAAAACTATTCATCTCTTCCTTAACCCATTACTGACCTTTTCTGGAAATTTCATCAAAATTCCATTACTTTCAAAGTATGTTGCAAACAAACAAATTGGCCCTATCTTGCAATGGTAAAGAACATCAGGACCCAGGGGTGCGCGAGATCCACACCAAAAGCAAATAATTTCTTTCTTGGCACATGATCTGAACTGAAAATGTCATCAAAATATTATGATTACTTTTGAGTTATTGCGCTAACAAATTGGCCCTATCTCGCAATGGCATAAATACATCGTTTATTTATATTTATTAGCCGACTATGATATTGTGAGTATCTTTGTGGTCCTGGATCCAGCGCCACACCAAAAACGAATCATTTCTGCATAAAGATTTGACCATTACTTGTTATCTTGCTAATAGACAAAATTTGCCTTATCCTGCAATGGTAAAGAATTGTGTACAAAAATCCTAGCATCTAAATGCACAACAGAAAGTACTGATTTCTTACTTGGTCCATTACTGGTTTCATAAATGGAACAAAATCCTGGATCCTCAAAAACTAAATTATAACCTTTTCTGAAAATCTGCAAACAAACAAAACTGTCCCATCTTGTAAATAGTAGGTTATCTCTCTACTTTAAAAAGTTTGGTGACCCCTGCTCTGGACACGGGCTGTTGTTGTGCTCGGACACTCCTCCTCCTCCTCCTCCTCCTCCTCCTCCTCCTCCTCCTCCTCCTCCTCCTTCGCCTGTGCTATACCTGTGTTTGATAACTGTTTGAACAAATCCCCGGCTCATAAATATATTCCTAGAGCTATAGGCTTAAAGCAGTGTCTGTGTGGCCGACTGCTGTCCTGCGTAGACGACGGCAGGTCAGAGGGGTGTGGTGTAAGGACACAGTGTATTCAAAATGTTGAATTAATAATAAATACATGTAGAAATCTGTGTGAGCTTTTATTATCTACTGGGAAAATTGTTCTGTATTTAACCCATGTTGGCAGCTCAGTGGGAGGCTCATTAGAGGAAGTGTCTGGGGACTAAAGAAATTAACCTCATTTGCATATTTTTTCCTTCATGCTGGTACTCGCTCTCTAAAGTAAGATTTTTAAGGCACAGAGGCAGAGTGGGTTCAGCTCTGGTTCAGTACGAAACCTGGATTGTTGGGTCTTTTCTGTGTTGTCCCTGTGTCTGTGTAGGTTTCCCCATCAGCCACACACACCTCTGCTCAGGTAAAGTCAGTGAAGGAAGAAGCAGACGAATATAAAACGTCCTGTCACTTTAACATAAAACACTCTCTGTGTTCTGGTATATGTTATATATGTTATAGACCAGGGGTAGTCATCTGGCTTTTACATCCGGCCCCCAGAACATCCCCATGAACTCAGAGTCCAACTCAGAGTGTTTAAGTGTTTCTGGCTCTTGCTCTGCAGTTCATAGAAAACAGCCAAAAACACTTCAACTCAGCCTGAAAAGCTCAAAACTGCAATAAAAATGCTATTTTCTCTGACATAGAACCTTGTAGAACAAAAATTTAAAAAGCATTTCCACAAACTCTACCTTCCCAGTAAGTTTGAGACTGCCTTATTTATTTTCTCAAAAAAACAAATCTTTAACTGTTCTCTCTGTCTGTGTATTAAAGGCCATTTTAGCAGCCCTGCTACAGATCTGTGAGCTTTGACCTTAAGATACTTTTGGAAATCCTGAGAGGACAGCTCAGTGCATCCCCAACTGTCTTCATCAGTCTGGGCTCTTACTCTGCAGTTCACAGGAAACATCCAAAAACGCTTTATCTCGGCCTGAAAAGCTCAAAACTGCAATGAAAAGATGTTGCTCATTTCTCTGGAACCTTGTAAAACAAAAGATTCAAATGCATTTTGTAGCTCTTCTCGGGTTTGGTTGAGTTTGCCTTGATGCCTTGCCTTCAGAGAGCGTCGGGCCCTCAGTGGCCCTCAGACAAATGCAGCTGCAGACGCTGCTGTAGATGCAGATGTCCAGGAAACTTCAGTGCTTTTTCAAGGCAACATAATCTTGTGATGTTCTGGACCTTCGCTGGAAAAAATCTTTAACAAACTGGACCTCACTGAATTTTAATTGATGACCCCTGTTATAGACTTAAGTTTTTAAAGATACTGTAAGCAGCAGCGCTCCTACTGGTTTGAAAACGGTATTGCAGTCTAAATCAAAACAATGGTCTCCTTTCTGATTGGACGATGGGCGATGCAGGGTTTGGAACCAAAACAAAAACAACTTGGCCATTATGTAAAATATGTTTTTAATGTAAATAAACCAGCTTTAACATTATTAGCAGTAAAATTATTATTTGATTTAAACAGGTTTACCTCACATCTTGGGACACGTGGGTAATTTTTAAGAAATATAAAAAATACATACTCCTCATAGCACCTTTAAATTGTTGTAATAAACTGTTTTAGTCTCTATTGCTCCACGCAGGAGCACGGACAGATGAGAAGAGGCACAAACAGGCACCAATAAAGTTACAGGATTACCTCGAGTTCTCAGAGATAATCAGTGCAGTATTTAACACAGTTCTTTGTTAGTTTGCAATTATTAATGACCACCCATAGGCTATAATTCAGGCTAAGTGACCTTTGTGCAATAATAATTGGTTGTGGCTCTTAACAGATTAAAATGTTGTATTTTTGGGAACAATTGCTTCCAGTTGGACAACAACTGGCTCTGGATCAGGAAGGTTGCAGAGCCCTGCAGTAGGTCCTCAATATTCTTCATCTCGGTGGCACTTTCCTAATTAAATATAGGTTAATACAATGTACCTCAAAGCCAAACGCCAAGTGGATCAGTGTAAAACAAAAATATACTGTATTTAGGTCTAAAAATAAAGACAGTCACTAATCAGAGTACTGTTAAAATAAAAATAAAAAGTAAAATAAAGTGGCCCCTGGTGCGGTCTTTGTTGTGCCAAGGAAGAATTATCCTTCCTCTCTACGACCAACCATCAAAGTAAGTTTGAGACGAGGTATTCAAAGTTTTCAAAGTTTGTATTTTATTATAACAAGTATGCTTTTGTTTACGTACAAGTACAAAACTGTTACATTTATAAATATAAACATATTCTGTTGAACTGGTGTAAGTCAAGCTGCCGTTGGGTTGGAGGATAAAGTTTTGGGACACAGCTGCTCCTCTGGCGTCTGTGTTGGAGGCTGAATATCTGAAAAACGACATTTATCATCCGTAACTTAGGTGAAATTTGATCTTCATCAATAATTATCTGTTTATTTTTCTTCCCTTTATTTATGTTTTTCCTTTATTATTCTGTGTATTCTCAGGCAGCTGTCTGTTTAATTAAATTCTGAAAAGAGGTGATGCTTTTGCCCAATCAAATTCACACACTGAAAATTCTCATCTATAAAACCCTTTATAGTAACCCCTATATTTTATTAAGGGCTATTTTTTTCATCCAAACCAATCCAACTTTATTTATAAAACACATTAAAAACAACACACGTGACCAAAGTGCTGTGATCCACACTATTAGAAAATACAGCAGTTTTTCTCACACACAAAAACAAACATTTCCACACTTCCTGTTTAAGTTTATGAATCATCTTCAGTGGACAAACCGCTCTGTGTGTAGTCCACGTCGGTGAGGAACAGGCCGTGAGCCGGAGCTGCCAGGCCCTGGGGGTAAGCTCTCGAGTCCCGGGCATCGAGCACCTCCTTCATCTGCAGCGGAGACAGACGCCCCTGTCCCACCGCCACCAGCGCTCCAGTCATCCTCCGAACCTGAGGCAGAGGTCAGAGGTCACCGCTTCTTACTCCAGATTTACAGTCCAGGGAAGCTCCAGGTTTTTTAAGACCTTTTTAATGCCACTTAGAATAAAATTTAAAGCCAAGACTGCCCAACAAAAGAACAATAATCTGTATAAAATTTACACTAATAAAACTCTCTGCATTAAAAGTCTCAAAATGGAATAATAGATTTCAGAGGCACCAGAATTTACTAAATTGTGGAGATGTTTTTTTGCAACATTACGAAGAACTTTCAGAAACTTAACTAAATAAAGGCACATTTGAGTGGGTGACTTTAAGATATTCATTAAACCATTATTGATAGAATTTGTTGCCATAATCCATATCCAAAGTACAACACTGAAAAACCTGACTTAGATGTCCCAATTTGACCATTTAAATCCTGCCCATACTATTTAATACTTTTTAGTTTTGGGGCTACCCTGCAGTCACAATGTTTCATGTTGATGCAGATTCAAATGTATGTTTTTTTAATCATGTAGCACACAGAGGGAACAGGTGCCTTGATAAATCTTCTCATTCATCACCAGCAGATGGAGCTTTTCCCACACGTCACATGATATAACACTGAGGTTAACAGTAATAATGTGTAAAACAGCACTGAACTTATTATTTACCTGTTTGTAGAGGAAGGATTTGCTTCTAAAAGTCAGCTCCCAAAAGGGGATTTTTCTGAAAGACAGCAGATTATAACGCTTTATTAGACACAGATAAGCGCTCATTCACACAAATATCTACTCAGCCAATCACACAGCAGTAACTCAGTGCACTTAGTCCTGAGACATGTTAAAGACAGACCTGCTGAAGTTCAAAAGAAAGTGGATTTAAAGTGGATATATTATGTTTTTTTGTCTTTTTAAACTAATCTTGGTCACATTTTACAACCTTTAAAAACATTATGTGACTAAAATAAAGTGTTTTCAATAAATACTTTACTGGTGTCATACAGAAGCAGATAAAGAGACCAGCAGAGGGCAGCAGAGTGCAGCTCTGTTGAACAGAAACTGTGAAAAAAAGCTGTTTACTTCCTTAAACTTTTTGTGTGATGCCATTTTACTACAAATTGAAAAATGTCTGTGAGGACTCAGTGGAAACAGAGCTGTACACCATTTTTTGGATAAATGAATGAGAGCAGACTGGATGTAGAGGGCTTGTTGTTGATTGGTCAGTGCTTGGGCTTCGTAAGAAAGGAACCAAGCATTTTGAGGCCTCAGAAACTCAGCGCCAGAGTATGGAGGATTACTCAAAACTCCAGGTCTGTTTTTTGTTGAGGGAACAACATTATAACATGGGAGAAAGCTCAGCGAAGTTGATTTAGCAAAATATAGCCTCTTTAAATGACTTTGAACGTGGCATGGTCTGAGTTTTTCAGAAACTGCTCTTCTCCTGGGAAGTGTACCCCCGACTCAGGCACATAGTTGATGCTAGGCTGCAGTTCCAATTATGATTTACTGAACTAAGTGTTATTTCAGACATCAGAAAGCCGCCTTGGAGCAAAGAAAGGGGATTTTTTTAAGTCGTACAAGGAGGATTGTCCACAAAAATGAGTCTAAATGACTCACAGCTTGAGTCTGAGCAGAGGTTGATGCAACGAGGTGAAACTAAGAGGAAAAATAATGAGGGTAAGTCAACTTTATTCTCTTCTGCACTGCAGGAGCCCAGCAGCGGTCTGTGGAAAAAAGAGGATTTCTAAATGTAAAATATTTTCCTTTGCAGCTAAAGCATTAGTTTTGTCTGAGGGTTGGAAGAACAGGAGGCCAGTGCAAATAGCTTTTCCTTTTGCCTGTTATCTTCTCTCACAACAACTTCATCTCTTCTTTGGTCTTTCTCTAGGCCTCCAGCTCTAACCTCAGCCTCATTCTTCTACCCAGATATTCACTGTCCCTCCTCTGTCCAAAAACCATCTCAGTGTGGAAACTTTATCTCCAAAAACATCTCACATGAGCTGTTCCTCTGATGGACTCATGAACTAATCCTATCCATCCTCATCATGAACAAAGACAACAGAAACATCTTCAGCTCTGCTACCTTCAGTGAAGATGCAGGGATGAAAACAACCTACCTCATGAACTATTACTGCAAAGACTAAATTTAACAGTTGTTGCAGGTGCCATTAAAGTTTAGAGGTAACCTTAAACTTGCAGCTCTGACTTCAGTCTGTTCAGACCATCTCACAGTTATCTTTGCCTCCTGTGTGAATGTATCAAAAATAGTTATCCACATTTCACTTTGCTTCCCCTTTTTCCTATTCACATTTTTCTTTTTTGTGTTGTTTTTTCTGTCTAAACAGACCAAGACAGGGCTGGAATAGACACTTCTCAGGTAGCCACTACCTGTAATTCAACGTCCAATGGGAACATCCCTTACTGGAGTTTGACAGCAGATTAAAATCCTTAAAGAAGATATATTCTGCAAAATTGACTTTTTCTCTCTTTCTCCCATGTTATCAATCTCCTCAAAACAGACCTGGAGTTGTGTTTTGTTTCATTCACGCCTGTTGGAGTAATCCTGTATTGTCTGGAGCTGAGTTTCTGAGTTTCCATGAACTTCCACCTCTGCCACAAAGCCCCGCCCACTCCAGGAAGCACTGGCCAATCAGCAACAAGCCCTCTACATCCAGTCTGCTCTCATTCATTTACCCACAAAACGGTGTACAGCTCTGTTTCCACAGACATTTTTCATTTTGGTGGAAAATGTCATCATACAAAAAGTTAAAGGAAGTGAAGTTCCTTTTATTCTTCAAATTATGTTCAGTCTGCCCTCTGCTGCTCTCTTCACCTTTTTCTTTATGGCACTTAATAATTAATAATTGGTTTAAAAATATGAATATAACCCCTTTAAAGCCCAAACCAAGATGACGTCTAAAGGTCTTGGTTTTAAAGATGATTCCTATCACAGTCCACTCATTGTTAATAAAACTGTTTTTCTTTAAACAAACAACAACAAAACAACCACACCCTCTGTTCAAAACTGTACCTGTGAAAATGGTTGTGTGTGAAGGAGCTCCCTGGCTGTATCCTGACCAGGTCCAGGGTTTTGACCGGGTTTTTAAACGGCAGGTCTGAGTTAATGGCTCTGAAGCTGCTGAAGTCATGAGTCCCCTCCAACATGGCCGCCGCCGCACGCATGGACTCCACATCCAGCTCCCTGAGACACATTAGGAGCAAAAATATTAGTTAATGAGGGCTGTAAGATTTTATTACAATACTAGAAATGCCTCCCAGTGAGAGAGTTTAGGTCAAAATTACTTTTAATCCCTTTTAATGCCACTGGAAATAGAAATTTTTGGCAAATTCACATCACACAAGCAAAAAGGACATTTTTTCTATCATCTATCATCTAAGAAATACTCAAATACTTTACTTTTGTTTCACTGTGGCGACCTCTAAAGCGGTGGTTCTCCACTGGTCTGGCTTTGAGACCCACCATCACTCTTCAAGCCGTGACCCAAAAAAGTGCAATTTCAACTGATCAAATGTTAAAAAATAAAAATAAAAAAGAATGAACACAATGTGCAGTTTGAACCTGAGATAGTTTAATATCAGAATGTCATAGTACGCCAACACAAAAAATAACTTATTTAAAGAGAAACCAAGCAAGTGGCAATGCTAGAGAGGGAACTATTTCCCTCTACATTCACTTAACTGCATTTTAATTTAGAACCTCAGCTCTTCAGGTCAGTAACTTTAGTCTTTTTAACCTCACTTCAACCTTACAGACACTCCTCCTCCTCCTCATTAGGGCTTCACAATATATCGCAAAATTATCGTTATTGCAATATCCGTATCGCAAGAATCTAAATATATCGCAATAACGCTGTGGTCTTCCATCTGACAGAGATTTACACTGAAGAATCATTTTCCACCAGAGCCTTAAAAGAACATGTGTTGTGACTAAATAAAAATGTTTAAAAAGTCCAGTTTTAGTGGTAATTTAATTAATTTAGTCACAGCTTAGCCTTGTTTTATTCCTGGCTTAGTCTGTGTTAAGTTTTGATTTTGTGGTTTTGACTTGTAAATACAGGAACTTACATTTTTGTGAAATGTAGTGAATTTAACTTACTATGTTCGAAAAGTAGGCTCTATTTTCAAATATCGCAATAATATCATTATAGTTCTATAGTATCGTTATATATAGTGACCCAGTGAAAACAGTTCCGCAACCCACTTTTTGGGTTGAGAACCACTGCTCTAAAGGAAACAGCCAAAAAGGAAAAAAAAAATGGATATAAACCTTACTTATATATACAATTATTATATTAGCAAGATTTAATTCCCATCAGCCTATAAACTATCACTTTTAAGGCCTTGATTTTGTCAAAGTGAATACCTTTAATAATCTCTGTGGTGTAAGAATTAATAGGCAACTTATTTTATGAAAAAGTCATGTGTGGAAGAGAATCATGGACCACTGGTTTATTTAAAGAGTGGGCTATGAGTTCACTTTCTCCACAGTCACAGAGTCTGCCGCTGCTTTAATCTGAGCTGACAGAACGAGAGAGGGAGGGCGGACAGAGTCACTAATTAAAATCTCCCGGCTCTAATTTAAACTTCAGTCTGATTTAAAACAGTTTAGTTAATGGTGAATGAAAGTGTGGTGGACAGTTCTTTATTCCCTCTGTTGGAAGCTGAGGATGTCGTGGTGTTTGTCAGATTTAGAACAGAATCAGGGCAGAAGAGGCTTTTTACAGCATTGTTTATTAAGTTATGAACCCTTGAAGTTAGGAGGGAGATTATTTTCTAAATAAACTGAAAGCAGCACAATGACTTGAATAAATGTTTTCGTCTGACAGCAATGTATCGATACATCTTAATTTCTTGTATGATATCACTTTTCCATATAGTGGGTACAAAGAAAAATGGTTTGTTAGTTTTATTTAGCTCCAGTACAACCCTTGAGAACCACTTATTCGAATATTTCACTCTATATTGAATTTAATTTTGACTATACTTTATATGGTATTTGGATTTCCTATGGGACAACATAAAAAACACTGAACACTGAACACAATACACCATAGACACGAGTTTCTAAAGCCCATACAATGTCATTCTGACTTATTCTGATCATTAGCATCATTGTTAGTGTTAACCATGCTAAATAGCCATTTTATGCTCTAACCAGTCCACACCGTTGCTGCAAAATCAAAGTAACAGCTCCCCAAAAGAAGCCTTTTCCCACATATAAGTTATAAAACCTGAACTACGAATGCAAAGGAGTCCAAATCATTTCAAAAAGCCTGAAAAAAGCAGAATCTAGGACATTCACTAGCACTACAGCTACTAACATTACCATAAATACTTCTGCTATATTAAACTGATGGAAAACTGCAACCTTTATGGCTGTTTTTACCACTACTACTATTACTACTACTGCTGTTGTGACTATTACTGCTACTAATACAACATGTGCTGTATAAATGAAAGAGGGACAGTGTAAGAAACTCTGAGAAAAACCAAAGGAAACAGTAAAAGAAGTCACTCTGCTGTGTGTGGGAGTAGTTCTGTGTATGAGCCTGCAGCTCATTGTGTCCTAGTTTTACAACATTAAAAAAGTCCAGAGCAGCAACAGCACGCAGTAAAATCTGAAATCTCCACACGCTGCGACCAACAGCAGCTGAGAGAACATCATCCCCGCTGCAGCTCTGAGTGGAGACGCTCATTTTAATTCTCCTCCAGCTCTGTCCAGCCCTTTGTTTATTTAAGGATGTCTTCACAAATTAACACAGGTTTTAAAAACCCTGATGTCAGAGGTGGAAAGTACTGCAAATACAGCAGTTACTTGTATGTAGTATTAGTGATAGCAGAAGCAGTAGCAGCACTATTCATATTAGTGGTGGTAGTAGTAGTAGTAGTAATAGCAGCAATCCTAGTAGTAGTACAGTAGTAGCATCATCAGCAGTATTCATAAAAGTAGCAGTAGAAACAGTAGTAGTAGTAGTAGGAGTAGGAGTAATAGTTGTAGTTATGGATATATCTCACTCAGAGGAGTAGTAGTAGTAATAGTAATAGTTGTAGCAGTAGTTGTAATAGTAGTAGTATGAATAGTTGTAATAGTAGTAGCAGTATGAGTAGCAGTAGTACAGTAGTAGTAATATCGGCAGTAGTCATAGAGATGGCAGTAGTAGTACCATCAGCAGAAGTCATAGTAGTATCAGCAGGAGTCATGGCCCTAATTTCAGAGAAGGAAAATATATAGATACTTGTATGTAGTAGTAATACCAGCATCAGTGGTAGTAGTAGTACAGTAGTAGCATCATCAGTAGTATTCATAGTAAGTATTAGTATATTTTACTATGCGGTAACATAAAACATCTTTCAACTTTGTAAACTTCACTGCACATTCAATGCTTCTATTAATATTATTTTGAAGTAGCAGTACTTTTCCTCGAGTACAGATTACACAGAGTACTTTCCTCACCTCTGCTATGCTCAGTTTAATAAAATGATGTTGTTGTTGATGAAAGGTGAATAGAAAAACTCACGCGCTGCAGAGGTTCCAGCACAGCGCAGACTCTGAGAGCGGGAACTGAAACTTGGAGGGTCCCAGGGCGACTCTGTACAGGTAAGTCCTGGACCGGGCCTGGTACCGGGCGTGGAAGTCCTCCGGGACACGGTGGGCGCGAGTTATCCTGCAGTCACAGAGACATAAGGCAACGCAACAGCAAATTATCAGCAAAGATCTTTTTCTACATAGATACACTCAATGAATACACACACTACATAATAGTAAATAGTAAAAGGTAGAATAAATACAGTAAATAAAAAAATTATATAAAAACTAGGGCTGGGAATCAATTAAAAAAAAAAAAAATTACTGCAATTGCAAAAAAATCGCAATTAATCGCATTATGAATTCACGTACAAACACAAAATTGTAAATTTAGAAAGTTTATTTTGAATTAACCTTCACATACTTTACTGTAAACTTGTGCAAAGAAAACAAAACTTGCAAAGAAAATAAATTAATAGTCTCTTTGAGAGCTGTAACGCAAGACAAAGTTTGCCTAAATAAGGTTCAACCAACAAATGCACAAAACTTACCTAAAAAAGCATGTGTAATCTTTTTTAGAACTTTAACAAAAATAAGTTTAATTCTTCAATTAATAATGGTAGTAGTAGCAGCAGTAGCAGTAGTAGCATTAATAGTTGTAGTTGCAGCAGCATTGTTGTAGTAGTAGTAGACAGGAGTGTAACAATACGTTTTTGCAACGACACGATACATATCGTTTTACATTTTTTCGATCCGATTCAAGAGTGATATCGGCTGATTTAGAATGATACAATTTGATACGATACACTGATTCTTTGCAAAAAAGTATAAAAGCATACTCTCAAATCCAGCATTGCACCAAGAGTTGATTATGTGCCGCAAACGGAGAGTGAGACAAATAAAGTCAAGTATAACATTTTATTTCATTAAAATCACAAAAATTACACCGAAAAAGACTGATGTGGTTTTATTTTAACTTGCTAATTTCTAATATTGATATTTATGATATTATATATTTAGAAAAAATATAATTCGATACAAGGTGATGTGTATCAGTATAGTTGTATCGTACAAATAAAAAATCAATACATCGCTACAGTTACTGTATCGTTAAACCTTTAGTAGTAGAAATAACAGTGGTAGTACTAAAGTAGGAAGTAGTGGTAGTAGTTGCAGTAGTAATCTTGTAGTAGTAGTATTTGTTGTAATAGCAGTAGTAGTAGGGAGTAGTTGGAAGAAAAATAGTAATAGCAGTAAGTAGTAGTTGATGGAGTAGCAGAAAGTTAAAGTACACAGAATGGTTTAATGCATATCATAGCTTACATATTAATATTATACATCCCTTTATGCTCCTGTGTGTTTGTATACTTCTGTTGTATATTTAACTGAGGAACTCTTGAGGTCTACTTTTAGATCCTGTGACGCACTTCTTTCTGTCCTGACCCAAAAACACAAATCAAAGTTTCATGAGCCGAGCACAAACCTGGAGACACAGATTTAGGAACTGGGGCATTGTTCGACGTTTCTCTGCTCAGCTGTTTTAGCTCTAATGGGGATTTATTGTAGCTGCTCTCTGAGCGCTGCCTCCATTACTCAGCCAGACAACTGTTCTCATCGGGGTTACATAAAAAACACAAATAAAAAACAAGAAACTAAATGATTTATAGGGAATTGTTACTTATGCAAAACAACAGCAGGACAAAACTTATTATTACCAGGTCAGACGATCAGTGATGAACTGGCGAGGCACAGAGGAGCATCTCTATTTATCTGGGTTTGGGGACTGGCACAAAGAGTACACTGGCTTCTGACCTCTGGTGTTTGGATTCTATCTAGTGGTTCAAAAGCTTGTCCTTGGTCTTACTCATAAGTCCTAATTTTGGACTTGAACCAGAAAAAATGCTTAAAAAAAGATAGAAACTCCAAGTTTTACACATAGAGCTGGTTAAATATGAACATACAAACACACGACTGGAGAAAAAAGGGACTATATTATAGCCTGGCCTGCCAGACAAACTCTTTTCCTATTCTATAAAAAGAAGTTAGTCTGGTACCTCTTCAGTAACATTTTGTTTCTGAACAATCGCAGGTGGAGTAACCAATCAGAGAAACGAAGGGCGGGACATAAGCTGTGCACTGCTGACCCAAACACTCGTCATAACCAAGTGGCTGGTACAGTGTACAGGAACATCTGTGCAGAGTACAGTCTGGAAGTCCCGAGGTCAAGATGGGAAACACCTCCAAAGGTGATAGAGAATGACCGAGCTAAGATCCTGTGGGACTTCCAGATCCAGACAAAATGGTAGTGGCGAACCAACCGGACATTGTGGTGATGGACAAACAGCAGAGGAAAGCCGTGGTGGTTGACATCGCAATACCAAGCGATTGTAACATCAGGAAAAAGGAACACGAGAAACTGGAGAAATACCAAGGCCTCAAAGAAGAACTGGAGAAGGCCTGGAAAGTGAAGGCAACAGTGGTGCACGTGGTCATCGGAGCACTCGGGGCAGTAACCCCCAAACTGGAAGAGTGGCTACAGCAGATCCCAGGAAAAACATCAGACATCTCAGTCCAGAAGAGCGCAGTCCTAGGAACAGCAAAGATACTGCGCAGAACCCTCAAGCTCCCAGAAAGCTCAGAAAGTCAGTTTTGCATAATATAGCCCCTACTAAGGGACTTTGAACGCGGCATGGACTGGTCTGAGTGTTCAGAAACTGCTGATCTACTGAGATTTTCACTCACAACCATCACTAGAGTTTACAGAACATCATCTGCCTCCCTCTCCTCTGCTTCCTCTTCTCTCACACCAACTAACTTCATGACCTCTCTCATCCTCTTTACATCCAGAAATCTTCTCTTTAGTCTTCCTCTAGGCCTCCTCTAGCCCTCCAGCATTCTTCTACCCATATATAGTAACTATCCCTTCTCTGAAAAGCAGACAAAATGCATTTGGACAAACAGACTCCCTGTTGCATAATTTGAAAGTTTAGTCTTCTGTATACAGTGTAATGAAACGGATCTGTCTCACCTGATCTGTTCTTCTCTGAGGTGGAAGTTGAGGGCGTCTGTGAGAATCTCTTCAGTAAAAGCAGGTTTGTCGTCTTTTCGCTGCAGGTCAAAGTGGGCGGAGTTACCGAGAGCGTGGACCCCGGCGTCGGTGCGACTGGAGACGGTCAGAGACACTGGGTTTACTGGTCTCAGCCTCAAAATGGCCGCCTAAACAGAGAGGTGCATAGAGAAATATTTATTCATTCATCTTCAGCCTCTTAGGCCCAATCCCATTTCTCATTTTTACCCCTACCCCTTCCCCTAGCCACCACCCTTCGCCTTCCCCTTAGACCTTAAAACAGAGGGGTAAGAGGTAGGGCTGACAATACAGCCCTAAGAAATGGGACACCCCTACACCGCTGTATTAGGCTATACATCATTGTACAAACCATTTGCTCAGTTTATACTTTACTTTTTTTTTTTAACAAGCCAACATTAGCCTGAAGGGGGCGCATGTGAACAACAGGAGAACTGTAGGTGAATGAGCTTCAGCTCAAACACAACTGTAACACCTGAGAAAGCAACAAACTGCTGAAAACTAAAACTGTCATGGGATTAATCTTTACATACACCGCGTGGGGCAGGAGGAGCTCACTGTGCTCAGGTAAAGATCACCTGTCTCTGTAAATACAGCCGCATGTGCGTCACGTGACTCATGTACTAATTTTTTGTACTTCTCTCTGCATCAAATTAGTGGCATTAAAATGAGGTTATGGTACATATAGAGCTTTTTGTGTTTGTTTTTTTGACTGAAACATCAGTTATATTATTTAATAATATCTCCGTGATTACTGGGGCTATCGACATAAAACAAACACTGGCATAAAGTTTAGGGTCCTCTCTGTCAGCGCAAAATGGTGAGACTATTGAGTTACAACATAAATACAAAAGAAATAGCAACAAAATAACAGATACAAGGCGTAAGGCACTGCCATTAGGCGAGCAAATTTTATGTAGCCTACATTATTTTAAACAAGCACAAGGTGAACGAAACACAAAAGAACTCTGTCGCAACTCTTAAAATGATCATAAATGCAGAACATATGTCTTTGTTGCTGCCATGTTACCCATAAACACGACATATCATGGTAAAGTCCTCCTACCCCTTGGTTTGCCCTGACAGCAAAAGAGAATTGGGATAGCACTTCGTCTCTCGTGAACGCGCAAAATGAAGGGCTAGGGCTAAGGCAAAGGGCTAAGGGGTAGAAATGGGATCCAGCCTTATTCCTGTTAAAGCTCTGTAAACTGGAGCCAGTCCCAGCTTCTTTGGGCCTGAGGCAAAGAGCTCAGTGGGCAGTCACAGGGCTAAAGCTTAAAGAAAACCACTCTCTCTTACTTTCATGAATTTTTGTTTTTTGGCAATGGACAACTTGATCTTTTCACATTTTGAGAAGATTTTCTAAAATATCTTTTTAATAAAAAAGGTTAGTTAAGGGAGTTTATTTGGGTCACATAAAAATACAATAATTTGTACAAATGCACTTTGTAATACATTTACAAATAAAGTACATATATACAAAGACAAACGCAATAACATTCCAACTGAAAAGCCACAGCTTATTACGCCTCCTCGACTTACTTTACTATATCTACCCTGTGATAATTGTCTTAATTTTTTGACAGAAGATCACACACACAGCAAAAACAAACTTAAATTTCATTCTCATATTTGTTTAAAACGTTTTTTAACTTTTTAAAAATAAATTAGAATTACTTCTCCTAAGTTTATCTGTAACAATAATATTCCACAAGTTTACCCCTTTAACAGAAATACTGTTGTTCTTTACATTAGTTATAACCCCCTGTTTTGTTTTGTTGTTTTTTTTTAACATGCTTTCTCCCCTGAGATCATATTTATCATCCTTGTCTTCAAACATACACAAAATGCTATCTGGCAATTTTTTTTTTTACTTTATACATGAATAATGCTGTATAGAGACTCACAAAATCATTTAATTTTAACGCTTTTAATTTGATAAATATTAGTTTAGTAAATTCATTGTGAGCAGAATGATTGATAATCCTTATGGCTTTTTTCTGTGAAATAAAAATTGGTTTTGTATTTGTTGTGTAAGTGTGCCCCCAAACTTCAACACAGTAAGTCGTATACAGTATGTAGTACGAGAAAACAATATAGAATGTACACTATATTGTAGTTTTGTTTAAGAGAAACTTAGATTTAGAAAGTATTGCAATTGTCAAACAAAGTATCTTATTTTTGAGTTAAACTTACCTCCAAGTGATCCTGAACCCCTTTCTTCTTCAGCTGATGTGGAGGCACTTTCACTACACCACTATTTACATAAAAATACAACATTTATAACGTGTAACAAGCAATGAACAATAAATACATATTAATTATCGTCACAACAGCTTCACTGACCTGTATTTGGTCCCGATATATTGGAAAAAGATTAAATAACGAGCCAAGTTGTTGTGCATTGCCCTTTATATATCTGGGTCATGTTGCTCTTTACGAGGAAAATGCGTTAAAATCCAGTAATAGCGCAATAACAAACCAAAACTGCCAAAATATATGGGATATTACAACTTAAATCAGGATAATACAGAGAGAAAATGTAGCTTTCTACCTGAGTTCACCTCTGTTGAATGAAAACTCACGTGGACAGAAGCCACGGCGGTAACTCAGCGGCACTTCCGGGAGAGATTTGTAGTCCGGAAGTAAAATCTAATCGGGTCATGGACTCATGGACCATTGACATAAGCCACGTTTGAGTCTTTCCAAGGCTTTAATTAACCACAAACCATCTCCTTTTTCTAAAATCTACATCCAAACATTTGTACCTAAAAAGGAAAAGTTAAAGGCTGGGATAGCAGCGTCGCCTTTTGATGTCGTCATGAAGGGCAGGCAGCGTGGGGGCGTGGCGTCATCTGTCATCAAAACTTACAGCTGCAAGCACATCTGTATTTATTACCACAAGAGCTGGGGAGAAAACAGTAAGCAGCCCACGGTTTACCCAAGTAATTTTACATGCAACAGCTTACTTTGACTTTAGCTTTGTACTTAACCTAAGCCTATCTCTACTTCAGTGATATTTTGACGTAACAGTACTTTTGTTGGAGTATACATTTTAAATAGTCTGCAGAATTGGCAGAAAGATGCAACGAGGTCTAGTTGAAATGATTAGGCTGTGTAATGGCCTACACAGTACTTAATTTGTATAAAGCCAGAGACCTGGAAAGGATTTTTTCGAGCTTGTTCCTTCTCAGGAAGCCCCAAGGTCTTAAAAGCATTAAAAAGGTATTAAAAATGATTGTGTCAAAATTAAAAGTAGAGTAGGTATTAAATTTTGTTCATCTAGGTCTTAAAAAATATGTTAATATTACAAAAAAGTTGTGTTCCTACCTTAAGAAAATGTATTTATTGAAGAAATGTTATCACTGAAATTCTTGCTTCATTTATTCATGATTTTTTTATGCAGCTCTGGAGTTCTTTGATCTGTGTTAGACTTTTAAACTAAAACCCTTGAGTTTCAGAGAGTAGTACAAAAAAGTCTTTAAAAGGTCTCAGCACGAAAGAGAAAACATCAGGGAACATGTGCTGCTATGAAGCCTTTACATGTTGTCTGTTTCTGTTTTTATTCAGTTGTTTATGTCTTTTCAGCATTTAATTTAAATCATCTTATAGTATATATTTTTTAATGTTCTGGTAAAAAAAAGTACACCAATAAATATGACATAAAAAGGTTATAACTTATACCAACTCACTGAAATACAAGTTACTTCGGTTTAGGGCGTAAAAACATTTGATGTTTGACCACAAAAACACATTTTGCAAAGTAATGTCTTTGCATAGACTTTTGTACTGAGTTTTTTTTTTCATTGTGATGGAGCAAGGGAAAAAATGAAAGTCTGCATTTTCTCAAAAAACAATCCAGCACCAACCCCAGCTCCCAGCTCCAGGAGAGGCCTGTCCTGAAACACAGAGGCACAACACACAAACTGACACAGGTTCCTACAGATATTTATTCTAGACTTTATACAAGGAATACACCTGACCTTGTTGTTCTCAAAGCTGCACTACCTGATTTATTTTTCCTTATATTTTGGTAAAGATAATTATTTAGTTATTAGTGCAGCATAACAGAAGTCATCTGAGAAAAACTGAGACTTTGAGGTCAGCTGTGGGCTGTGTTATAAAGGTTTTTGTTTTAGAGCGAGGGAAGGAACAGTTTAACCAATCACACGCTTTCATAGGACAGGAGCGCTCTGATTGGTCGATACATCCTTTATCTATCCACAACTAGAATCTATCAGGAATAATGTGAAGGAGCTATTGTTTTAGTTCAAAATTCATAGCTTATTCACAGTATTTTTATTTTTTATTTTAAAGCAGCCATTCCCAAAGTCAAGACTGTCCTGGCCCCTTAAATTTCCGAAAATCCATCGCGGACCCCAATGATAAAACTTCCCCTTATTCAAAAAACTTTGCCATGTTTTTCTTCCATATGTTTTTTTATTTAAACATTACAAAAACACTGATTATTGACTAAAAGTTGTTTTAAAGTAATATTTTAAAACAAGTATACAACTTGTAATTAATTTCAAATGTTTTTTATGTACTTAATGTTTTTAGGTACTTAGGTATATTTTCATTGACTTTTTATATTTTTGTATGTTTTATTTGTTTTTATGAACCAAAATCATATGTCTGAAATAACAATAATAAAACAATAATAATAAATTCAAATGGAAATTGAAATATAGACAGCCGCTGGGGCCCCCCTGTAGTATCCTTCACGGACCCCCAGGAGGCCCCGGACCCCACTTTGGAACCACTGTTTTAAAGAATTAAAAGCAGACTCCAGATGTGTGCTGTGTTATTGTGACAGCTCCTGGCTGTGGACAGACTCCAGGTTTGTGTGAGACTGTGACAGAGCGAAGGAGAGGAATTAGGAAAGAGGAGCGTATCAATTCAAACTCTACATTTTTTTTTTTTTTAGACACATCACTTTTACAGTCACAAAATCAGGTCGTGCAGCTTTAACGAGAATCTCTTTTTATAAGATCCACTGAGCACTAATGAAAAAGAGGGACATTATTTTAATCAGTGGGACAGAGGGACAGAGGACTGTGCAGGACAACCAAAAGTGGGACAGGTGCTTACTCTAAATCATAACATGTTGATTGTGTAGCAGTGTCACCAGTGGAGGGCGCTCTCCGCTGCTCCCTGGTCTGTTCTCCTCCTCCTCCTCCTCCTCCGCAGCGGCCGCGTCGTAGTAATCCTCCGCCCTCCCTCCCGCCTCCCTCCCGCTCGCTCCTCCGCCCGCTCCCCTTCTGTGTCACGGTGCCACCCGGAGCAGAGAGGAGGCGACAGACCGCTGCTGCGCGCCGCCGGGACGCACACACACACACGCACGCAGAGGAGCACCACGCACGGATCCACACACGGTTCTTCTTCTGCCTCCTCCATCCCAGCGCGGGCAATGACATTCGCGTCCTAGAGCGGGAATACGCGCGGAAAAACGGCAAAATGACGGTGGACTTTGAAGAATGTATCAAAGACTCACCACGGTTCAGGTAAAGACCACCGATTTTCTAAATGAGAGAGGACTCGTGACAGCGGTGCGCAAAAATGGCACACCTTCCTTGCTTCCGTTTCCTTTTTTTTCTTTTCTTTTTACGCATGATTTTGTATTTTTGTGAAACGCTTGTGTGGCATCAACAGGGCATATTCTGCAAACATGTGGCGTTTCATGCGTGAATTGGCGCTCGTGTGTTCAACAAGAGGGCGTCGCTTTCCTCAGCCATTCACCCATTCATTATCGCGCTTTGGCTCTAATCGTTTACCATTTCCCAAGACGCACGCTTTGATGACACATTGTTCGCCTTATTGCTATCGTAAAACGCGTGAATTAAGGCTTTTTTTTTACTGTGATGTGTGATTGTGGGGACACTGGAAGCGACACTGACAGCCACTGCACAGAGAATCCATTTTGCAGAATCCACTGAACACAAGCAGACCTGGATACAGCCTGTGATACTTGTTTGAATGAATTATTTTTGAGTATTGCTGTTGTTGGCATTGTGTTTGGATGCAGTGTGGGCCTTTCCCATTGAAACCCCTGTGGCAGCAGATTGGAGATGAGATGTCCTTGGAGCAGCAGCAGCATTAAGTCTCCCTGTAGCGGCTAAAGGCTCCAGCTGTTCGGGCCAGTGCTTTCTTTACCGAACCCCCATGGCCACCACTCTCACTCTCAGTCCACGTGCCAGTCTCCGGTCCTAAAGGGGAACTCGTACCAGGATCTAGGTCAGGGCTGCCCTCTGACAAATGGCAGAGCTTTGGAGCCTTTTCGTGGCAGCATCTGTTGCATGTTTGCTCCGCTGCTGGTCTCAGGCTGTCACTGGCTTTGTCACTCAAATGCTACACGCCTATATTTGTCAAGTGTTTTCTATCAGCGCTGTTCAGTTTAGAGCAAGATTTGTTTTATTTGATCCATTTATATGCAATGAAATCTAAAGCTGTTGCATCCTCTGTCAGTGGTCAAACTGCAGTGAGATTAAAGCAGATATTTTCACTTCCAAAGCCTCTGTCACAATGAGAAGCTGCATGTTTTTCAATAAATAGTGATTGGTTAAAAGAACTATTTTTTATTGGTGAATATTTCTGCTTTTTTCAGGCTTTTTGCATTAGTATTTCAGGTTTTAGATGTTAAAGTTACACTGTGTAAGATTCCCGGTCTTGCGCCTCTAGAGGCCACAGGTGCCACTGCACCGTCGCAAAACGTAAACACTGGGGCCCCTCCTCCTTCTGAAACTGTGCGAGCGTGCGTCTATTTCCATCATTGTTTCAACTTTAGTTGACCTGCTGCTACCTTTGGAAGTTTGGACTGGATCTTCTATAGAGTTAGCGCTAGCGTTAGCTTATCAACAAATATCGCGCAATGGTCGCAGTAAAAACAACTAATAACTGTATGAAAAAGCACGTTCTAAAGAAAAAATAAAGAGGCTAATTTACCTGCCCAACAATAAAGAAGCAAAAACGTGATCCGATTTGCAGCCTTCTCTGTCTCTCATCTGACGCCAGCGAGCAAAAGTCTGTCCGATGTTGACTCTTGTCTGCTGATCTGGTGCGGTCCCTTTCACAGTTTTCTTTTTCTTGCCTCGTCCGACATTGTCTTCATCTTCTTGTGTCCTTCGGCCCTGACGAACTGGCGAAAATAACAACGCTAAAAGTAGCTTCCTGGTTATACCTGCGCCTCAAGTCGTTTCCTGTCACGTGACTCTTCCTGAACAGCGGAGCGCTCCCGGCCAAGTTGCGAGGGTGGTTTCTCAGTACAGAAGCCCCGCTCGGAGCAACAGATCGCACCTCAGGCCTTATAATCGCTCAAAAAATCACAAAAACAAGTCAGTATGCCCCACATATTTAGGAGAAAAGTTACACAGTGTAACTTTAAAATGATCTATATATATATATGGAAAACGTCCTCTTTTGGGGAGCTGTTACTTTGACTTTGCAGATAACGCTAGGATTAGGTGTCTGTCGCCCCCTGCTGGCAACGGTGGGGGACTGGAGACTGGAGAGCATAAAATGGCCATTTAGCACGGCTGTTAGCAACATGAGGCTAACAGATAGATAAATGAGCTGAATGCTTCATAGTGACGGAGGTTTAAAGCGATGTGACGGTGTGTGAGCTACAATCGATCAATCAAACTTTATTCAGACACACAATTGGTCCATATATATGTGATTAAAAAAGAGGAACAACAACAACAAACAGACAACACAGGAACACATGAAACAAAGTACTGCTCGAGTTTTGTTTTTGAGGAGGAGACGACATTATAACAAAGTCGTTTCAGCAGAGTAGGGCACCTTTAACGTTTTGAGTCGTGTTGTTCTTTATAACAAGTGTCCGTCTTTCAAACCTCTCTATATTTCTCAAAACAATTGGTGACCCCAGATGTGTCACATGGTCGAAACATATAAGTCATTTTTTTGTGATAGTTTTGCAGTTGTTGATATTGGGTTGCAGAGAGCCTGTCCCCGTGACTCTGGGCCAGTGGTTTTTCAAAGCAGATGGATTTGCTGGTGTTTAAATTGTGATACTGTATTTTCCAGCTCTGCTCTTATTTGTTCACACATTCTTGCTTTTCCATTCCCAAAGCTGTACTCTCTGAGTGCTTTCCTTATCCACAGAGTTAAAGATAAGTGTGGGAATATCTTACTAATATTTACTGTGTGTGGTCATTTTATATTTCTAAGTCAACATTTATTAAATTTAAATTAGGTGTTTAGTGCTACCTTTTTCTTTCTGTCATTCATTTATCTTCCACCTATGAAGCCTATATCCCAGCTACTTTGGTCCTGAGGGGGGTGCGTCTTCTTAGATGGAGCTGACACTATAGGCTACGTTCACACTGCAGATAAAAGTGGCCCAAATTTGACTTTTTTTCTGTGACTGATTTTTTCAAATGTGACCCAGGGCTGAATCAGATACACATCTGATCTTTTACACGGTGACTGCAGTCTGAACAGACAAGTCGCATTTCATCTGACTTTTATGTCACTGAAATGTAACAGACAGAACAATTCTAAGCTGGAAAAGGCAGCAACTGTTCTTATCAAATGATAACAAGACAGAGCTGATGGAGCTAGTCAGTAAATTAAAAAAAGAGGTTTTAAACCTAATATATATTTAAGGTGATGATCCTGTTGAAGCTAAACTTGAGGGGTCGTATTGTAACTGTACTGGAGATAAATAAGATGAGAAATATTAAGAAATTAGGATTGAGAGTTGACAGATGTATTCAAATATCTACAATATCCTGAACTTGTGGATAAACTGAGTCAGTGAAGCCTCTCACATCACAGTCCCTCCACTCCAGGCTCCATCAGGTCTTTTTTTTGGGCTCGCGGGTCTCTTTAGGGCCTGGAAACATTTCACACACCGAGACTGATGTAGGTCACATATTCAAGCAAAAAATCAGAATTGAGCCACAAGATCTACAGACAAGACAACTATTTACTATGGAATATTAAGATCCTCCAGTTCATGTGTTTTAGGAGCCACAGTAGCACGGGGAGGACATGCACACTCCACTCAGAGAGAATTAATGACGTATGTACACAAATTGTTCAACACGCATTTCTACAGTAACTTTTCTCAAGTTTTCTCTGCGTACTCAACAGGGATTGCAGTAAAATAAGCATCTAGTCCAGTGGTTGTTACATTTCTCGCACTAAGTGGCAGCTGTAATGGACTAAAATGAGACTAAATTGTGACTTAGGTTTAAACCAAAGGAATAAAAAAGGAGAGATGCAGTACTAAAGAAGGACAAATCTGGGACTAAACCAGGTCTAAACCCGGTTTAAACTCGGCCAAAACCAGTCTTACGCTACGCTAAAACCAGAAATAAAACTGACTTTAAATCAGGAACTTCAGAAGTCTCCTGAAGAAGCTCACGTACCACCATTGGTCCATGAACCACAGTTTGAGAAGCTTTGATCTAAACAAGCTTATATTTCTGTTTAGATCCTCTCTGTGTGATGGAGAGCCAACAGGAAGAGACACAAGCTGCACACACTTGACTTTTCCCAGTTCACTTTCCCATGATCCTACAGCGACCGACTCTCAGAAACTTCCACTCGCGCAGAACGGAAGGAGACGAATGAAGTTTGGACTCTGAACTTTGCTTTCACACAGAGAATGAATGCACAGGCACTCAGTTAAACAGCTTTGGAGTCAGAAAGAAGTTGTTGCAGAGTGAGTAAAGCCCCCTGCAGCGCCCCCTGGTGTATCTTGGTGACAAACCAGCCTTGTAAGAATGGGAGAACCAACCTGGAGTCGCTGAAGTCTCAAGGTCTGGTCCCAGTTCAGCCACAACAAGTTAGCAATGGCTTTATTTCTTCGATGTTTGTCATAGCAAGAGAGGAGGAGAAAACCAGAGTCAAGCCAAGCGAGGGTCACAAAGGATTTCGGAGTTTTTATCGTCGTGTATTAGTCCTCTATAGGGGGAGCTCTGTAAAGAAAAATGCAATCAAAACAGAGAAACAGTGGTGGAAGAAGTACTGTACTCAATTTCTTCACTTAAAGTAAAAATACAGATAAAGGAGCAACATTTTACTCCAGTAAAAGTAAAAGTGTCACCTTGAAATTTCTTCTTAAAGTTACACTGTGTAACTTTTCTCCTAAATATGTGGGGCATACTGACTTGTTTTTGTGATTTTTTGAGCGATTATAAGGCCTGAGGCGCGATCTGTTGCTCCGAGCGGGGCTTCTGTACTGAGAAACCAGCCCTCGCAACTTGGCCGGGAGCGCTCCGCTGTTGAGGAAGAGTCACGTGACAGGGAACGACTTGAGGCGCAGGTATAACCATGAAGCTACTTTTAGTGTTGTTATTTTCGCCAGTTCGTCAGGGCCGAAGGACACAAGAAGATGAAGACAATGTCGGACGAGGCAAGAAAAAGAAAATGTGAAAGGGACCGCACCAGATCACAGACAAGAGTCAACATCGGACAGACTTTTGCTCGCTGGCGTCAGATGAGAGACAGAGAAGGCTGCAAATCAGATCACGTTTTTGCTTCTTTACTGTTGGGCAGGTAAATTAGCCTCTTTATTTTTTCTTTAGAACGTGCTTTTTCATACAGTCATTAGTTGTTTTTACTGCGACCATTGCGCGATATTTGTTGATAAGCTAACGCTAGCGCTAACTCTATAGAAGATCCAGTCCAAACTTCCAAAGGTAGCAGCAGGTCAACTAAAGCTGAAACAATGATGGAAATAGACGCACGCTCGCACAGTTTCAGAAGGAGGAGGGGCCCTAGTGTTTACGTTTTGCGACGGTGCAGTGGCACCTGTGGCCTCTAGAGGCGCAAGACCGGGAATCTTACACAGTGTAACTTTAAGTAAATGTATAAAGCTTACTTTCAAATGTACTTGCAAGTGAAAAAGTAAAAGTATTTCTCTCATGAATGTGTTAAATGTGAGGGATTTTGCTGATTCCAGATGAAATGAACAAACTGCTGCAGGAGAAGAGACTGAATCTGTCTCTGAGCTCTTTATTATTCTGATGTTTCTAAAGCAGTACTACTTTACTGCATCTGTTATATTTAAGTACTGTGTGTCTACAATGAGGGCACAACAAAAACACAGGATTTTAAACCAAAACTCAAAATACTTTGTACTTCCAATCAACTCATAAATGTAGTGAAATAAAAGTACCCCTTGTAAAATTTTCAAGTAAAGTACAGATATATGAAAATTGTACTTAAGTAAAGTAACTAAGTACTTTGTTTACTTTGTTCTTTACGATTGTGAGATAGGGACAGGTGATATGACGTTTTCTTGCTCATTTGATGAAACACAAGATCATGTTGTTCATCTCCTGCAGGTAATTAAACTGAATGTTTCCAGAATATTCCCGTGTGCTGTACGGACTTGTGTTTGTGAGTCGAGTCATTCTGGAGGAACTGGACTTGTCAGAGGAGATACTGTTCCTCTCACACCCCTCTCAGCGGCGCACACACCTCCGGAGCAGGTCCCGACTTGAGCCCGTCCCGACGCATGACGACATAAATATTTCAGGTCCGACAAGAATGAAAGAATTATCTCAGTGCATCAATAATCATCTGTTTTATTTCATCCAGTCACTCATTATTCACTCTCCTCAACACCTAGCACCTTTTATAGATGGATACACAGGATTAAAATATACTATACCTATATACTATACCTATATATACTATACATATATACTATACCTATATACTATACCTATATATACTATACCTATATATACTATAATGAGATGTTTAGAGGCTTGCTACAGGCAAAGAAGGAACAATACATCAACAAATCCCTCTGTAATAGTGGTAGTAGTAGTACTTCTAGTTGTAGTAATACTAATAGTTGTAGTTGTGGAGATATATGACTCAGAGTAGTAGTAGTAGTAGTAGTTGTTGTAATAGTATGAATAGTAGTAGTAGTAGTAGTAGTAGTTGTAATAGTATGAGTAGTAGTAGTAGTAGTAGTATGAGTAGTAGTAGTAGTAGTAGTTGTTGTTGTAGTAGTAGTGGTAGTGGTAGTGGTAGTGGTAGTAGTAGTAGTAGTAGTATGAGTAGTAGTAGTAGTAGTAGTAGTAGTAGTTGTAGTAGTGGTAGTGGTAGTGGTAGTGGTAGTTGTTGTAGTTGTAGTTGTAGTAGTAGTTGTTGTTGTAATAGTATGAGTAGTAGTAGTAGTAGTATGAGTAGTAGTAGTAGTAGTAGTAGTAGTTGTAGTAGTTGTTGTAATAGTATGAGTAGTAGTAGTATTAGTAGTAGTAGTAGTAGTAGTAGTAGTAGTTGTAGTAGTAGTAGTAGTTGTAGTAGTAGTAGTAGTGGTAGTAGTTGTAGTAGTTGTTGTAATAGTATGAGTAGTAGTAGTAGTAGTAGTAGTAGTAGTAGTTGTTGTTGTAATAGTATGAGTAGTAGTAGTATTAGTAGTAGTAGTAGTAGTAGTAGTTGTAGTAGTAGTTGTAATAGTATGAGTAGTAGTAGCAGTAGTAGTAGTAGTAGTAGCAGTAGCAGTAGCAGCAGTAGTAGTAGTATTAGTAGTAGTAGTAGTAGTAGTTGTAGTAGTAGTTGTAATAGTATGAGTAGTAGTAGTAGTAGTAGTAGTAGTAGTAGTAGTAGTAGTAGTAGTAGTAGCAGTAGTAGCAGTAGTAGTAGTAGTAGTAGTAGTAGTAGTTGTAGTAGTAGTTGTAATAGTATGAGTAGTAGTAGTAGTAGTAGTAGTAGTAGTAGTAGTAGTAGTAGTAGTAGTAGTAGTAGTAGTAGTAGTAGTAGTATTAGTAGTAGTAGTAGTAGTAGTAGTAGTAGTAGTAGTAGTAGTTGTGGAGATCTGTCTCAGAGTAAAAGAATTTTTGAGAAAAAAGTCTTAGATATTTTAACCTTAATTATAAAGAATAAAAAGAGATTTTAAAATGTATGGGGCATGAAGTATTTTTTTTTTTAATAACAGTTTTTGCAGAAAGTAGGTTAGAGTCTGACGTAGATAAAACAGTTTCCAGCTGACAATCCCTGCTCAAGAACCACAAGCTGTGAATAAAGCATTCCTTTTCCTAAACGACAACAAGCACAGATCATTACATGTAATGTAAAAGCACAGTAACTACAGCGGACGTTAGAATAAACAATGGAGTGGAAATGTATTAGATCAGAGTTTATTTAATGTCACAGTAATGATAAATAATTGTTTCTGAGCTCGTTTCCTCCCTGACTCAGACAGGAGGAGACACTTCCTCTCTGGTTGCTATGGTAACCTGCTGTAGCGATGACGAGAGGTCACGACCCGGAACGAAAACACAACACGCTGCCGCTGCTCACTGAGGAGACTTCATACAAACGTAGGCAGATTAGATTCACTGTGAAAACATGCAAACAATTCTATACTTGTTATGAAATTTGAGAGCAGATTTTTCCTCTGGTGAGCTGTGTGTAAACGCCGCCGACTTAGCCAAAGTAACAGATCCTCAGAAGTATTTGTAAATAATATAAGCTGCAGAAATACATTTTGATGAGCATTAGCCACAAAAAAACCTGACTTGTGCATGTTTTTGTGAGAGAACGTTGTATTTTCAGCAGATGGTCCTCATGCTTTATGAGTCAAAATACATGCACAGTTGTTGGTGATTTTCATGTTACTTGTTGAAGAGCTTAAAGAAAAACTGGACCACAAATTGGAAGCAGTATATTTTTATTTTTCTGGCTGGCTTTTTGAATCAATAGACAGAGAATGTATGGTTTTATGCAGTAATGCGTTTAAAAACAAGAATGCATTAAGGCAGCAAGGTGGCAAAGTGGTCTGGGTGTAGAATTTGTTTGTTCTCCCAGCTACGTACTCCACCCCAGGATCCTGAGAAGGGGCCCCGGGCGCTGTACTGTGGTCCCCACTGCTCCTGACAGGTTTAACCCCAGCAGCATTGAAGGATGGGTCAAATGCAGAGGACACATTTCCCTACGAGGACAATAAAGTCTTTCTTAACCTTAGAGTCTTGTACAGAGCTTTTGGAGACACTCAAAGTTGCTTTCAGGTGCATTCTCCCTTCACAACAACAGTATGCAATGGTGGTAGTGGGGATCGAACCGGCAACTCCTGGGTTAGTGGACGAATGTCTCTACCGACTGAGCTTCTGCTGCCCCACAATTGTTGTTGAGATGCTTGTCGTTTAAAAGCTCAGTCTTAATTCCCCAGCAGAGTTTTCCTGTGGCTGTGTGTATTTTTATGCCCTACCTGCGTCATCTCCTCTAACCCACCATCACTGTCTGAAATACCCAGCTCCTATTGGTCTCTCATATATGGACCTGTTCGTATGCTTTATATGGTAGGAGGAAGTGGCTCTTCTGTTGCCAGGGGCGACCAGGCGATCATTTGTTTCAGTGGAACGTTAAAGCCAACAGTGTGCTTTAGATACAGCCCTGGCCCAGTAACCACACTACGCACTACACACTTTGTAGAAGTGCATGAAGTGAGTGAGGGTTTAAAAAGGAGAATTGGGACAGTCCACACTTCTGGGACACTCGTACTATGAAAGTCACCAGGTCTTTTAGCGGTGCGTTTGCTAAACTGCTGTTGGATTTATCAGAAAGTTAATAACGGATGAAAAGTGGATCATTTTGTCACAGAAAGTGTTTAATGTTTAACAGAGTTGTTATCTGGACATGAGCTACATTTATTTAACATTTCCATCAGTTGAGCTGTTAATGCATTACTTTTCATTTTTGCCAGTTAGCGCTCACTGCTAAGTTGCTAAGAAACAAACACAGCGTTGTTCGAAAACATCACAATGGACAAATGCATTATGGGAAATATACTTCAGCAAAGTCCGCTCTGATCCACACTGACTGGAAGTGCGCAGTGAAGTTTGTGAAGTGTGGTTCCAAACACTGAAGAGAACTGGGAGTGTGTCCCACACTTGCGCCCCTCAGCGTGAACGCACATTTAACCTGTTAAGCTCTGAAGCCTTTTTCCCGAAAATTCTATATCTACATTTATTAAGGTTTTACTTAGCATTTACCAGGTGTACATAGCTAACCTTGGTAGCAAATGAATTGGTGGACTTTGGGGATTACTGTGGAAGAGAAATAATATTATATTATAATATTATAATATTATAATTATTAATATTGTTTGACCATAAATTGAGGTTGAAATGGATTATTCTAATTTCCGCCTGAAAAAAAAAAACACATATTTGCCTCCAAAAAAGCATTTTTCCTTCCTGTAGTGAAGCAAATAACAACATAAATTGAAAATGTCACATATCTTGGTCTACTGCAGCAAAATTTGTGCCAAATAAACAAAGTAATGGAAAGATATACATGTTTTATTTTAAAAAAATCCAGGCAGAATCCAACTGTTGAATAGAAATTGAAGTAGATAGTTTTGTTGCCATGAATTGTCCGAACACGAGGATGTCAAACATGTGTGTGTCAGCCGCTGTATCTCCCCGCTATGGTCCCAACAAGCGGACGCAAGGGGGCGGAGCTCCAGTCGGGCTCTATTCGGGTTTAAGAGGTTAAAGGGCGACAACGCGAGTATTGGGACAGGACCAGACTCACCGTACGCTTTATTAGCTGTCCCCTTCAGAGAAGTCCACAGTGAATCCTCTGCCTCCTAAAACTCTCCTCTGCATCCTCTTTAACTTCATGTCCTCTCTCTCTTCATCTATAAACCTCCTCTCTGCTCCTCCTCTAGACCTCCAGCTCCAAACTCAGCCTCAATTCTTCTACCCATACCCACTGTCCCTCCTCTGTCCATGCCCAAAAACTATCTCAGTCTGGAAATCTCCAAAAACATCTCGCATGAGCCGTCCCTCTGACGTTCTCAATCCTATCCATCCTCGTCATGAACAAAGAGAACAGAAACCTCTTCAGCTCTGACTGCTGTCTTTGCCTCTGAGCCTCTGTCTCTAAACCATACATCACTGTTCTCACTCCAGCCTTTAAAAAAACATAAAATAAAAATATAAACTCCTGTTACATTTGCAGTTTTTACTGTATACATATCTAATGTTGAAAATAAACTCTAAAAATAAAATTAAATAATAATAATTTGAAAAGCCTTAAACCAATCAGTTTACTACAACAAAAATTTTTAATAATTTTTCCAACAAGCTATTAAACTCAAAGGTCCTCGTACCCCTGGTTGGGAAACACTGCTGTACACCTTTCATTAGATACACCGCTGCTATAATACTTTTAAATACAAATAGCTAATAACTTTAAGTCAATCACAACATTTGCCAAAACGTATCCTGTTTTTCTTTGCTTTCCTTCTTGCTTTCTCTGTTTAAGGTTTGTTTTTTTAAGCCTCTTTTCTCAAATACAAGAAAAAAATTGCATACTTTTCATTTAGGTGCAAGAAAATAGAAACATTATCCTGCACTATCCTCTTATACTTTTTATTTTTAGACTATAAATACTGCTTTGACCAGTTTTCAGTTTCTCTGCTGCTCTGCGTTTGACTCTAATCTTCTGGGATTTGCCCTCAGACCAATGTTATTTCTTTAAATGTATATGAAGGTCAAACAATTCATTAATCAGTCCCCAGACTCAATACAGAGAATAGATGGGAGAGATTTTTTAATCTAAACAGCATGTATTAAACCAACAGCTACATAGGCTACATGTTCATCTTATACAACACAGATGCATGTGTTTGTTTGTTTTTTAAGCTTTTAAGCCTTAAACCTAACGTATGTTCCTCAGCTTCCATGCTTCCCCTGGCCACTTTATTAGGTACAGCTGTAAAGGTGGGCTCAAAGGAATGGACCCAAATAGCACGACTCAACTCAAGTGCAGTTAGATCTGGGTTTATTACACAAACAGGCAAAAGTATCTGAAAACTCCAGCAGGCAAAAGAAAAGTCCTAAATCACAAAATAGGTCAAAAAACACACAAAGCTCACCAGGTAAGATGGCAGACAAACGGAGATGCACTGACGAACTAGCACAGGACAAAGGGAAGGAGGGGCTTAAATACACTGGGGGCTGTGGAGACAAAGGCTGTGTCCGAGCGTCCTCCCTAATCCCTCTGTAGTGCTCTGTAGTAGTCACGTCATTTTGTAGCGGTGTCTGAATGTCTATGGATAAAAAATAGTGCACTCAAAATTTCCCACAATGCATTTTGAAAAGTAGTGGACAGCGATGGTCACTAGAGGTCAGTATAGACCAGAATGCTTTGCGAGTTTCAGAGGAGAACAGCGGGACCGCGACAGGAGTTTAAACTGTACACAACACATCTGAATGAAACCAGTTAGAACCTTTTTTTACTTCTGTCACGTCGTAATCAGAAATAAAAAGCTCTTAAAATAAACCGCTGCAGTGTAAAATTGCTAACGTTAGCTTAGCCAACATTCAGCCTCCCCACGTAAGGCACAGAGCTGCAATAATCCACTCTGTTTTATTCATTATAGCCATAATTCATGTTAAATATCACACGTATGACTATTATTTATCTATAAATACTAAAACATCAAGTGAATCTGGTCAGGCTTCATCACAGAAGAACATTATCAGCGGAGTTTCGGCAAACTTTTTTTACACAGACGTCAGAGTCACATGATCACCGGTGAGAGAAAAATAGTGTGCGAGTCTGAATCATTCACAAAATGAGTGCACTACAGTCGCTGTGTAGTGCTGGACTATAGAGTGGTTGGGGGGTTAGGGATGACGTTTGGACACAGCCTTAGACACAGGTGAAGCACATTAGGGAGGGTCAGGTGGTCACACAAGGTGGGAAACCAAACATAGGCAGGAGGGGAAGGGACCTGAAACAAGACAGAGGTGAGTTAAAAAAAAATTAAACAGGAAATGCACAAAGAAAATAGAAAAACCATGACCTAAGTGCTAGTGCTGGATATGACAGCACCTGCTTGTTAGTACAAAAATCTAATCAGCCAAGAATAAGAGGGAAGTATAAGTGCATTTAGTCCTGAGATATGTTGAAGACAAAGCTTCTGACGTTCAAACCGAGCAGAATGGCGAAGAAATAGTCCGCTGAGCCAGCCTCTCCTACTTTCTTTTTGAAAGTCTGGTTCCCCACTCGAAGGGAAGCGTTTCTCTCTGGACGATTTACGGAAGCTAACCAAGGTAGCGCAGGCTACTGGACTGATTTATTATTATCTCTGGGCTGATTAACAGCGTTTAGGTCTTTCCTTCGTCACCTGTTGGTTCTGCTGAAATCCTCGTTGTTGTTCAGTCCTCTGTGGGATTTTTTCTTCATCTTTTTTTCCATTTTGACAACAGTAAAGTCCCGCTGACGTTCCACGTAACCACCACATTCAAACAAACCCAATTTTCCACAACTGGCTTCTGCTTCGGCACTGCCTACGTCCCGCTCTTCGTTTCTCTGACTCTGCCTGTGATTGTTCTGGCTGTAGAAATAAAATTTAGGCGAAGGGGTATCAGACTAACTTCTTTGTACAGAATAAGAAAAGAGTTTGTTTGTCCGGCCAGGCCAGAGGTGAAAGGGGATTTAGGAGACTTTTTTGAACATGGCATGCTCTGAGCAGGAGGGGGTCAAAGGGGTCTGCTATAATGGGCCCATAGGAAGCTTTTTGCCCTGGGCCTGGCTCTGAGTATTTCAGAAACTGCTGATTTACTGAGTTTTCACACACAACCACAGAAAATGAGCCCATAAAGAGAAAAGAAATATCCAGTGAGCGGCAGTTCTGTGGTGAAAATGGAAGAAATCATGTTATTTCTGATGATGATGTATCTGAGTTCTCGCTCTCTCTGAAGTGATAATGTAACCCCGGATCGACCTTTTAAACCTCTGTAAACCCTTATATATCCTAAAAGAGCGAGTAGAGAGGAGCAGAGCCTGTAACATGTCTGTGCCCCCCGCAGGTTCACATTAATATTTGAGTTTGAACAAACACAGACCCCTACTGCGACCTGAAGAGAGGCGCCTTTCATGTCTGAAGCGTGAAAAAAGGCCGTCAGTTCAAAAGAGACAGCGAGGAGCGGTGTAGGATGGCTCTGTCAGTAACACGTGCTTCAGATTTCATTAATTAATCTGAATAATTATATATAATATAATTATTATATAATGTGGACATGGCTGCATTCAGACAACTGACGATTTTAGGGAAAAAAACAGTAACAGCAGTAATATTAGTAGTAATAGTATAATTCATGTAGTAGTAATATTAGCAGTAGTGATTGTAATAGTAGTAGAAGTCGTAGTAGTATTAGTCATCATAGTATTTGTAGTAATATTAGTAGTAAAAGTAGTAGTAGTATTAGTAGTGATAGTGGTTATAGTACTAGTAGCAGTAGCGGTTGTAATAAAAGTAGAAGTAGCGGGTGTATTAGAAGTAACAGTAGTAGTACCAGTATATGTCGTAGTAGAAATTGCAGTAGTGGTAGTAGTATTAGTAATAGAATTAGTAATATTAGTCATAATAGAAGCAGTAGTAGTTTTAATTAGAAGCACTCAGAGAGTCATTGGTCAGTCACCTGAGAAAAACTCCTAAAGGCCCGGCTCGAGCTCAGGAAGTTTTAAAAATCCTTCAAATCTGTGAACTTTCTGCTAAAAGAGAAAAACCTCTCCTTTGGTGTTATTTGCAGTGTGTAGCTACATTTGTTTCTGTGCAGTATCCAGTTTCATATGTCCCATCTCCCAGTTGTAAAGAATCCTTAAAAAAATTCCTGCATCCAGATGGTGATCCAGATTCCTTACTCCATTTGTGACATTTGCTGAAATTTTCAGCCAAATCTGTTCATAACTTTTTGAGTGATGTTGCTAACAAACAAACAAACAAACAAACAAACCAAAACATAACCTCTGCCTTAGCCCAGGGCAAGAAGGCTTCACATGGGCCCCCTTCTAATAGAAAATATAAGAAGAGCGACCATTTCTGAGGCCCGGGACAACAGACCCCTTTATACCTGTATAATTCACTGTAGTAGTGATATTAGCAGTTGTAGTTCTAATAATAGTAGCAGCAACAACAGCAGTAGTAGTAGTAGTAGTAGTAAATGCCTAAATATTGGTAAAACTGATGTTAAAAACCATGCCACAAGAGCGATGCAGCCCACTCCATTTATCTGGGCTTGGGACTGGCACCAAAAGCTCCCAGGCTTTTGGCTCCTGACCTGTTGAAGCTGAACGTGTCTCGGTTTCCAAATGAGATCCGGTTTGTATTTCACTGTTGAAGCAGATGTTAAACCCACTCGTGTTCCTCAGTGTGTGATCCCTGGCTCAGAGTGGAGTGTGGTTTTTATCCCGCTGCTCTAATCTGAGTTGTGGTCTCTGATAATCCTGAGCGCTCTGACAGAGATCCAGCCTCACGTGCAGCAGAGACCGGGATCTGCTGCTGGAGGAGGAGTCATGTGACCAAACGGCTGCTCCACGTCTGACCAGCGCACGTCTGACCAGCGCACGTCTGACCAGCGCACCACAGACACAGATACTACAGAGCCTTGCAAAAGTACCAGGAATTAAAATTAGGGTGACCAGATTTTTAGACCCAAAAACTGGGACACACATTTTTTTTCCCCAATCACGATGCATTTGAACTCAACAATTTACAAAAAAGCTTCCAATTCATGCAATTTTCTGTCATGTCCTTAAGAGTACATGACACTAGAGCTTAAATTTTGAATATGATGGACATTTATTGAAAAAATAATGATATTGTGAACATGTGTTTTAAGATTCTTATGTCTTTCTATTGGTAAATGGGGACAACTGGGTCATGATTTGTTAAAAACTGAGACATATGAGTGTTTTTACAGACATGTCTTGGAATATTGGACAAGGAGTCTTAAACCTGGACTGTCCCGGTTAAATAGGGACGTCTGGTCAAACTAATCTAAATGGATCATTGGGAGGTTTTTATTGTCAGTTTACATCACATGCCAACAACTACAGAGATGATAAATATTTTTTTATTGTGAAGCAAACAAGAAATATGACAGAAAAACAGTTTTAGATGGTTGTTTTTAGGCAGTAGTTGGCCTTGAGACCTTTTTTTTTTTATGGTCTTGGTCTCGTCCCGGTCTCGGCTGAAGTTTTACTCGGTCTTGGTCTTGAATCCAATGTCTCAGAGATTTTATTTACCAAACATTGTAAGAAAATGCTATTCTTGATAAATTTGGAGTAATTAGTTTTCTGCATCAGAGTCTGTTGCAATAAAATAATCATTTATGTATTTGAACCACTTTTTTCCCCCTTTATTTAGTGTATTTCACAGGGTTTGGTCTCGTCCTTGTTATGATCTCGGTTCACTCTGGACTCGGACTGGTCTTGGTCTTGATGAATATGATCTTGACCACTACACTGTTATGCAGTGGTGTAGTTCCCTGTTTTATTACACCTTGTAATGATAAATTAAATTGTGTTTTGTGGCACTTTGACAGAAACTGTAGCCTGGCTCCTACTTTCTTTTCTAAAGCAGGGCAGTCTGCTTCCTCAGACAAACTGAATGTTTCTCCTCGATCGATTTTAGTCTGATCTCTCACAGCTGTTTAACAAAAGCAGAAGCTGATCTCCTATCAACAATAACCAAGATGGAGTCAGAGTGAGTGTAATAACTTCTCTGAGCTGATTAACGGTGTTTAGTTCTTTCCTTCGTCACCTGTTGGTTCTGCTGAAGTCCTCGTTGTTGCTCAGTCCTCTGTAGGATTTTTGTCTTTGTCCTGTTTCCATGTTAACAACAGTAAAGTCCCTCTGACGTCCCACGTAACCACCACATTCAAACAAACCCACTTTCTCCACAAGTCTTTGTACAACTGACTTCTGCTGCTGTCCTTGTTCACAAATAAGGACAGCGCTGCTCATACTACATCGTATTCTGGTGTTTTACAGAAAAAAACGGCAAGAATCCACCATGTTTGTTTGGGTCAGAGGTGCGCTGCTTGTTCTTCGTGTCTCTGATTGGTTACTCTGTGAAAACTCAAGTGAAGGGATACCTGTCCTACTTCTTTTTATAGAATAGGAAAAGAGTTAGTCTGACTGGACAGTGTAGTTGAATTGCAGACAGGCTGACCTTATCTAACTGTTTTTGTGACTTCTGCATGCTCAAGATTTGCATTTTTGTTTGTTTGCTTCACAATAAAAAATATTTCACATCTTCATAGTTGTTGGCATGAGATGCAAAGTGACATAAACCTCCCAATGATTCATTTAAATTCCTGGTTGTGAGGCAACAATAAAGAAAAAAACACTCAGGTGGTGAATATTTTTGCAAAGCACTGTAACAGGGCTAGAATATTTTCACTTACTTTTTGTTTATATAGTCCAATATCACAACAGCAGTCGCCTTTAAGAGCTTGACAAACAATTAGTCATCAATCAAACATAAACAACAACAGCATCAACAGACCAGACTGATATACTGTACAACAGGAAGTGTGCATGAGCAGTATCAGTGTATGAAAAGGTGTTCACACGGCTCTTATGTGTCATTGTCCTTATTTAACCTCCATTCACAGTCATCACCGTCTCTGTTTAAGAAATAGGATTTGGTTTGGAGTTAGTTACAAACTTGTCAAGGCCAGTCACGACTTGAATCCCGAAGTTAAATTGCCACCATGTTATTGGATTCTGTCTCCGCTCATGAACTCTGGCAGATTTCTGGTTTCCGTTCTTGCTGCCAGCTTCCTTTCACCAAAATGTCTGATATCTGGCTCAAATTTGTTGTCTTTCTTTCATCTGGAACCAGCCTGGCCACTCTTCTCTGACCTCTGGCATCAACAATTCACCACAGAACTGCCATTCACTGGATATTTTTTTCTCTTTTGGGGACCAGAGACCTTTTTTCTGCGTGTAAATCCCAGTAGATCAGCAGCAGTTTCTGAAATACTTGTTCAGAGTCCCTTAAATCCCCTTTCTTCTCCATTCTTATGCTCAGTTTGACCTTCAGCAGGTTCATCGCCAACATTTTTTAGAATATGTAATTAAAGAGTAGATATTTGCGTTTAGAAGTCTCACTTTAAGTCTCACTTAATCAAGCATGGATGGATTAGTGTATGTGTGTACACAGTGACACATCTGTTTTCACTTATAGAAACTGATCATTAAATAAGTCAATCTTAACTTGTTCCGCCCTTAAGTGAGAGAAGCTATTTTCACAGCTGTAGTGTGTCAAAGGTTGCAGGGTCAATTGGCTTTAGGTTCACACTCTGTAAATGATCAATGTGGAGAGTGGATAGGAACAAGATAGTTTAGAGTGGAACCATCTAACTTTGCTCGTTTCTTCACTGTTTTGGTTGAATTTTTCTGCAGAGTACATTGCAGAGTAAAGCACTATAGGCCCTTTTCACGATGACATCAGACAACTTCTGTTTTGAGACGATGGGATGTATCTTCATTGCTGCTGCTCGCCAGTATGGAATTTACTCCGAGTCTTAAAAATTTGCCAAATATAAGGACTACATGATGTACAGAGATTTGCTGATGAAAATTCACTGACAAAACTCGAAAAGGGATATACATTTTTCGTTGAAGGTTACTTTTTTGATTATGAAGGTAAGTGTTTTGTCTTGTAGCTAAAGCTTAGTAGTTGTTAATGCTGTAGCGTTAGCAATATGTCTAACGGGGTGTGCGATAAAACAATATTAGATTATGTTACGATCTAAATGAATGACAGTCTGCTTGTCTGAAAGGCTCACTGCATAGTACTGCAATGAACTTCTAATTAGCTCTAGCTCTTCTAATGAAGCTCTATGCTGAAGAAATGGACATCAGAAGATCGTGATATAACATTAACTGTTTTGCCACTCACCCCTACAGTTCTTGTTCTTTGTTTTCTTTTTGTTTTGCAAGTAAAAATATATAAATGACATAGCATAAAATTAGTATGGTTGTGTTTTATAGTGCAGCTCTATCACTTAGCCATGCTGCTAACGCTATCTAGCTACATAACAAAGCACTCACTTCATAATCCAAGTATCCTTCGTTGAAGAATTAATATCCTTTCGCAAGTTTTGAACGTTTTGTGGGTAAATATTCATTTGAAAATCGCTGTATATTGTGTAAACTTGTAAACTGGCAATTTGAAAAAAGTCTGGGTGAATTTCTTATGGGAGAAGCGCGGCACCGGAAATGAAGATACATCCCATCGTCTCAAAACGGAAGTTGTCTGACGTCACATGAAAAGGGTCTATTGCAGAAACCAGTGGATGTATTATAGACCTGGATAGTGAATGATGTCATGACCGCTGTTGTTTTCAATGGCCGTGCTCATTTTGTGCGGCGCAGTCTACTTTCGAGTACCGCGTGATCAGTTCTGACCAATGGCCAGGCAAGAGCGGCCACACACCATAAAAACTTGGTACGTAACGATTCTTCATAAATCGGCTAAAAATTTATGCAAAAGAACAACATTTTGAATCAGTGTGGGGAAAAATTAAATCATGATGCCCCTTTAATACAGCTTCAATTACTTAAAAGAAACATGCATTTATATCAAGTTTTAGTTTGCGAGGAACAACAACAAGCCCAGGACTGAGAGAGACATCTGAAGGTTTTATTTGGGCTGCACCTGTTTGCTACGTTTGCCACCCTTCAGTAAGTAGCTTGTTGTTAGCAGCGAGCTAAAGGAAAGCTAAGTGGCTAACAACAGCTAAAGTTTATCTGAAGTTTCAGTGGCCCCTCCCCCGGAGCGTTTCCATGGAAATCAGATTTTTAACTAAGGATGTGTCACTGATATTTTTACAAGACTTGACTCATATTAGGCCCATTTTATTTTTCTTGAGGTGTGGATTTATGACAAGCTGCTTGTTACTAAAGTGTCTCTGTTTTTGAAGGAGAGTAGAAAGATTTAAATAAAAGTCACTAACATTGTTTATTGTTTTAATATCAACTTTTTTAAATTACATCTCAGTAATTAGGAAATGTACAACAATTTAAGTTTGATAAGGAGACACAAATAGGCTCTGTAAGAAAAATATTTTGGTCATGATTATACTGCAACTAAGTCTGCTAATAAAAATCGGAAAATCATGAATCGAATCATGACTTCAGTGAATCGTTACATCCCTGATAAAAAGTCATTTTTTAGCCAAATTAAGGATTTTGAATGGAGGAAAAGTTCATGGTGTGAAAATAGATAATAAACACTACAAAATCCAACCATGTCCTCAGCTGTAGGTGTCCTGTAGCGAACACCAGACGTTTCTTTTTACAGTGCGATATTTCCGCTGCAGTTCCACAGAGAGGCCACTAGTAAAACTGGCATCAGGTCTTATTATACGTCCATGGTAAAAACTCCGGTTGACCCCTGTGTGACCTCTGGCTCAGCTTGACTCTGGTTTTCTCCTCCTTGTATCCGTACACAGGTTTCCTCTGCCTTTTGGCCGCTTTATCTAGATTACTTAGATTTATTTGAAGAAAATGTACTAATGATGTGAACTGAGCACAACCAAAAGATCTGGAGTTTGAGCCCAGGTTTGAGAACATAGTAGAAGTACTCGTAAATGTAGTAGTAATCCAAACTCATGCATGTACAGGTGAACGGTAGAATCTAAATGTCCCACAGTGAATGAAGTCTCAGTGGCCTTTATTTTTGCTGCATGTTTGTTTTTCGTCCTCCTCCTGTAAGCATCCACTCCTCTCACATTCACACGTTCACTTCTCTCCTCCCACTCTCTTCTCCTGCTGTCCTGTTTGTGTGGGCAGCTCATGAATCAGTGTCAGAGCAGCAGCAGAAGTTTGAGCGTATTTCAGACCGGACGGATGCTCTGAGGATGGAGAGGAGAGGAGAAAGAGAGGGAGGAGAGCTGTAGGGAGACACGGGATGAGCAGGAGGGGAAACCTTCTTATGTTCTGGGGAATCTAAGGCCACACCTGAAAGTCTCTACATAAAGGCTGCTTTATTCATATTTTTAAACAAATCTTGGTCTCCTCTAGAACAGCAGCACATTTTTTACTAAACACCGGTGCCATAAAGGTTTCAGTCTTTTTAATGCAAACAGAGAAAAAGAGCACGTCCTTAAAGTTTTTGTATGATGTAGAAAGAGAGGAAAAATTGATTATATATCCCCATTCCCTAATCCAGCAACTAACTTTGACATTATCCTTTGCCGTTTTTGTCTCCTGTATCAGAGCAAAGACCCAGTGTTTGGTCCAAGTCAGTGGTTCCCAAACTTTTTTTCTTGAAGCTCTTCCTTCTTGTGTCCAAGACAAACCAGCTATTGGCTGCCTGTTGTTTACTGGCCATCACTAAATAAAAAAATAGTGATTTTATTCTTCAAACTGTTGTGTTTTCCTGGCTAGTTTTGTTGGGTAAATGGCCCCTATGTTTCCAAAGCAGTTTTTTTTTTTTTGCCCAATTTTTCAAACAATTCACAGTTGTGCCGAGTCTTTACCTGTAAACATTAGTTACAGGGAGATGCCAGCCCAGAAATCTGTTAGTGTGGGAGGTTTAAAGACTGTGGGAGGTTTAAAGACTCAAATCGGCATCGCAAAGTTGGTCACGTGACTCTGGCGAATGTTTAAAAAAAGAAATAGATATTTCTGTGAGTGTATGTAATGTTTGGCACAGAGTAAGTGCACATGAATTAGTATCTCTGTCATTTTAATGTGGTGATTATGATTATGTGTTACTGTAATGTATGAGAGGAATGTAGAACAGGTGTGTATGAGTTTGACTGAATACCTGGTAAATTGAAGGTGATAAATTGTGCATGTATTCTGTAATGTATGAGGGGGGCTTGGTATTTTGTATTTTCTTACAGTGTTTTTTATGAGTTGTTGTGTGGCAGCAGGGACTAAGGATGGAACGTAGCACTGGCTATAATCCTGCATATTTTTAGGTATATGTGACTTTTTCATGTTTCTGTTCTTAATGTGCATTGTCCCTTCATTAAATAATAAACAAAGTTTGTCGCCTATTTGTGGACTTCTGTGTTAAACCCCTGTCAGACCTGGGAGGCATTTAAGTATGTTATAGGTTAGATAAAAAATAATTATCCCTTTTTATGGTGTTAATGAATTAAACGGACTTGATTATTGCAGCTCGTTTTGTCATCTGTACGAGCTAATGTCAGCTAACATTACCAATATTACTGCGGCTTATTTAAGTTTTTATTCAGTCGAGTTGTGTACAGTTTAAAAACCCGTCTGGGTCCTGCTGTTGTCAGAACTAAATCAGCTAAAACCAATCATTAGCGTGGACTCCTAGTCTTTTTAAAATCCGTCAGAACTGAGAAAGTCCTGTAGTTTGTCAGCCCTGCAAAAAATATTATCACCCACTTCAGGCATAAAGTTTCTGGGACAGGACAGTTTATAGAAGCTAAAATGTAGTTACCAGTATCATCCTTATTTACTGGGCCTGCTGTCCATCTTTCTGACAGAGCTGCAGACAAACACAGTGAAGGAAATGCTCTGTGCGTCCAAGTCTTGCACATGTGGTCTCTGTTCTGTATCTGCTTCCAATTATTCTTTTGTTTTCTGTTATTTTCTTCTGGTTCTCGGCTCCTCTCTGCGTCCGCTCACAGCTCTCCGTCTCCATCTCTGTGACGCTGCAGTGTGAGGAGGAGGACGAGCCGCTCACGTCACTAAAACTTTTCATACACAAGTTTATTTTCCTCCTTTCATTTCTGAGCGTGTTCTGACAGTTATCTCACATTCACTCTGCAAAGCAATCGGCCGTTACTGTTACAATAATGATGCACAAATAGAAGTAGGTAGTAGGGCTGCACAATATATCGCAAAATTATCGTTATCGCAATATCAGCAAACGCAATATCCGTATCGCAAGAATCTAAATATATCGCAATAACACTGTGGTCTTCCATCTGACAGAGATTTACACTGAAGAATAATTTTCCACCAGAGCCTTAAAAGAACATGTGTTGTGACTAAATAAAAATGTTTAAAAACTCCAGTTTTAGTGGTAATTTCCTTAATTTTGTCAGAATTTAGCCTTGTTTTACTCATGGTTTGTTCTGTTTTGTTTTTGCCTTGTGAATACAGGGATTTGCTTTTTAACTTACTATGTCACTGTAAAAAAAAAAAAAATGTTGCAAAAACTCCCCCAAGATTTGAGTTTTAGGGCCAACTCAGAATTTTAAGTTTTCAACAACTAATATGTTTTTGTTCACCTAATTTGCTGTTCATCTGCCTAAAAACTTAAAATTTTACTCTATAACATTTTTTTAACTCATCTTACAGCCAGCTTACTCTCCATGGTTCAGAAAATGTATTATTAGTGACAATAATAAAAACTAAATATACTAAATTTAACAAGAGTAATACTGTCTCTGAACAATGGAGAGTAAGTTGGCTGTAAGATGGGTTAAAAAATTAACTTAAAATTGAAAGTTTTTAGACAGATGAACATCAAAACTTGAAATTTTGAGTTTGCTTCTATTGCTTGCTCTATTGTTTGATCCTATTGCCTTGAGTTTTTGAGTTTTTACAGCTTTTTTTTTTTTAACAGCGTCCTCAGCGGCCCTATTTTAAAATATTGCAAAAATATAGTTATTCCAGTATTCAACATAGTTATCGAATAGCGCATGTTTTTCCTGTGCAGCCCTAGTACTGGATATGTCTGTAGTAAAGTTCCCTTCTCTCCTCCATCTCTGTGGATTTCCCTGTGGCCAAATGAAAACATGGCCGACACGACTCCTCGCGTGTTGTTACAGTTGTTACAGACCTCAGGCTTAACGCTGAGAGGATCATTATTGGCCCAGTGTCTGTAAAAAACAAATGAGCCGAAGACAGGGGCTGATTCATGGAGAGTCTCTGAGCAGGAAGGAAGCACAGTACGTGGAATATATCATTTTAGATTTTTTATTGTTTGGATTGAGGACAAAATAATGTAGGTTCTGATTTTCCCTCTGATAAAAACCCTCTTCCAGCTGGTGTTCGGTGTTTGCTGAGTGAGCAGACCGTCCTAAGTGAGACGTGACCAGGATTTGTTTACATTTCACTTTATTGCTACTGTGGTAAGGGTGTCCCACAGGGGTCCGTTCTTGGGGCATTGCTATTCACTCTCTATATTAATGATCTCCCTTCAGAGTGTGGTGAGGTGGAAGTAGTGCTGCACGATATGGAGAAAACATGTGATATTCGATAACTATATTGAAAATTGCGATAATATTTGAAAATAGAGCCTAATTTTTGAACATAGTAAGTTAAATTCACTGCATTTCACAAAAATGTAAGTTCCTGTATTTACAAGTCAAAACAGCGACAAAATCCAAACTTAACACAGACTAAACCAGGAATAAAACAAGGCTAAGCTTTGACTAAATTAATTAAATTACCACTAAAACTGGACGTTTTTAAACATTTTTATTTAGTCACAACACATGTTCTTTTAAGGCTCTGGTGGAAAATTATTCTTCAGTGTAAATCTCTGTCAGATTGAAGACCACAGCGTTATTGTGATATATTTAGATTCTTGCGATACGTATATTACGTTTGCTGATATTGCGATAACGATAATTTTGCGATATATTGTGCAGCGGTATATTTTACAACCTTTAAAAACATCATTTGATTAAAAGAAAGCAAATCCATTAATTACTTTACTACTGCCAGCAGGACCAGCAGAGGGCGGCAGAGTGCAGAGCTGTTATGGTCTTTTGAACAGAAACAAAGAAAAATAAAGCTGTTTACTTCCTTAAACTTTTTGTATGATGCCATTCTACTACAAAATGAAAAATGTCTGTGAGGAATCAGTAGAAACAGAGCTGTGCACTGTTTTTTTGATAAATAAATGACCCCCACTTTCCACTGCGAGCATGAGCACCATGCAGCAGCGCTTTGTTGGAGACACAGCAGCAGTTCTGTTTTCCTGCGACAGTGCTCTCAGTTCACGTCAATTTACACAGCAAACCGGATACTGAGCGAGTACAACATTCCGGATTTTCAGTATAAACCAAGTATAAGCCTACACTGTACACGGAGTACTGCATTTTTATTATAATATTTTATCTATGCATATGTTTTGCATAAAATACGTCAGGTATGTATATTTCTCATAAAAAAATGTTTTAACTCCACACTACGACTCGGCAAAAACACAGCTTTTTCGAACTCGATGTAGAGGAAACATCCTTGAACTGATGTCAATGATAACAAAGTGATCTCAGTTGTTTTCTGCTCTGGGCTTGATCGATGGCTTTTATCGTGGGATCTCACAATTCCTGCTCATGCTTCACCCAGGGCAAGGTCAGCGCCGGCCGCCACTCGCTGGTGAACGCACGCCTGCCGTGGAAATCCAGGGTGAAAGTAGACTGGATGTAGAGGGATTGTTGTTCATTGGTCAGTGCTTCCTGGAGTAAGAGTTTGTGGAACCTGAGCGTTCTGAGGCCTCGGACACTCAGTGCTAGAGAATACAGGATTACTCAAACAGGCGTGAATGAAACAAAACACAACTCCGGGTCTGTTTTTGATGAGAAACATTATAACTTGGGAGAAAGAGAGGAAAAGATGATTTTGTATAATTGAACCCATCAGCTTAGTCAGTGTTAGCATGATGTTAGCAGTGAGCAGACGCTGAGTAAAACCCATAATAACTGAGACATAAAAGATCTCAACCAAAAAACAATCGAGGTCTGGAAACCTGCTGTAATTACTGCTCTATTTATTCTTTATTCTCCTAAATAAACATCATCTCCTTCTCAGTCATAGCGTCCATCATATACACGTGAAACAAAAATGCATCTGTAACCCCCAGCGTCTGAGACCTTTCTGTTTAATTGTCACACAATGGTGTTTTGTATTAGAAATCTAAATGTTTACGTCTGCTCTGAGCTCTGTGTCTTCAGCAGATTCCTCTCTGCGCTTGCATCACACGGGCTTCAGATAAGGCTCCAGATAAGGCTCTGACTGTGAGTTTGTGGTTAAAGTTGAACAGTTTTTGACTGAAAAATGAAAACATGATTCCGCAGAACTGGCTTTCGGTTGATTTTTAATGTGATATCATGTTTCATGTTTGGCTAAAGTGAGTGGTATTTTATCAGCTGCTCTCCACTCACTGTCAGTGGACTCTAGATCATATCCCAGCATGCACTTGGTGGGACATGTGACACTATTATTATGAGAATCATTGCATTGTCAGAACACGCTGCTGACTCACTGTTTATTTGTTTAAATGGAGCTTCAGTAAAAGAATGATGGACCTTGCTGCAGAGTGTTATGCAATAACTTGTATTGTGACAATGTTACAAGTCAATACTCTGTAAAATCTATGTTTCCTCATTAGTTGAAGTCATTAAGAGGGCCTTTTTTTTTAACTGATGTTTGGTATCAGCAAATCAGCAAATGCAATATCCGTATCGCAAGAATCTAAATATATCGCAATAAAATTAAAAAGTGGTCTTCCATCTGACAGAGATTTACACTGAAGAATCATTTTCCACCAGAGCCTTAAAAGAACATGTGTTGTGACTAAATAAAAGTGTTTAAAAAGTCCAGTTTTAGTGGTAATTTAATTAATTTAGTCACAGCTTAGCCTTGTTTTATTCCTGGTTTAGTCTGTGTTAAGTTTTGATTTTGTCGCTGTTTTGACTTGTAAATACAGGAACTTACATTTTTGTGAAATGTAGTGAATTTAACTTACTATGTTCGAAAAGTAGACTCTATTTTCAAATATTGCAATAATATCATTATCGCAATTTTCAACATAGTTATCAAATATCGCATGTTTTCTCCATATCGTGCAGCACTACATAAAATCACATATTCTATATTATCTAACATAACTGAGCCAAGACGTTATGTACAGTATATTCTTCCACATCCTAACCCTAAGCCCTGCCCTGCTCTAGAAGATTTGTGGTTCGAGTCCAGGTTTGGGTTTTACATCTCTACCATTGTGAGATAGGGTCAATACTCCATCCCATGATAAAAACGTATACTGCTAAACTGAACATTGATATTTAAAACATAATTCTAAAACTCAACGCAACTACAATTAGATATTTTTTCAAAATCGTTCAGCCCTAGCATTTACCCCTGAACTAGAAGCCCACTGGTTTGAGTCCAGGTCTAGAGACAACTGTATATTATTACCATTGTTAAGACAGCACCAAAGATACCAACTCCAGCCACTAGGGGTCAGTAAAGGAAATTCGTTTTAGTGGATTTTTTTTTAACCATTGTGTGATATGAAGGCTTGTGGATCAATACATTGAGCATTTATCCCTGAACTAGAAGATCCCTGGCTTGAGTTTGCCATTGTGAGATAGGAACAATGTCGTCATTTGCGTTTTCACCTTGTTTTGAGTGAAACAGGTTCATACAGGTGACTTATGACACAGTTTTTGGCCTCGTCTCTTCTCTCTGGGAATCCACAGTTGTTTGTTCAGGCTTCAGGTCATTTATCATCGTCATCATCGTCACTCTGCTGTCGGCGCACATCCGGAAAATCCAGTTTCAGAGGAAGAAGAGGATTTAAAAGAAAGACAGAAGTTTCAGTATGTGTGCACTTTCACTTTGTGGCCATCTGCCGCTGACATGTACAGGCAAAGGCACTGGTGCTGTTACTGCATAAGAGCTGATTTTCTGATTTGCAGTAGTAGCAGTAATAGTAGTAGTAGTAGGTCCTTTGCCAAAGTCATGACAAAAAGGAAAAGTTGGAAAACTGACTTGGCTTTTCCACAGGAAGTCTCTCTCTGCTGCTGACTGTGAGAAATGTGAGGTACAGAAACAGAAACATGTTTTATCGCCAGAGTTTGAGTCCCTTAAGTCTGATACTTCTGTACACACTACACTTACTGCTGCTCACATGAACGACAACAACACTGCGGTTGAATACCTCACACCTGTTTTTCCATTCTGTTAGTGCAATGTAATGCTCATGGAAAGATCATTCATTCAGTCATTCATCTTTTTCTGCGTTTAGTTTTGTCTCAGGAAGCCAAAATCTGTCCCTGCTTCTTTGGGCCTAAAGTAGAGTTCACTTGAGACAACGGCCAGTTAAGGCTCATTTATACACACTACAGGATTTTCTCAGTCGTTACAGATTCTGAAAAGACTAGGAGCACACACTAACGACTGGTTTCAGCAGATTTAGTTCTGACGACTGAAAGACTGCGCCTCACACACTACAAGATCTGCTGAGGCTGCAACTGACGCCAACCAAACGCTGCAAACTCTGGCGAGAACTAAATGGTAAACAAACATGGAGCTACCTGGGTCGCTGTTGCCGTTGTGTGCGCAGCTATCTGTTTGGAAAAAGGAAAAAGAAAAAGCATCTATGTATCCAGTTTAGCTTGAGTAGCGCTCAACTTTCTTCTGTGTTTGCCATGGTTGTTTATGTTTTCTTCTTCTTCTTCTTTTTCCTGATGCTTCCTGTTGCGTCGTCTTCATTCTCTGACGCTATTTCCTGTGTCCCATCAGCTGTTTTTCATCGGCCACTGGACTCCATGAATTCCCAGTTGGATGTAAACAGTCCCACACTACAGGAGTGTGGTCCAGAGTCAGTGTTTGATTGCTTGCGACTGACATCAGGCCAGGGTTTTTGCACCGAGTCTTTGAACATCACACAATAAGGGATTTCAGGGCCGACTGGTGATTACGACTGCGAATCGTTATAAAATCAGGCAAAAAAATTGTGTGGTGTGTCCCCAGCTTTAGTTACACATTTGGATACAGACGGTTCTGTTCATCTTCTGTGTTCATTCTGTCATACGTTGGTCCATTTTCCCAGAGTTGATTGCTGGGGGGCGCTAGTGAACACAGCTCAACAGTCACAGCAGAAGAAACAGCCTGAACTTTTTAGCAGTGACTTGAGCTAAAGTTAGCCACGGTTTATTCAAAGACTGAACAGATCACCACTGTCACCTCATTTTCTTGGCTCTTTATTGTTAAATATGATGTAAAAACCTCCTCCAGCACTGCTAGGTTTGTTGTTGTTGTTTTTCTTCTGTGTAGGTAAAATCTTTGACTTTCGCCTATCGCCTCCTAGTGGTTATTCAACATAAGACACTTGTTGAAATAGAAAATGGTTGGAATTATAAATACTGTGCTACTGACTTTAACAATATTTTATTTTTTGATCTGCAAACAATTATTTTTGTCATTTTTGTGAAACAGAGGTGGAAAGTACTCAAGTAACTTCACTTGATGTACTGTGAAGAAAATGTATAGTTCTGAGGAATATTTATCCTTTGTGTGCTGCCTTTTACTTGAGTAATTATTTGAGGGGGAATAAAGGTTGCTTCTCTGTACATCAGTATGGGCAGCTAACTAACCTCACAGCCAGAAGGTTCTGGATTTTAGCCAGGTTTGGTTCATACTAACAAATGTAGTAGAAGTAGTAGTAGTAATAACTGTGCAATTAGGTTTTTTAAAGGGGCTTATATTCTGCAAAATCGACTTTTCCTCTCTTTCTTCCATGTTATAACATTGTTCACTCATCGGAACAGACCTGGAGTTGTTTCATTCACGCCTGTTTGAGTAATCCTGTATTCTCTGGCGCTGGCGAACCTCTGCCTCTCCCACAAAGCCCCGCCCACTCCAGGAAGCACTGACCAATCAACAACAAGCCCTCTACATCCAGTCTGCTCTCATTCATTTATTCCAAACAAACAGTGCACCGCTCTGTTTCCACTGATTCCTCACAGTTTTATTTTTGCACTAAAACGGCATCATACAAAAAGCTTTTTTTCACTGATTATATTCAAATGATGGCAACTCTCTGCTGCCCTCTGCTGGTCTCTTCACCTGGTTCTTTATGGCACCAGTAGAGTACTTAATAAAAACATTTTCTTTTACTGACAATGTTTTTAAAGGCGCTAAAACATTCTGCTGTTTTAGAGGCGACCAAGATTAGTTTTCATAACATGTTAGGCATAGTCCTGGTCGTCCTGTTCTGTCGATAAGAATTAAAATCTATTACTTTAATTCTGGTGAAGTAAAAAGGCAGAACCCTCATGACCTTTGAACGCGGCTCTGTGCATTAAAGCGATCAGAGCTGGACCGGACACATCTGTGGTGCACCGACCGACGCAGCAGGAAGCTAAGAGCACACAGCACTCATCCCCTCCTGACCCCTGTGACCCCTGTGACCTCTGACCTTTCAGATCCAACATGAGAAAGGCAGAGGAGGAAGCTGCCCTCTGTGGCGTAAAAGCATTCAGTTCCCAGGATTCTCAGCGTCTATCCCGCTCTGAGATGAACGAGCGTAGAGGAAGACAGATGAGACTGAATGTAATGACGCTCTGTAGAATAATGTGGTCATAAGGTTGTTCATAGATTGTTATAGGCCTTTATCAGCTGCAATAAATGCCAGTCCCAAGCCCAGATAAATGCAGAGGGTTGAGCAGTAAGTATAGTTTTTAATTCTTTGCTGTGTATGTTAATCTATTGATAAATCCAACCCCCAGTGTACTCTTCGTGCCGGTTCCAAGCCTTGATATTTAAGGAAAAACTATACCAGGAGAGGAGAAGGTGTACTGTATCTCAGGAACATTTCCCTTGACTTTTTTGAGCTTTTAACCATGTTATAATGTTGTTGCCACCGCAGAAACAGACCGTGTTAGTGTCATGTTGCTAAGAGCCATTCTAAGTAGCCAAAGTCAAAGTTACAGCTCCCCAAAAGAAGACATTTTCCATACATATATATTATTTTAAGTTATAAAACATGAAATACTAAGGCAAAGGTGTCCAAAGCCTGAAAAAATCAGAATATGGGAGCCTTTAATGGACTAAAATGAGCCTTAATCACGACTAACCAAGAAGTAAAATATAAATAATATTAATACTGCATGTAAATTCCTCAAAATGCTATGTCAAAATGAACTCCCGTCTGTCTGCCTCACTGCTGTGTCAGTGCATGACTGGTCTCTGAATCCTGAATTTACGGCGTTGGCTTGTCCTCGTTGTCCTCCTCGTGTTTGGTCTCTTTGTCCTTGGTCCGGTCTAATGTCATCTGAGTGAATGGGACAGATAGGGACAGATACTGACTCACTGTCTGGAGATAGAGCTGGACGGAGCGGGCAGTGAAGGCAGCACTGTGGGGTTAGAATAAGACGCCTGTGTTTGCTTTGGCTCATAATGTGGTGGAAGACATCTGTTAGGAGTGAATGAAGTGAGAACATGAATGTCTGTGGAAGACTGGGCTTAATACAAATGGATACAATCTGATGTTTCTGCGCTGCACTGAGAATCAGGCAGAATAAATTCAGCCACAGACTTTATTATCAAGCTCCTATTAATTGGTCTTCAACACTTGTCAACATTAATCAACTAAAATTTATGTATTTTGTGATGGGCAAGTGGAAATAGTAATTAAATGGATTAAATGATGAGTTCAAACAGTCCCTGGCAAGGTTTAAAACATGTTTAAAGTATAAAATCCTTAATGGCTATTGTCTAAATGTTGAGTAAAATTGAGTGATAATGTTTGTTTGTTTGTTTTTTGTTTGTTTCTATAATTGTTATTGATGTTTAGCAGGTTTAATCTTGTATACTGTGCATTTCAGGACATAGTGACTTAGCAGATCATATTTACATGGTTTGAACAGGAGAGGCTAAAATAAGCATTTGCTTCAGCCTATTCCTTTTTTGGTTATTTATGTATTTATTTCATTGGGATTTGTGATAAATTGAAATGATATATGTGACCAAAATAAACCAATCTATCTATCTAAAGGCTTTTCTGTGGTTGCAAAAAGAAAACCACTTGCCTCCTAAAGACAGATCTATAAAAGGAGGAAAAACCTCTGCTGTTTGTGCACAGATGAGGCGTTTAAAAGAAGATAAAATGCTTTTAAAGGGTTCTTTTATAAAGATACAACAATAATCTGTTGTTTCAAAGGACGCAACAAAGAGACGATCTTTCCCTGTAAGTTTTTTGCTTTTGAGTATCACTTGTATTCCACTGAACTGCAGTTGTTAAAGGCGGTACACGATGACAGTGCTGCAGAGTAAAGTCCACTGTCCTCTTCTCCCTACTGTATGCACATCTGTAGAAAACAGTGGACATCTGTTTCTCCTGACACAGCGCAGGTTAGGTCTCTGTCAGGTCTCTAACACATCCAGCTCTCCATCTGCTGCAGCTGATTGTGTTTGACAGTCTCCGTGGATTGAAACACTGTGGGTCCTCAGTAATAGAAAACCATTTCTCCCCAGTCGATTTGGAAGTGGCCTACAGCTGTTTATCTCCAGCACATCGTACAAATACAGAAGCTTAACTCCTATCAAACATAACCAAGATGGCGCCAGACCTAACGTAACCCTCCTGCACCCCTAACTTTTTAGTCACACCTTTCACCTAAGGCAATGATTAACTTCAGTCCTCATCATACATAACAAAAAATCATTCTGTTTATGAAATTTAACCCCTTAAATTCCACACTAATGGGGCCATTTCTCCATTTATACCTCTATCTGCCCTATATGAAGAAATGGCGCTACCTAGTAGAAAACAATAAAAAATGAAATTCCAATCCCTCACTATCATGAATCCATGAAATACTTGATAAAAATGTGAAATTATATTGCAGTGATTGTATTATAAAAATGTCTTTTGAATGGGAGTCAATGGCACAAAAAATGTCTTAGGGATAAAGGTGTGACTGTTTTTATACACCTTTTTAAGAGTTCTTTTTTCTTCTGAAATCTGAAAATTCATCCCAAAATACACACCTGAGGCAAAATCTATGCCATTTGGATCAACACAGCAAAAGTTATTCACAAAAATACAAAACATTTAAAAGTGTATTCGGGTGTAGGAGGGTTAATAACTTCTCTGAGCTGATTAACGGCGTTTAGGTCTTTCCTTCGTCACCTGTTGGTTCTGCTGAAGTCCTCGTTGTTGTTGGGATTTTTGTCTTCGTCCTGTTTCCATTTTAACAACAGTAAAGTCCCTCTGACGTCCAACCACATTCAAACAAACCCACTTTCTCCACAAGTCTTTGTACAACTGGCTTCTGCTGCTGTCCCCGTTCACAAATAAGGACAGAGCTGCTCAGGATACAGCCGTATTCTGGTGTTTTATGGCAAAATCGGTAACAATCTTCCATGTTTGTTTGTTTATCATTGCCAGCCTATCATTTTTCTGCCCATAGAAATGAAACTCAAACCATGAGCTAACGTCTTTGTATAGAATAGGAAAAGCGTTAGTCTGAAGTTTGTAGTTTAGCAGTGAATCATGCCCACAAATACCAGGCGTTATTTCTTAGCTTCCAGTGATTCACATCTTGATTTGAAGTAGGTTTTACACCAGATGCCCTTCCTGACACAACCCTCTCTTCTCAGTTCCCTTAAATCCTTATTGATGTGTTTATTTTTGAGCTGCTACTGTAAAGATTAAAGTATTTTTAGGGTGGTAACAGTCTGCGATCCAACCCTGATGTCCTTTATTCACCACTTTCTCATAGTTCAGTACAGGACAGTATTTTGTGGCTCTAGTATTTGAATGTAGAGGAAATCTCGTTAATTTATTCCCTCTTTTGTGCCTTTGTCTGTGAGCGCACGCCTGTCTGTGTCTGGACCCACGTCATCAGCAGCATTTGGCTCGGGTCGGACCACAGTCTGTGTCTGAGAGTCTGGGAGGAGAGCAGAGAGCGGTGCTAATGCAAAAGTGTACTCTCATTTATTCCTTTTTTATTTGTTCCTTTCATGAAAATGCACAATAATACAATGTACAGTATATTTGACACAATTATTGGAAAGGAGCAGTGGGAAAAATGTAATTCTTTCTTTTTTTCTGCCCCTTTACTTAATCTTAAAAGAAAAAAAAATCTTAGCTGGCCTCACCCATAGCTTTTTTTGCTGCCTAAACCTCTGTAATAATCATACAACATAACACAAAAAATATACACAAAAATACATTTAAACATCCAAATAAGCTCCAAGTGTATATTGTTTAAATTGTTTTGCTCTAATTTTTTTAAAATTGAAAAATATTTGTACAACCCTTTGAATCATTCTGTTGAGAATTACAAAGTTTTACACCAACAACAGAAAAAAAATTGTTTTAAAGCAGTCCGAGCAACTTGATGCTTAAAATTAAATTTCTTCTTTTGATTTTTATCTTCAGAAGTAAACACGAAAAACTTTTGCAAGCTCTCTCGCAGTGCGCTGTTTTTTTTTTTTGTTTTTTTTTTGTTTTTTGTTTTACTTTAAACATAACTAATAAAATTTGCAGTTTGCTATTATGGCTTAAATTTTCAAGAGGCCTGACTTAATAAATAATGCATTTGTATTCTCTAAATTCAAGCTTTATGCATAATTTAAATGGCTTCCTTTATGCAGTAAACACAACTTTAAGGGTATGTTGGTAAAAAAAACATCTGTATCGCAAGAATCTAAATATATCACAATAACGCTGTGGTCTCCATCTGACAGAGATTTACACTGAAGAATCATTTTCCACCAGAGCCTTAAAAGAACATGTGTTGTGACTAAATAATTTTTTTTTAAAAGTACAGTTTTAGTGGTAATTTAATTCATTTATTCAGTTTGGTTTAGTCTTTGTTAAGTTTTGATTTTGTCGCTGTTTTGACTTGTAAATACAGGAACTTACATTTTTGTGAAATGTAGTGAATTTAACTTACTATGTTCGAAAAGTAGACTCTATTTTCAAAAATTGCAATAATATTATTTTGCAGTCGTGCAATTTTCAACATAGTTATCGAATATCGCATGTTGCATGCTCTCCATATTGTGCAGCCCTATTTGAAATAGCAATAGTCGATGTTGCTGGTAAACTAAGGTAGACTTTCTTGTCCCTGTAGGGAAATTTGTTCTCTGCATTTGACCCATCCTTCAATGCCGCTGGGTTTAAGGCCCCGGAATTTGAGCCCAGGACCTTCTTGAGGCGACAGTGCGACCCACTTTGCTGTGTAATTACAAAAAGCAACTCTGCAACTTTACATTCAATACTGATCTTGTAATCCCAGGGTCAAGGTTCAAGCCAGGTTGTCAGCAGTAGTAGTAGTAGTAGTAGTAGTAGTAGTAGTAGTAGTACATAAGAGTAAAGAAGGGCTTATTCTGTGTTTTACAGCTCGAAGCTCACAAGCAGCAGCACCAAATGTTTTTAATTTGTCTAAAATCCTGCCGTTTAAGGTCTTACTGATGACTCCTGTGGCATGGCCCTTGGTTTTACTCTGCTCGGTTCTACCGGCTTTGTCCGCTTTTCCATTAGGCGACTGTTACCAATACCAGGTACTTTTTTGTAGAGTCGATACTGTTTGAGGCCAATACCGTTATTAGGTAACAAAAAAATGCCAATATCCAATACATCGGTCGATACAGTTATACATTAGGAAAATGTATTTTAAAGCATTTTTCTTTCTGCTCTTGTTTACATAAATATGGCGTGCACAGAACTACAAAATGCATTTTGAATTTTTGTTCTATGAGGTTTTATGGCAGAGAAATGAGCAAAATATTTTTATTTTTGAGCTTTTCAGGCCATGAGAAGGCGACTTGGGCTGTTTCCTATGAACTGCAGAGTAAAACTGTTTGGAAACACCAGCGCCCTCTGCTGGACAAATAGCAGAAGGCCATCATTTGCAAGTAAACAGGTCTTATTCCAGCACACAGTAAAAATAGTACTGTTTATATCGGCAGATATCGGCCAGATTTCAGCCAATAACCTATAATTTTCCAATGGGCTATATTGGACGGGCTCTACTTTTTTGGGCTGAGGTTCCAACCGAGCCAAACCAGGACTAAAATGTGACGTTGACAGATCGCTGATTTGTCCGATAATATTGTCAATTGCGAGTCATTCGTGCGATGTTGGCCACAAAAACAAACCATTTTTAAAAGTCCCGACCACAGCTGAGCACAGCGTATCTTCTTTTGCGAGAACAATGGCTGCTAGTGAACTGACAGCGTGGAGCTTTGACGAGGTCCGTACATTTCTCTGCCGGTGTGCGACGACAAAGTCCAGAAGGAGCTGGACGGAGCGACCCAAAACTGAGAGACTCCTCAAACATTGTCTCTTAGCAGCTTACAGCTTCTCATCTTGGGCTTGATGTCGTTGTGTAGCTTCCCGAACTCTCGGTACTTCTCATCAGTATTTCTTCTTTCTGCTTGTAGCCTTTTCTGTCTTTTTTCTTTGGCTTTGTAGTTGACAAAAAAAAAAAAAAAAACACAAAACCAGAACAAAGTACAACATTGCCTCTGTGCCTTCCATTGTTATGTTTTGTTTTTATTGTTACAGGACGTCCCATCAGTAAGGCGCCACTGTCCCTGCCTACAATAAACCGGTACTATAAAATAATGGAAAACGAACTAAACCAAGCAAAACTGAGTAGAGTAAAACCAAGCAGTGCTGGTGGAAAAGGGCCATTAGTTTTCCTCTAAATAAATAGCTTACTTAGCTTCAGTTAGCCTCTTAACTTGTAGAAAAAAGGAAATAATAATCTTTAAACACACATGATTAAATACAGGTATCATGAACAGGCGCTGGTGTAAAAGGGAGGGCTGAAAATGAGCCGTGCCCAGAGACATCATCAGACAAAGAGGAAAATTGGTCAGTTTAGAGAGGGAAGAAAAAAAAAAAAAATGTGATGCCAGTTGCCGTGGTGATCGTGGATGCTCGTTGTCTCAGTGATGGGGGATGAGTGGTTGCCGAGGAGACGGAGGAGGATATTTGTGAGGAGTGGATTGTGGAGGTTGTGGGCGGACGGCGGTGAAATATCTGCAGAGACTTTATGAATGAAGATTATATGGAAGCCTGTGTGTTCATGTGTTCATGTGTGAATGTGTGAAGGCAGTGTTTATTAACTTGATTTCCTCAAATTGGCCATGTGTGTATTTTTATTAAGCATGCCTGGTGTTCCTCTGTATGTCTCTGAATGTTTCTAGTTTGTTTGTATATTTAGAACAAATACAAGAGAAGAAGGCGAGACTGTTAGACTGGCATATAACTGTATCACATAAATATATAGAAGGGTCATTGATTAAAAACCAAACAGGAGCCTTGTATAAAGATTGGGATCGTGACGTCATCGGTGGTCACACAAACTATTTTCAACAATAAAACAATGGCACAATTAAGGATGTAAATTCCTGGAGTTAGCACAAAAGTATTCTGATACTTTAGTGTGTGATAAATATTCACCAAGAGTGACAAAGCAGTTAAAAATGTTGTTTCAAGGCTCATTTGTTCTGCTTCTGTGTTATATTTTGCTGTCTGCGGTTGTTTCATGACGTAGGTTCCTGAGCTCTATTAAGTCAGTGCCAAAAACTGCATACAATTACTGCAGACCCTTCATGGAGTGACATATTTAGAAAAGTTGCGCGCGCAGCCTGGCATCAAGATTAATGTTCTAACTCATTCATTTCTATGAGGGAGCAAAATAAAAATATGAATTTACACATTTTTGTGGCAAGAATGAATGGTTGTAGTTTATATATTTACAGGTGTTTATTATAAAAATGACTCTGAATGGATATGACCCAGATCTGAGTCAGGTCCAGTTGCTAAAATGAACTTAAAGTAGGATTTGTGGTGATGAATTAAATCTGAGCGAACTTTATCAAACTGTTGTGGTCTGACACTTTTCTATAAATACTTGTCCTGTGTAACATTGAAATTATGAAATGTAAATTAGGCATCCTTAAGCTTATATGCTAATTATAGACACTAACTGCTGCATTTGATAAAACGGCTAAACGTTGACACACTCTCCAATGTTTTCTAACCAGGCTCTGACATTACTCACATGTGGGGAGGAAAACAATCACTAAAAATGTCTGATTTTTATTCCAAATTTTAAAGATGTATAAAAAAAGTTGAGTGTAAGTGGTATGCCATAAATACTGTATACCGTATTTTCCAGACTATAAGTCACTCCGGAGTATAAGTCGCACTCGCCAAAAAATGCATAATGAAGAAGAAAATAACGTATATAAGTCGCACTGGACTATAAGTCACATTTTTTGGGGAAAATTTATTTTACAAAATCCGACACCAAGAACAGACATTTCATGTTGAAAAGCAAGTTATAGTAATAATAGAATAGAGAACAACAGGCTGAATAGGTGTGCGCTATGCTAACGTAACACATTGATGGTTATTCAGCTACATGAAGCATAAACAACGAACTGAACAGGTGTCTCGTATGTTAACGTAATATATTAACAAGTTATTCACATAACTATAGCATAAAGAACATAATATAACAAGTTCACCAAACTCACCATCTCACTCCTAATCACTAAATCCTTTAAATTCTTCATCCTCTGTGTCGCTTCTGAACAACTCCGCCAACTCCGGAGGTAGACGAAGCGCCGCTTCCTCCTCTGCGTGGCTGTCGTCAGACTCAGCATCAGTTCCATTTCCAATTATTCCGCTCTTTCTCAGTTGTCTTTATAGCCTAAGTTGTTAGTGGTAATGTTTACATTTTAAATTGTCAGTGGTACAGGTGCAGCAGATGCTGGTACACAAGACTAGAGCGCCCTCTAACCAACACCTGAAATATTTTAATATATAAGTCACACCTGAGTATACGTCACACCCCGAGCCAGACGATGGAAAAAAGTGCGACTTATAGTCCTGGAAAATACGGTATGTAGATTATCTTAGCATCTTCTTTATCTTCTTTATCTTCTTCTTCTGCTTAGTTTTGTTGGAAGTTGTGGGTACTGGAGTCTATGTAACTATGGGTCTCTTCCTCGGCTTTTTATGTTTCATTTGTTTATCAGAGTATTATCAATGTAAATTTGTTCCTTTTTCCTGCCAGCAGTCAGTTGCGGGGCTGAGTCGAAGCACTTAACCTGGTTTTGTTTCTGCTCCAGCCGTGTTTTCTGTCACTTCTCTGATGAACTGTTTTATGGATCCTGGTCTCTACAGTGTGCAGCCCACTCACAGCCCTCATGTGTATTGAAGTATTTTCAGTGTATCTCTGAGTCAGCGGAAACGTGCAGCACTAAATCTGTGAAGTGCATGAATAATGTACTTTTCAAGGTCCATTAACTTTATATGTGCAGTGTGTTGTATGTGCGTTGTATGTATGTTGCTCATATTTTGTTTGACAGCTTCAACTTGACTAACCAGCAGCTCTTTTTAGTTTTAAACATGGGTGACCCGCTGTGAGTCCATGTGAGCAGTAAGGACAAGTCTGTATCTGTACATCGAGTGGAAGAATGTGAGCGTTTACTGGACGCACGTGGAGACAGACACGAGGCAGGATGGAGCTGGGTTCACCCTCCTCTGCTGTCGGAAGTCAATTTTCCATACATTTTTTCCTGATGGTGAGGCAGTAAGGACAGTTATGGTCGTGTCAGAGCTCGGCGTGGGAATCTTTGGTCATCTCACAATTTGATTTAGCTCCTAAAGATTCAAAAACAATGGATCTGGGACATTCAAATGAATTATTTATATAACATTTTATTATTTTTAATTGTATATTATATATTCGAAACATTCATTTAAACAGTTTTTAAATTAACATGAAAACTAGCGAACTAATAATACGTTATGGTAGCGAGAGTAGCCTTATGTTGCAAATGGGAGACAATAAAGTTGTAGGACAGGTAATGTTTGGGTTTTTTGTATTGCATTGTAGTGTTTTGTTGTCCTTTTGTTTTTGTTTACCTGCTCAGCTGACGGTGCCTGCTAATTGCCGTAATACAAGGCACCTGGTGGGGCGCGGGCACAGGGGGAGTGGGGCTGAAGAGGTCAGTCGGCCGTTTCCTTTGCATTTTAACGGATTTTGGAGCCAGCACCGTACTCTGGACTAAGCTGAGCGTCTGGACAAAGAACAACTGAGGCCGGCGAGAGCGATCCAATTCACACTTTTTATCGCGTGCCTCCTCTACAGCCTCGCTTGTTCCTCTTTCTCATTTTTTGAGGGGACTTAAAGACTCTATTTTTAGGATTTATTTTGGGATATGACTTCACGTGTTGAGGTTCGAGGAACACAAGGAGGGAAACGGACCCAAAAATGCAGACCCAAAAATAAACTTTTATTCACAGGTACTCACTGAAGACACGAGGTAACAAGACACAGGATCTCATTAAAGACATGACCAAAAACACGACCAGACACGACCAGAGACACGACCATGAACCGACAAAAAGCAGGGGAAAACACAGGGCTTAAATACACACACAAGGATGAGGCACAGGTGAAACACATTAAGGCGGGGCAGGTAATCACAAGGGCGGGAAACACAAAAGGCAGGAAATCAGAAAAACACGAGGACAAACCAAGACTACAAAATAAAACACAAGGGAAACAAACACAGAAAACAAGACATGGACAAGGAACATAACATCACGTTTGGGATTTATACGAACCTTCTTTTGGATTTCCTTTGGATTAAGTTTTTGGATACCTGGCTGCTATGAACTAACGCCCATTAAAGGACATGTAGGCAATTTTTGGTCAGGTCGTATTTTGTCTGCTTTGGCATAATAATAATAATCGTGTGAGTTAAACTGTCTCTGCCTTTGTTGTCTTTTGGTTGTTAATTTTTAAATGACACACGATAAGGTAAAATAACAATAACATTGGTAAATTGTCACTATTAACAGAACTTGCTTGCATTATTGTGTGAGTGTTACAAAGTACTATTCTTCTCTTCTATTCTAATTTATCAACAGTGGTTACGTTGAGTAATAGGCTCTGTAATGTACAACGTTAGATGTTGTGTTTCTGCAGGACATTTACAATCGCTGATGTTTAACTTATTTAATACAAAGCAAATGAAGGTATTATACATTTAGGCCGCAGCGTTCATGTGCGCTACAACAGTGGTTCACCAAAACATCACGCTTTCATTTGATGCACCTTACAACATTTGCGGCGCTTGTCCAAGTCCTGTTTGCCTCAAGTTTTTGGTTTATAAAGTCCAAACGCCTCGGGACAGCAGCCTGTAATGAAGTGGGCGCTGCCATGTTCTCACAGAGCGCAGAGGTAAACATTTATCTCCAGCGCACGCAGGTTCACCAAGTTCCATTTGCAACTCAGTGGCTTCAGTGATTAGCTTTTCTGCATCCATTCAGCATCGTTTTAAAGACACAAACTATGCAACTATGCAAAAGAAAAAAGTGATTACGAGTCAGAGGGTCCTGTGCCTCAGTAAAGCTTCAGGTCTAGCAACTCCTCTGGACAGAAAAACTATGCAGAGGTGGCAAAAGTACTAGCATTCTGTATAGGGCTGCACAATATATCAGCAAAATTATCGTTATCGCAATATTCAGCAAACGCAATATCTGTATCGCAAGAATCTAAATATATCACAATAACGCTGTGGTCTTCCATCTGACAGAGATTTACACTGAAGAATCATTTTCCACCAGAGCCTTAAAAGAACATGTGTTGTGACTAAATAAAAATGTTTAAAAAGTCCAGTTTTAGTGGTAATTTAATTAATTTAGTCACAGCTTAGCCTTGTTTTATTCCTGGTTTAGTCTGTGTTAAGTTTTGATTTTGTCGCTGTTTTGATTTGTAAATACAGGAACTTACATTTTTGTGAAATGTAGTGAATTTAACTTACTATGTTCCAAAAGTAGGCTCTATTTTCAAATATCGCAATAATATCGTTATCGCAATTTTCAACATAGTTATCAAATATTGCATGTTTTCTCCACATCGTGCAGCCCTAATTCTGTACTTAAGTAGAAGTACAGACAGCTTGTGTAAAAAATATTTTGATAAAAGTAGAAGTACTGAGTCAGCAGCTTTACACAAGTAAAAGCTACAAGGCTCAGAAATGTACTTTAAAAAGTAAAAAAGTACAAATTATTTTTTGCTGTTAGTGATACACATTGGTGTTAAATCTGCTACACTAACAAAGCACACTCTCAGCACACACAATAAATGTGTGGTTGTGGGCACTACAGTAGTACTGCAGTCTTGAAGTACTTTAAGTGGACAAAAACAAGTGAGGGTCCTTTAATTTGGGAGAAAGTACTGAGCGCTTAGAGAAGTACTAGTATGCGCTAAAGGTGACATTTTGGAGCAGTAAAAAGTAACGAGCCTGTTCTGTACAAAGTAAGGAGTAAAAAGTACAGATATTTGTGCTCAAATGTAAGCAGTAAAAGTAAAAAGTCATCAGAAAAAAAGGAGGAGGTTCATTCAATCACCTACTGAGAATACCTGCTTCTACAAACAAACAAGCCTAAAATAACAGCAGCAGATGACTCGCTGTGGCGACGTCGGAAGGGGAAAATAAAAAACAAAGGAAGATAGTTAAGTACTGTTGTGATGTGAGTCTTCCTCTGGTCCTGACAGCGAGTTTGGTTTTGGTTTTGGACGCTGATGTTGTGTGACACTGAGAGGACAGCGTGAGGTCGGGGCCAGGTCTCTGGGCCGCAGCTGCAGTCCTGTCCCGTCACTTCCTCTGGTACACAGGCGGAGTACTCACAGAGGCAGAGGCTGTAGTAGATTGGTTGTAGTGGTAGTAGCAGCTGCTGCACGTGAGCCCCTCCCCCAGTTCTCTCTCTTACAGTATTATTACAGTATTATAACAGTATTAGTACAATATGTCACTACAGGCTCTGAGTCCCCTCCCCCTCTCCTCCTTCTCTCTCTGGATCTGCTGCATCATCATCAGGAGCTGCAGAGAGGCTTTAGCGGAGTCCTGACGTACACTTACTGCACATTTATTTTAATTTACATACATGAGTTAATGCTAAAATTGATTTATTCTGCAGGCATACCACATATTAACACTGCATCAGGCGAATAAAGGCCAAATAATAATAACATGATGTTTATAGTAAGGTGCATCAAGATAGGATTATGTACAGTAAATTTAAAGGATGGAGACTGCAAGCATTTCCTGGTTTGCATTAACTCAAATGTTGTCAAAATGTCACAGTAACAGTGTTCCCGCGGGCATTAAAAAGTGTTACAAGTTATTAAATTGATTTTGCAGATATTAAGGCCTTAAATACCAATAAAAAACAAAACAATTGATTCCAACAGGCATTAAAAATGTAAAATAGTTTAGAAGTAAAATTGCTGACATTATTAGTTTTACTCCAGAATATTAATATGTATAAACAAATATAAAATTACTATTTGTGTAGCTTATACAAGATAGATGGGTTTACTTCCAGCGAGATCAAATTATCCAAACATCGGATATTTGACTTTCAACATCATTGGTGCTTTATGAACTGTATTTTACGATACTTACAAATAAATGTTGACAGTTTAATCTGCTGTGATTGTATGTTTGTGGCATTAAAAGTGTTTAAAATTGCATTAAAAAGCATTAAATTAGACTTTCTGACACCTGCAGGAGCCCTGAGTAAAGAGAAATGCAGTGACACATTCCTACTTGCTTTATCTTTAGTGAGTGACAGTTCTGAGGTGAAAATGCCTTGTTGATGCCAGAGGTCAGAGGAGGATGGATGTTTATTTGCCTTGAGCAGAAAACTAGATTGTCGCAAGATTTGTGTTTTCACCAACTCACAAAAATCCATCTTCAGGCTCTCGCTGACTCGTTTGTGTCCGCAGCGGTGTTGTGGCACTGCTGCTGCAAGTGGGCTGGGTTTAGGTGAAAAATGATACCCACACTCCAGGGCTGTACAATATATTATGAAATTATTATCAAAATATCAGCAAATGCAAAATCTTCATGGCAAGAATCTAAATATATCACAATAACGCTGTGGTCTTCCATCTGACAGAGATTTACACTGAAGAATCATTTTCCTACCAGAGCCTTAAAAGAACATGTGTTGTGACTAAATAAAAATGTTTAAAAAGTCCAGTTTTAGTGGTAATTTAATTAATTTAGTCACAGTTTTAGTCCTGGTTTAGTCTGTGTTAAGTTTTGTCTTGTGATTACAGAGACTTACTGTGTCAGAATAGTAGGCCCTATGATAAATTAGTTATTGAATATGTTTTTCCCATATCATGCAGCCCTAGTATGCTGCTGTATATTTATTAAAACAGCAGAAATCTTCCAGCAGCATTTTTATTAAATTGTTTTGCTCTAAAATAGATATATGCTAATATATGTTAATATGCCATTACCTCATAGGAGTCGTTGTTGTGATTGGCTGAAACAAATCATGTAGAGCTTCATCCAATCACCTGCAAATATTCTACTGAAAGTCCCTCCCCTTTACAGATGTTTTATTTTATTTAAATGTCTATTGATAGGGACAGGACACAAAAAAGCATTGTTACTGTAGGAACTATCTAGTCCTATCTTTTTAGTCGTTTTGGGTGCGAGGGATCCAGGTCATAACATGCTTAAAAAACCAAAAGTCCAGACTGAAAGGTAAGTTTGGGGTGTATTCTCATTTATTGAATGAATGGAATAATGAGTATGGCAAGCTGAGGTCCAGGATGGCAGTGTATGGCAGCAGGACGGAGGGATGGCACCGAGGTTATGGCAGGGATAGAGGGATAGTGGAGGCCGCATGAGAAAGCGGTAAAAACCATGTGCCTCAACACCGCCACCTGTGGTCGAGGAAAATATAGGTCACCTGTGCCGTCCAAAACATAAACACCACCACCAGAATAAACCTAAACCAAACAAAATAAACTTGGCTTGAATAATAAAAGAGAAATAATGTCTCTGATGCCAGGGTAACATGGGTAAATCTGGCTAACAGCTCATTTCCAGACTGGAACAACATTAGCGCTCTCTGTGCTAAGGTTTTCTGAATCTGGCTTTTGACAGTTTAACTATTTTTTACTAAATGCTTGGGGTGTGACAAGACACAAATCCCTTGAGACGAGACAAGACATGAGACTGGGTCAAAAAAACAAGACAAAATTTTTATACTGTAAAAATATGTATTTTACAGGAATGAAAAATGTAATTTATTTACCTGAAAATCATAAATCCCAATCTATTTAGATGCATTTTTAAAACCAACTTTTAATTAGGGCTGCATGATATGCAGAAAACATGATATTCGATAACTATGTTGAACATTGCGATAACAATATTATTGCGATATTTGAAAATAAAGCCTACTTTTCGAACATAGTAAGTTAAATTCACTACATTTCACAAAAATGTAAGTTCCTGTATTTACAAGTCAAAACAGCGACAAAATCAAAACTTAACACAGACTAAACCAGGAATAAAACAAGGCTAAGCTGTGACTAAATGAATTAAATTACCACTAAAACTGGACTTTTTAAACATTTTTATTTATTCACAACACATGTTCTTTTAAGGCTCTGGTGGAAAATGATTCTTCAGTGTAAATCTCTGTCAGATGGAAGACCACAGCGTTATTGTGATATATTTAGATTCTTGCGATACGGATATTGCGATAACGATAATTTTGCGATATATTGTGGAGTCCTACTTGTAATGAATGGTTTTTACTTCTATTATCTGAATTATATACAACAGCAGAACATTAAACAGAACAATAAAGCCAGCACTGGAATAGAAACATCCCCAGTAGGATTTTTAATGTTGATTAACTACTAACTACTAATGCAGGACATGATTGGACAAAGTTTGCTAAACTAATACTAAATAAAAACGCCTAAATCTTAAATAAAATATTCTCCTCTTGGTCTCTGTCATCACGGAATGAGAGGACAGACCACACACTTTAGATCATTTTGCGTCATTGCTCAGGCTGTGCTTAAAAAATCTGAATAAACAAAGCTGGAAGAAGAAGAAGAAGAAGAGCTCCAGAGCAGTGAGGAATTCTGGGAATGTAGTCCCCTGCTGCACATGCTCAGACCGATGACATGCGTCTGATTCAAGCCTCTGTAAACTGAACTTGTCGAGCGACTGCTGGAGGCTCGTGTTTACATTTCTCTGTCATTGCGGTTTACAAGCTCCATGTTTCAATATTTATGACCTGTGTTCTGTGGTCGGGCTGATTAACTAAAAACAAATTAAATATGCCACAAGTAAAAAAGAAACTCTATACTAATATACGATTATGAGATGTATGCTGTGTTGCTTAGAGTAGTGTTTCCCAACCAGGGGTGCAGGGACCACCGGGGGGCACTGCAGGGAGTACGTGGAGGTTTTTGATCATTTATAGAACTTTTTCAGAAAATATTTAGGTGTCAAAGATTAAAATGAACCTTAATCTGGACTAACACAGGACAAAACAGGGACTAAACCAGGACTAAACCCGGATTAAAACCAGGTCTTAAACCAGAATTAAACAAGGTCTAAACCAGAAATAATCTCGGTCTAAACCAGGACTAAACTAAGACTAAACCATGATTAAACCAGGACTAAAACCAGAACTAAACAAGGTCTAAAACCAGAATTAAACAAGGTCTAAACCAGAAATAATCTCGGTCTAAACCAGGACTAAACTAAGACTAAACCATGATTAAACCAGGTCTAAAACCAGAACTTAACAAGGTTTAAACCAGAAATAATCTTGGTCCAAACCAGAACTAAACTAGGACTAAACCAGGACTAAACCAGGACTAAACCAGGACTAAAACCAGAACTAAACCAAGAAAAACATGTCTAAAACCAGAAATAAATCAAAACCAGAATTAAACTAGATCTAATATCAGACCAAAACCAAGTCGAAACCAGGAATAAACAAGGTCTAAGCCAGAAATAAACTTGGTCTAACAACCTTTAAAAACATTATGTGACTAAAAGTCAGTACTGCCATAAAAAAACAGATGAAGAGGGCAGAAGAGAAAAAAAAGCTGTTTACTTCCTTAAACTTTTTGTTTGATGCTATTTTACTGCAAAAGTAAAAATATCTGTGAGGAATCAGTGGAAACAGATCAGTCCAGTCCAGTACGGTCCAGTCCAGCTCAGTCCAGTCCAGTCCAGTACAGCCCAGTCCAGTCCAGTACGGTCCAGTCCAGTCCAGTCCAGCCCAGTCCAGTCCAGCTCAGTCCAGTACGGTCCAGTACGGTCCAGTCCAGCTCAGTCCAGTCCAGTTCAGCCCGGTCCAGACCAGTACGGTCCAGTCCAGCCCAGTCCAGCCCAGTCCAGTCCAGTCCAGCCCAGTCCGGTCCAGTACGGTCCAGCCCAGTCCAGTACGGTCCAGCCCAGTCCAGTCCGGTCCAGTCTTACAGATGCTTTAACACCACTCTTTATCTTCACTGACTCATGCATGGATTGTGCAGCTCGTCTGTGGTCACTGATCTTCTCCAGTGGAGCTTCTGTCTGTCCACGTCTCCAGGACTGACGTAGAGGCCTGAGAGAGGGAGATGTGGTCTGACGGATCACAGCTTAATTTCCAATCAGAGTAAATAAACCAGGACAGAGCGGCTGCAGAGCTAAGAGCTGTTAGCAGAGTCATTCATCTCACTGAGGCCAGGGAGAAAAACACAGGGTTATTCTGATGTATTTTTCTCAGATAAAATACGTTTCCTTCTTTGCATTTGGCTTTTTCTCTTCTGGTGTCGCCACAGTAAATCATCTGCCTCCTGTTGTGCAGGGATTCACATAATGATATGGCATATGTTTTACAGCAGATGCCTTTCCTTTTCCTTAATCTAGGCTTATATTAGTAGTATGGATAAAAAACTGAAAAGAAAGAAATCAAAATAACAAAAATTGTGCAGTAAAATATATTAAAATACATTATTTTTATTTTATTTTATTAAGTTATGTTGATAGCTTAGTTTTTTTTTTCTATATAAAACTTGCATTTAATTCTAGCTTTTTCAATGTTTCTTTTCTATCTACAGGTTGGTGAGATGAGTAAGATATTATCTGTTTTATAGGCTCTGTATTCAGCTTTTTTCAGGCTTTTTGAAACAGTGTTGGACTCCTTTGCGTTAGTATTTCAGGTTTTATAACTTAAAATAATGTAATCTGTGTAAAATCTTCTCTGTAGGGGAGAGAATGCTTGGATTAGGTGTCTGTCGCCCCCTGCTGGCAATGCTGGGGACTGGACAGAGCATAAAACGCCTATTTAGCACAGCTATTAGCGACATGAGGCTAACAGATAGATAAGGAGACATTGTAACACGGTGAAAAGCTCAAAAAAGTCCTTTAAAGTGTGAACATTTTACTGATCTTTCAAAAATATTATAAACAAAACTGCATAGGTTGTGAACGTTTGTTTTTCTTTATGGAGTAAATGCGATTATTGTGAGAGAAGTTTAATTGTGAAGTTGGTGTTCTGTGCCTTTGGTTTAAGTTGAGTCTAAAATGAATCTAATAAATTGTTTTTTGTTTTCTGTGCAGGGCTGGCATCGACGATGTGGAGACAGAGGTGGTGGAGATCGAGGCCAAACTTGACAAGGTCAGAAAATAAAACATACTCCAATGTTATACATGGATTTATGAGCTATGTATTAGGTGTTGTTATAAAGAAGCAGCAGCAGTGGTAGCAGCTGTGATTAAAAACATGTACAAGTACTTTTTTCAATCTCCAAATCCAAATTATTTATAAAGCATATTTTACAAACAAGAGCTGCTCATAAAACAACAAAAAACTATTACTCTATTTAGCCTGTAGTACCCATTAAAATAATAAAAATGAGTAAAACCAAATAAGAGCAGTACAATAAATAAGTAAAACAATAAAATAAATGAAAACAAAACAATAAAAAAACACAGGATATACCAATAATACTGTATTTTGATGATATCCACCCTGTTGTCCATGAGTCTGACTCCAGTAAACACAGTGATAATAATAATAATAATAATAATAATAATAATAATAATAATAATCTGTGTGGTCTCCTCAGATAAACTGATGCAGCCTGAGACTGAGCTCTGCAGACTCAGATCTACAGAGTAATGTGGTTAAAGATCCATTTCCAGAACCTGCACACGTCCAGCTGCCTTCACTGCTTTGTTTTCTACTGCACTGTATTACTGAGTGTTAAGGATTTTTGCGCTTCCTGTAAACCAGCAGCGCATCATGAAGACGTTATCCTCCTGGTGACATAACTGGGCCTGCAGCACGGTTCTGTAGGCGCCGGCACATACAGAGCTCATTTAAAACCTTCTCCTCTCTGATTAACGGCGTTTAGGTCTTTCCTTCGTCTCCTGTTGGTTCTGCTGAAGTCCTCGTTGTTGTTCAGTCCTCTGTGGGATTTTTGTCTTCGTCCTGTTTCCATTTTAACAACAGTAAAGTCCCTCTGACGTACCACGTACTCACCACATTCAAACAAACCCACTTTCTTCACAAGTACTTGTACAGATAGAATGCACCGTATTCTGCCAAACCAGCAGCAATTCTTCAAAAGCTCCATGTTTGTTTTGGTTTGTTTTGCACTGCTTATGTCCCGCCCATTGTTTCTCTGATTGGTTACTGCGCCTGTGATTGTTCCACCTTTATAGATGAAGCTTAACCCTCAGGCCAATGGCTCCCTTTCAGGGTTTTTCAAATGTATTTTTGCTATATTTTTGGAATTTCTTATGCTAGGGTGATGATATTTGACAAAGATATTCATTATTAAATTCATTTTAGAATTTCAGCATCAAAAACAAAAACAAAAACTAAACAACAGAATATTCTACTCTCTAGTTAAATGTCTCACTTTTACTCTTAAAGCCCTTTTTTCGTCCAATTGACTTACTTTCACTTTACTGCCGTTAAAATGCAGAAATGTGAAATCATGTTAATTCCTCTGTAACTCTGTCAGCCAAAGAAAAAAATTACCACCACATCCACCATTTTCTCATTGCATTGTGGGAAATTATTCTCTTATAATTCCCATAATTATAATCCTACTGTAGAACAGCTCACAAAAAGTAAAAAGTAAAAATGTATTAAAATCAGTGTCAGGGCAAATCAGTGACCTATCCAGGACTGGTCACCCTGCACAAACACACACACACACACACACACACACACACACACACACACACACACACACACACACACACACACACACACACACACACACACAAAAAGACTTGCATCATTAAATAGTAAATGATTCACATTTTATTTAGAAATATGTGGCAATTATGTGAAAAAACTGGCACTTAGGGAGTTAAAAATATGAAAATTATCATGAGGACAAAATTCTTCATGTTTTACAAGGCTACAAGTGCTGGTATTTCCATCTTGGCTTTTTTAGTCTCACTATCCACTTTGGGCGGTAGGATTTTATGCATGTATCTTAACTTTAGAGTTCCTTTTTGCTATGTTTGAGTGCACACCTAATTTAGTACAGAGTCATTTATCATGATCTGTAAAAAAAAACATGTATTAGGATAGACCACATGCAAAAAGTTCACATTTATTCTGCCTGGGTAAACCTGTTTTCCACATATTTGATAAATCCTTGTCTTGTCCTATGCTATAAGATAAGATAAAATAATAAAAAAAAAAGTTCTGTCTTTAGAAGTCCAAGTCCAAGTTTATAAGGGTTAGAGATTAAATATTCTAATTACCTATAATGCTATTTTCTCTAATATTATCCAGATTTTCTCAGCACGTTTCACAGCAGCCATCACGCTCTGCTGCTCTCCACATTCACACAGTGTTGGTCCTGGGAACTGCTGCTGTAAATGTGATAATTAAAGGTTTAGACTGCTCCCTGCCCTCTGCACCACCACCACCACACGCTGTAAACGCTAACCCCCCCCTGCCCCGTGCCTCTGCCCCCCTCCCTCCAGAGGAAACCTAATGACAGCGTCCCAGTGCACCACAGAGACTCCAGTTTCCAGAGTCTGGGGAGGTCCAGTGGTTTTCAGCTCCAGTGGGGTTTAATACAGAGACTGGGCAACTGTCTACACCTCATGATAAACTCCACAGAAGTAACAGCTTCAAACGGACTGAACCAGGTCTAAACCAGGTCTAAACCAGGTCTAAACCAGGACTAAACCAGGTCTAAACCAGGACTAAATCAGGTCTAAACCAGGTCTAAACCAGGACTAAACCAGGTCTAATTTATGGCTAAACCAGGTCTAATCTAGGACTAAACCAGTTCTAATCTAGAACTAAATCAGATCTAAACCAGGACTAAACCAGGTCTAATCTAGAACTAAATCAGATCTAAACCAGGACTAAACCAGGTCTAATTTATGGCTAAATCAGATCTAAACCAGGACTAAACCAGGTCTAATCTAGGACTAAATCAGGTCTAAACCAGGTCTAAACCAGGACTAAACCAGGTCTAATTTATGGCTAAACCAGGTCTAATCTAGGACTAAACCAGTTCTAATCTAGAACTAAATCAGATCTAAACCAGGACTAAACCAGGTCTAATCTAGAACTAAATCAGATCTAAACCAGGACTAAACCAGGTCTAATCTAGGACTAAATCAGGTCTAAACCAGGTCTAAACCAGGACTAAACCAGGTCTAATTTATGGCTAAACCAGGTCTAATTTATGGCTAAACCAGGTCTAATCTAGGACTAAATCAGGTCTAATTTAGGACTAAACCAGGTCTAATTTATGGCTAAACCAAATCTAATTTACGACTAAATCAGATCTAAACCAGGACTAAACCAGGTCTAATTTACGACTAAATCAGATCTAAACCAGGACTAAACCAGGTCTAATCTAGGACTAAATCAGGTCTAAACCAGGTCTAAACCAGGACTAAACCAGGTCTAAATCAGGACTGACTAACCCAGTGGCTTAACCAGCTCATAACCAGACCTGCTCTAGGACTACATCAGGACTGGACTGCACATAACCAAGACTTAACCAGGACTAAGCCAGGTGTAATCTGGGACTAAATCAGGTCTAAATTCGGACTAAACCAGGTCTAAATCTGGACTAAACCAAGTCACCCGGACAAAAGCAGGACTAAACCAGGTTTAATCTAGGATTAAACGATTACTAAATCAGGACTAAACCAGGTCTAATTTGTGGCTAAATCAGATCTAAACCAGGACTAAACCAGGTCTAATCTAGGACTAAATCAGGTCTAAACCAGGTCTAAACCAGGACTAAACCAGGTCTAATTTATGGCTAAACCAGGTCTAATTTATGGCTAAACCAGGTCTAATCTAGGACTAAACCAGTTCTAATCTAGAACTAAATCAGATCTAAACCAGGACTAAACCAGGTCTAATCTAGGACTAAATCAGGTCTAAACCAGGTCTAAACCAGGACTAAACCAGGTCTAATTTATGGCTAAACCAGGTCTAATTTATGGCTAAACCAGGTCTAATCTAGGACTAAATCAGGTCTAATTTAGGACTAAACCAGGTCTAATTTATGGCTAAACCAAATCTAATTTACGACTAAATCAGATCTAAACCAGGACTAAACCAGGTCTAATTTACGACTAAATCAGATCTAAACCAGGACTAAACCAGGTCTAATCTAGGACTAAATCAGGTCTAAACCAGGTCTAAACCAGGACTAAACCAGGTCTAAATCAGGACTGACTAACCCAGTGGCTTAACCAGCTCATAACCAGACCTGCTCTAGGACTACATCAGGACTGGACTGCACATAACCAAGACTTAACCAGGACTAAGCCAGGTGTAATCTGGGACTAAATCAGGTCTAAATTCGGACTAAACCAGGTCTAAATCTGGACTAAACCAAGTCACCCGGACAAAAGCAGGACTAAACCAGGTTTAATCTAGGATTAAACGATTACTAAATCAGGACTAAACCAGGTCTAATTTGTGGCTAAATCAGATCTAAACCAGGACTAAACCAGGTCTAATCTAGGACTAAATCAGGTCTAAACCAGGTCTAAACCAGGACTAAACCAGGTCTAATTTATGGCTAAACCAGGTCTAATTTATGGCTAAACCAGGTCTAATCTAGGACTAAACCAGTTCTAATCTAGAACTAAATCAGATCTAAACCAGGACTAAACCAGGTCTAATCTAGGACTAAATCAGGTCTAAACCAGGTCTAAACCAGGACTAAACCAGGTCTAAATCAGGACTGACTAACCCAGTGGCTTAACCAGCTCATAACCAGACCTGCTCTAGGACTACATCAGGACTGGACTGCACATAACCAAGACTTAACCAGGACTAAGGCAGGTATAATCTGGGACTAAATCAGGTCTAAATCTGGACTAAACCAAGTCACCCGGACAAAAGCAGGACTAAACCAGGTTTAATCTAGGATTAAACAATTACGAAACCAGGACTAAACCAGGTCTAATTTATGGCTAAATCAGATCTAAACCAGGACTAAACCAGGTCTAATCTAGGACTAAATCAGGTCTAAACCAGGTCTAAATCAGGACTAAACCAGGTCTAATTTATGGCTAAACCAGGTCTAATCTAGGACTAAACCAGTTCTAATCTAGGACTAAATCAGATCTAAACCAGGACTAAACCAGGTCTAATCTAGGACTAAATCAGGTCTAAACCAGGTCTAAACCAGGACTAAACCAGGTCTAATTTATGGCTAAACCAGGTCTAATCTAGGACTAAATCAGGTCTAATTTAGGACTAAACCAGGTCTAATTTATGGCTAAACCAAATCTAATTTACGACTAAATCAGATCTAAACCAGGACTAAACCAGGTCTAATTTACGACTAAATCAGATCTAAACCAGGACTAAACCAGGTCTAATCTAGGACTAAATCAGGTCTAAACCAGGTCTAAACCAGGACTAAACCAGGTCTAAATCAGGACTGACTAACCCAGTGGCTTAACCAGCTCATAACCAGACCTGCTCTAGGACTACATCAGGACTGGACTGCACATAACCAAGACTTAACCAGGACTAAGCCAGGTGTAATCTGGGACTAAATCAGGTCTAAATTCGGACTAAACCAGGTCTAAATCTGGACTAAACCAAGTCACCCGGACAAAAGCAGGACTAAACCAGGTTTAATCTAGGATTAAACGATTACTAAATCAGGACTAAACCAGGTCTAATTTGTGGCTAAATCAGATCTAAACCAGGACTAAACCAGGTCTAATCTAGGACTAAATCAGGTCTAAACCAGGTCTAAACCAGGACTAAACCAGGTCTAATTTATGGCTAAACCAGGTCTAATTTATGGCTAAACCAGGTCTAATCTAGGACTAAACCAGTTCTAATCTAGAACTAAATCAGATCTAAACCAGGACTAAACCAGGTCTAATCTAGGACTAAATCAGGTCTAAACCAGGTCTAAACCAGGACTAAACCAGGTCTAAATCAGGACTGACTAACCCAGTGGCTTAACCAGCTCATAACCAGACCTGCTCTAGGACTACATCAGGACTGGACTGCACATAACCAAGACTTAACCAGGACTAAGGCAGGTATAATCTGGGACTAAATCAGGTCTAAATCTGGACTAAACCAAGTCACCCGGACAAAAGCAGGACTAAACCAGGTTTAATCTAGGATTAAACAATTACGAAACCAGGACTAAACCAGGTCTAATTTATGGCTAAATCAGATCTAAACCAGGACTAAACCAGGTCTAATCTAGGACTAAATCAGGTCTAAACCAGGTCTAAATCAGGACTAAACCAGGTCTAATTTATGGCTAAACCAGGTCTAATCTAGGACTAAACCAGTTCTAATCTAGGACTAAATCAGATCTAAACCAGGACTAAACCAGGTCTAATCTAGGACTAAATCAGGTCTAAACCAGGTCTAAACCAGGACTAAACCAGGTCTAATTTATGGCTAAACCAGGTCTAATCTAGGACTAAATCAGGTCTAATTTAGGACTAAACCAGGTCTAATTTATGGCTAAACCAAATCTAATTTACGACTAAATCAGATCTAAACCAGGACTAAACCAGGTCTAATTTACGACTAAATCAGATCTAAACCAGGACTAAACCAGGTCTAATCTAGGACTAAATCAGGTCTAAACCAGGTCTAAACCAGGACTAAACCAGGTCTAAATCAGGACTGACTAACCCAGTGGCTTAACCAGCTCATAACCAGACCTGCTCTAGGACTACATCAGGACAAATCACCCGGACAAAAGCAGGACTAAACCAGGTTTAATCTAGGATTAAACGATTACTAAACCAGGACTAAACCAGGTCTAATTTACGACTAAATTAGATCTAAACCAGGACTAAACCAGGTCTAATCTACGATTAAACCAGGTCTAATTTAGGACTAAATCAGATCTAAACCAGGACTAAACCAGGTCTAATCTAGGACTAAACCAGGTCTAATCTAGGACTAAACCAGGTCTAATTTACGACTAAATCAGATCTAAACCAGGACTAAACCAGGTCTAATCTAGGACTAAATCAGGTCTAAACCAGGTCTAAACCAGGACTAAACCAGGTCTAATCTAGGACTAAATCAGGTCTAAACCAGGTCTAATCTAGGACTAAACCAGGTCTAATTTATGGCTAAATCAGATCTAAACCAGGACTAAACCAGGTCTAATCTAGGACTAAATCAGGTCTAATTTATGGCTAAATCAGATCTAAACCAGGACTAAACCAGGACTAAACCAGGTCTAATCTAGGACTGAATCCAGTCTAATTTAGGACAAAACCAGGTCTGAAACCAGGACTAAACAATGGTCTGCACTGCAAATGCAATCCCCAGCCAGAGCAGGACTAAAACATTAATAAAACTGGCTTTAAATTAAACCAAATCAGAACTGCAAAAGACTTCTGAGTGCCACCAGGAGAGGTCCGCGTCCGCACCACCTCAGGTACTTGGACCACAGATTGAGAACCGCTGGTATGTAACTAGTTTTGTGTAAGAACATGAACACGGGACGAGGATGGCCAGGCTCAGGAGTGAGTCCATCAGAGGGAACAGCCCAGAGGAGGACGCAGAGGAGAGGGAACAGCCCAGAGGAGGACGCACAGGAGAGGGAACAGCCCAGAGGAGGACGCAGAGGAGAGGGAACGGCCCAGAGGAGGACGCAGAGGAGAGGGAACGGCCCAGAGGAGGACGCAGAGGAGAGGGAACAGCCCAGAGGAGGACGCAGAGGAGAGGGAACAGCCCAGAGGAGGACGCAGAGGAGAGGGAACGGCCCAGAGGAGGACGCAGAGGAGAGGCAACAGCCCAGAGGAGGACGCAGAGGAGAGAGAACGGCCCAGAGGAGGACGCAGAGGAGAGGGAACGGCCCAGAGGAGGACGCAGAGGAGAGGGAACAGCCCAGAGGAGGACGCAGAGGAGAGAGAACAGCCCAGAGGAGGACGCAGAGGAGCGGGAACAGCCCAGAGGAGGACGCAGAGGAGAGGGAACAGCCCAGAGGAGGACGCAGAGGAGAGGGAACAGCCCAGAGGAGGACGCAGAGGAGAGGGAACAGCCCAGAGGAGGACGCAGAGGAGAGGGAACAGCCCAGAGGAGGACGCAGAGGAGAGGGAACAGCCCAGAGGAGGACGCAGAGGAGAGAGAACAGCCCAGAGGAGGACGCAGAGGAGAGAGAACAGCCCAGAGGAGGACGCAGAGGAGAGGGAACGGCCCAGAGGAGGACGCACAGGAGAGGGAACAGCCCAGAGGAGGACGCAGAGGAGAGAGAACGGCCCAGAGGAGGACGCAGAGGAGAGAGAACGGCCCAGAGGAGGACGCAGAGGAGAGGGAACAGCCCAGCGGAGGACGCAGAGGAGAGGGAACAGCCCAGAGGAGGACGCAGAGGAGAGAGAACGGCCCAGAGGAGGACGCAGAGGAGAGGGAACAGCCCAGCGGAGGACGCAGAGGAGAGAGAACGGCCCAGAGGAGGACGCAGAGGAGAGGGAACGGCCCAGAGGAGGACGCACAGGAGAGGGAACAGCCCAGAGGAGGACGCAGAGGAGAGAGAACGGCCCAGAGGAGGACGCAGAGGAGAGAGAACGGCCCAGAGGAGGACGCAGAGGAGAGGGAACAGCCCAGAGGAGGAGAAGAAAAGCAGTGTTTTTAAATTCAGCGCTAACAGAGACAGAAGACCCAGACTCTGCTGCAGTGCCCTCAATTCTCAAGGATTATTCTAAATTTGAACGAGGCTTTGTTTGATTTATGTAACTCTCTGTGTTGTTATTAATATCTCCTTGTGTGTTGCTCTGTCTTTAAATATCCTCTTTTTAAACTCTGATGTTGTGTTTTTTGTTGTTTTTTTTGTTTTTGTTCTGGGTGCAGTTGGTGAAGTTGTGCAGCGGGATGATCGACGCGGGACGGGCCTATGTCAGCGCCAACAAACTCTTCGTCAACGGCATCAAGGACCTGGGACAGCAGTGCAAGAAGGAGGAGATGATCTCGGTGAGCACCAGAGACACGAAATCTGTACACAAGTAAAAGTACTGTTACTGCAAAATATCCGACTCGAGTAGAAGTAAAAGTAGTCGACAAAATTAACAAAACAGCCCACTGAATGTGTGTTTACATAAAGTTTGGAATAGTTGCTTGTCCATGATGGAAGAAGTAAGTAATTCAATACCCAAGGAAAAGTACTTCAAAGTAATATTACTCAGTCAAAAGTATTCAACAAAGTAAAAGTAAAGAAGTAGTTGACGAAGTACTCAAAATCCTTTTATAAAAATATAGCTTACACAAAGATGAAGTAGATTTAATGTAGGTTTGCCTCGTAAAGAAAGTACTAAGACTGAGCTAACTTATTTTACAAGGTAACAAGGTACTATTGATACTACTGCTACTGCAACTACTACTACTATGAGTCCTAATACTGCTACTATTACTACTACCACTACTACTCTTTACACAAACCTGGGATAAAACTTCAACACTTCCGGTTGTGTGGTGATATTAAGACTATTACTTACACACTTTGACACTGAGGTAAAAAATAATAATCATAATCATAATTAGTAAATGAAATAATAATAATAATAATAATAATAATAATAATAATAATAATATTTTTTTATCTGTAGCTGGAGAAGTGTTTTTTTTTTTTTTTTTTTTTTTTTTTTGCATTGTTGACATGAGAAACTATTGATTCCAGACTTGGAGAAGAACAAGGCGGCTTCAGACCAGGCTGCTCACAATATTTGCTTTAAGAAACATTTTGGGAAAAGTTTATCAGTGTATAACGTAGCAGAAAAGATTATTAAAGTTATATTACAGAGATGAGTGGGGAAGGACAACAGGGGAAATGGAGGCCAGAGCAAGGGACAAGAACTCCTGGAGAAACATGCTCTCTGCCTTATGAACTTATAAAAATGTCAAGATTATAATTATATGACCGCCATTTAAGTAAATTACAAAACTGCAGAATTACTACTTTATTTCCCATTTTAGTAAAGCAAGTTTATGTTAAACCTGGACAGAAAGAAACACAGTTTTCATTTTAAAACTCCTCTAACTTTTCTGAGCTTTTAACCATGTTCTAATGTGGTCTCCTCCTCAGAAACAGACCTGCAGTAGTATTCTGTTTGAGTAATCCTGTATGCTGAGGCACTGCCCTTCTCCAGAGCTGAAAACGCTCGGTCTCACAGCTCTACATAGACACATGAAACCAGGAAGTGCTCCTAAAGCCCAGACACTGTCACCGGACCCGTTCTGATCATTTCAGCCTTAAACCTCCGTCACTACAAAGCTCAGAAATCTATCTGTTAGCCTCATGTTGCTAATATCCATGCTAAATAATAATAATTATACAAAAATTTAAAAAAATGTCTGTAAAAAAAAAAAAAATCCTCCAAACTGAGCTGAGCATTTGTGTGAGAAGCTGTACTTTTGCACTTAAAAATGTAATTTGTAAATATTTTTAAGGACCACTCCAGCTCAGAGTAAACACAGAGGAGCAGCTGCTCATGAGACAAACACACAACACACATTTACACCCACAGCTCACTGGAACAGGGCTAACCTTTCTGCCCACTCGCCACTGTGGCCAGTCTTTTTCTTTTTTGTATAGTAGGCTTAATGATCAGCAAAAAGAAATGTAAAGTTTAATTTTACAATCTTATACAGTCAACTAGTTAACTTAAATACATAGAATAAATGTTATCTTTTTGCCTGTATTGAAATATCTTAATACATATTTATGTCACTTAAGGCTGCTTTTCCCTAATCACGATGAATTACTCTAAATTCAGTCTAAAATTGTCATAAAAAGTATAAATAAAATCCAACTCCTTGTGTTTGGCGGTGTTAAAGTCAAGCCCCAGCTGTTTTACCCAAAGTTTATTTCTTGTTCTTTGTTGTTTTCACTTCTTGTTGTTACATTTTGAAGTGCAGGAAATCAGTAATAACTATAATAATAAATCACTGTTTAATAAATAATGTTTAAGTAACAGTATTAGAAAAAACAGCTGTGATTGTCCTCACTTATATTCAGTTTTATAAAGTAGGTTTAGATCCAAATAACATTTTGTATAAATTTAAGAATGGTGTTTTATCTCCAGTCTGTAAATGTTCAGCCTCTGTGTACAACATGAGGCAGAGCTCAGAGGAGAATATTTTACTCTCTGTTGAAGAGATTTAGAGCAGTGTTTCCCAAGCAGGGGCATGGGCCCTCCAGGGGTACGCCAGCACTTTGCAGGGGAATGTGGAATTATTTCATCGTTTGATAAGAAAATAATTGCCATATTTTTATATGAAACTATTGAAATTTATGAAAAACAACTGAGGATTAGGAGGTAAAACTGCGAAAAATATATTTGAACAGGCCTGTTATATTTTGTTACATATTTTTAGTTTTAAAAGCTGGTTGCAAGTTTTTAAAATGATAATTTTTTTATACATTTTTGTTGTAGTAATTTTTTTATTTTTTTTTTTCATTTTGAACATAAAATAATTGTTTTATATATTGATTCATTATTTTGTTGTTCAGTTATAATTTTTTTTTTTTTTTTAGAATTTCTTATATTTATTGTTATTTTATTAATTAAGTTTTTGTATTTAATAAAAAATATATATATAATTTGATTTTCAAATGCAAAAAATTCCAGAGAATTTGCATTATCAAAAGGTAACTATAAACGTCTTTGTACAAATAAACACAGATGTTTTTTACCGTATGACCACTTTTTGGAATATTTACCTGCATGAGTGAGGGGGGACTTGTGGCAGGACAAAAAGACAAAAATGTTGGGGCCCCCGCTTCAGACTGGTGTTACTCATGTGTTCTGTGAATGCCGTCTCTTTCAGGAATTCCTTGAAAAATGTGGGGAAAGTCTCCAGGAGATCGTCAACTACCAAACGGTGCGCACACACACACACACACACACACACACACACACACACACACACACACACACACACACACACACACACACACACACACACTCAGTCCCGTTCTGTCCGGACTTGCCCGTCTCTCTCAGGTATTTTCCGTGTTGCAGACGTCACTCTGTTAGCCTCCAGCTCTAACTTCAGCATCCTTCTACCCATACACTAGCACTGCACAATATATCGCAAAATTATCACAATATCAGCAAACACAATATTTGTATCGCAATAATCTAAATATATCGCAATAACGCTGTGGTCTTCCATCTGACAGAGATTTACACTGAAGAATCATTTTCCACCAGAGCCTTAAAAGAACATGTGTTGTGACTAAATAAAAATGTTTAAAAAGTCCAGTTTTAGTGATAATTTAATTAATTTAGTCACAGCTTAGCCTTGTTTTATTCCTGGTTTAGTCTGTGTTAAGTTTTGATTTTGTCGCTGTTTTGATTTGTAAATACAGGAACTTACATTTTTGTGAAATGTAGTGAATTTAACTTACTATGTTCGAAAAGTAGGCTCTGTTTTCAAATATCGTGATAATATCGTTTTCAATATAGTTATCAAATATCGCATGTTTTCTCCCTACCATATATCCACTATCCCTCCTCTCACTCACTCATCGCTTGTCTTTGGTTCATGTTGCGAGAGGCACAGTGGCAGAGTGGTTAGTGGTCTCACCCTACAGCAAGGAGGTTGTGGGTTCAATCCTCTGGCTAACACACGAACTCTCTGGGTGAAGTCTGCATGAGTGAGCTCTCTCTCACGACTCCTAACGGGAATAAGAAGATGAATGAATGAATGTAGTCATGACATACATCTTTCTACTTCCTGTTTCATTTTGAGCTCACAGCTGAAGCTCTCTGAAAGCATTCTTGTGCTTAACCCGACTTTTTTTTATTGAAGTTTGATTATTAAAGGTGCTGTAAGCAGGTACTGGTTTAAAACAGTACTGCAGACTAAATCTGTGGTTCTCAATTGGTGGGTTGGGACCTAAAAGTGGGTCACAGAACTGTTTTCAGTGGGTCGCAGGCCTTTGCCAGGGCAATAACATCAACTTACACTCCTTGACAGTAGGTGGCAGTGCGGGACAGATAGAATAGAAAAGTATAAAAGAAACTCAACCAGAGCAAAAAATCCAGTTCTATAATGTTACTGTTTTACCTAAGGTTGACGTGAATACTGCTTAATTTCCCCCAGTATCTTCTAATTTTCCTCTTTCTTTTATTCGGGTGTCAGCTCGTCCGTACAGAGGGATGGTGGGTCCCGAAGCCAGACCACCGAGAACCGCTGCTCTAAATCAAAACAATCGTCTCTTTTCTGATTGGACGATCAGTGCAGTTTTAGAACCAGAATGTAATGTAATGTAAACAAAAACAACCTGGCTTTTATGTAAAACCTTTTTTTTTATTGTTCTCAGCTGTTCCATTGTTATCAGTAAAACTAATATTTGATTTAAACGTCATATCTGGGACACGTGGGTCCTCCCGTCGTCCAAACACAGTCATGAACAGGTGAACTGGTGACTCTGACTGTCCCCTAGTGAATGAATGTGAGAGTGAATGGCTCTCTGTGTCATTTCTGAGACTGACTGCCTTCTGTCCAGGCTGCACTCTGCCTAAACCAGGTCTAAACTCACTGGAACAGGCTCCAGTAGCCACGACCCCTAACCATTTAGATCAATGCCTGCTTATATTGCATACTGTAATCTCTGTAATCTCCAATATTTCACTGCACATGTTTGATGGCTTTCGATCGCCTCCAAAGGTGTAATCCACAGAGGCTGACATAGATTATCTCATTGTTTCTGATCAACATTTATCAACAGAAATAATCCAGTCATTCTGCTGGGATTAAGAGAATTTCATCTTCTGAGACACAATATATAAAAATGCATTATGGTATGGAAAAGAGGACATGGATAATGAGGTATAGATGAGGAAAAAAGAGAGATTGCACAGAAGAGCAAGAAAATTTATCTTTTAAGTCCAGACTGGATCCAGACTGGATCCAGACTGGATCCAGACTGGTTCCAGACTGGATCCAGATGACAGAAAGGCAGCAGTAAGGATGTGACTGATTTCTTTTCTGTTGCCTGTAGAGTCATCTGTTGATTGAACTGAAGTAGAAGGGTGTATAAGGGCCATCTGGTGGTGATAAAGTGCCACTACAGCTTTGTAACATTGATAGATGAAATTAATAATAATAATAATAATAATCTTTTTCTTTGTGCTTTTGCAGATTCTGTTTGACCAGGCCCAGAGATCCATAAAACAGCAACTTCACACTTTCGTTAAAGAG